>JASWHV010000018.1:73141614-73654114 GCA_030760725.1 Neostapfia colusana
CCGACTGATGATAGGTGCCTAGCAATGATGCGTACAAGGGAGAAGAGAAAAAAAGCTGGTTTCGGGGTCAATGGCAGCACTAAGGGAACACAGATTGTTGTGCGAGTGGGTGTGTAGGGGCCAGTAGCCTCCGAAAGACCCTGTAAAGCATTGGAGAGGGCTGCATTTTTGTCTAGTCTTTTCAGGATACCCTCAACTAGAGAGTGGTAGCATATACTTATCTTCATGGTGTATTGTCCTGGGAATATCGAATCATCTCAGAGATAGGATGTTTCCGCATCAATAAGTGATGGTTGCGCTTGAAAGGTGCTAGATGCTTCTGTATTCACAAAATTGACATATCACCATAGGCATATAGGTACTAGCTTCCTTGATTGGACTTCAGAATACAACTCCAGCATGGCACTTGAGCATTTTGGAAAGCATGATCACAAGGATATGGAAATGTTAGAATGAACAATCATAGCTCTCATTACGTACTGACCAAGCATCCCTGATGATAATATCATATATGATTCCTAGCGCTGACGCCCTGTGAAATGATAAATTATCATGATTGAAACAGATGCGCAACGTCAACAGGGTGAGAAAGAACAGTACGTCACGACAAGTCTATCATCTTGTTCCTGAAGTCTAACGTCAGATCCTTAAGAATCTCAGTTTGACTGCATAAGTTTGTTATTCACAAATGTCGCAGAAAAAAGATTATCTGAAACACTGGTGAAAATAGCTTGTGCATATATCTTACTGAGAAGCTCAGCTGAACCAATGAACTGTTATAGAAACCTACTATTTAGCACAACTTCTGCTTAAGGACCGTAAGGTAAAAGCTACACGGACACAAGACTTGTCTGGATAGGCCAGAATACAAAATCTGATTATATTAACAGTTAATATGGGCCATGGCCTTGGCGCACCTAAACAGGCTCTTCACGGGCCTTCTGAGATAAGATGTTTCCTCAAGAGCTCAAGGCCACAATGTAGTTTACTTTTGTTCAAAACCCATGCAACAGCAAATGAAAAGGCTTAACGGAATCAAATAAGCCTAGCGGATGCCACCACATGTATTTGCATCAAACTGGAACTATTTACACCTGAGTTCTGACATGACTGTTGGACACGGACAGTCCTGAATTTTGCTTAGTATACTCTACCTGAACCCCTAGCTATATTGCTACACGCCTTACACAGAGGCAACCAGATCTTCCTTCCAAATAACTTAAGAGAGCAGAGCATATAGCAAACGGAAGGGCTTACCACAGACGAGTGCATATGAATCATGACAGCAAGGTCTCTGGCAATCTCTTTCCCTTGCTGGTTCCCTTAAATTTCAAGGATGGCAGGGCATCTACAGCCCATTGAGGTGACCTACTTCCTATCCACAGAACTTTGCCAGATTCTTTGTGCCTGAAATCAGGATGCTTTGTAGTGGGCTACATGTCAAACCAGAGAAATGCAATATTTAGTGCACATACAGGGTATAAAATATAAGTTAAAACGTGTTCCTTGATACACACTTTATCTGACCGGTTGTCCCACCAATTTGCTGGATTCTCCACAAGATCTCGCCACAAGTCCTCTGAAAGAAAAACAAAAATGGCCACAGCCCACAAGTCAAATGTTGAAAACTATAAATTCATCAGGGGGGTAGCTCCAAAATTGGCAAAAAATAAAATTTCTCGAGTGGGATGATTGAGGAAAAGCAGTATCACAGTACCACTCTAGTCATTTAGGCCACAATATGCAACAGGAAAAACAAATCAGGATGCTAAATTGTTACACATTGGATAAACTAGCGAACGGAAGTTGTATGAGTCACACACACACACAAAAAGCAATATGGGTGCTCAGGGAACAAAAATCTTAACCAGAGGCTATCAAGACAGATTTGTGACAATTGATCATGCATGTAATATAAACTGAGATCTCAAGATGAAGTTTCTGTTGGAAGCCATACTTTTTTTTCGGTTAGCTCTATGTCGCCTTAAGGCTTTTTTGGAAGGGGGTTGATCCCGTAAGCTTAGTATGTCTTTTGTCAAACTGCATACACTGTGTAGCTATTTTAGAATCTATTTAGTGATAGGGGTAGACATGCGGGAGAAAAGAATTCTCTCAAAGTGATGTATGGACCTCTGTTTCTTCTAAAATGGAATTGGGAGTAATTCCGTCCAAAAAATATAATATAAAATTTACTGCCAGAGAACAAACAACAGATTCCATACTACCTTCAAGATTTTGTTTTGACATAGCAGAAGTATCTTGACTCTTCCTGGCCGTCCAGTCCATACCAAAACCTGCAGATCATATTAGTAACCAACAATAGAAATCAACAAAGGAATGCCAAAAGGTTGAGCTTTACCTTTTCGAGTGTCACCGCTGAAAGGTTTGTCTCTTCTACCAGCATCAAAACCATTACTGAATACCAAATCATCCAGCTTTTTCAGTACTGCTGTCGGTGCCGTGTTGAGCCAGAGTGCCTCCTTTGAAGCCTTGTTCCTAAAATCCGGATACTTTGCACTTTTCTGCATTTTGTATGAGTGTTAGTAGCTTACAAGGCGTACTTATTTCATTGGAACAAACTTCCAAGAACAAGCAGTAGGCTCACAGATCCGTTTTTCTTCTCAGGCCGGTTATCGACCCAATCAAGTGGGTTCACTAAAACATCATTCCAGAGTTTATTTAGCTTATCTGCCTTGCTTTTATAGCCTGAGAATTCAATATTTAGTCACCATTAGAAACTGGCAAAAGAGCTATAATTTGGATCTTAAAGGAAAACAGGAACCATATATTACAAAATATTCAGTTTGTCTGGGATTTTAAGAAGTTGGCTATAAACAATATTCTGGTATAAGTAAATATTCTTATTGAACAAAGAGTGGAGAATGAAGATAGAAAAGAGTTGTGGTTCATGTTTAATCTGTAATATGAGTATGTGTTGACGGTTCAAACACAATGAATTTACCTGATACGGTACCAGGTGGATACTTGGGGCTGAATTGTTTTGCTTCAAAATTCTCTTCATCCTCAACGACCCCCATAAACCCTTTCTCCTCTTCATCCATGTTAACATCAGTCACAGCAGATTTACTGTCAACAAACTGCAGCCAGTTTGCTAAAACCTACAAAGAAAACCATTTGATTTATTCCATGTTTGTCTTCATTCAGTCATCCAAACACATGAACTATAAAAAAACTTAACATCATCTACCAGAAGGAAGGGGGGAATTTCCCACAAACATATATGCGTACCTGAATGTTTGCTTGCCCATCAGTAAGTTTGAACGGTGGGACATCACCAGTTAACTGTCCAGATACATAAACAAGGTCATTTTCTTTCAAGTGAGAAGCAGCTACTTGTGCCAAGTCATCTTGGAAGATTATGGGGATCCTGAAGGCAGAACAATGGCGCCATCAGAATGTGGCAATGCACCGGGAAAATAAAAAAGGAAAGAAAAAAATCATGCAGGTAAGTTCCTAGGAAATGAGACGAATATTCAATTGAAAGGAGCAGACATGGGGAAGCAAACAAACCAGGAAGAACAGAAGAGCTGTTCCCATTCAAACATTAGTGACTAGAAAACTATTTAGGTGAGGTCTAATCCAATTTGCAGTAGAAGAGTAAGCCTGCACATGCTTAGTCGTGCCAGAAAAAAACAGATTATGCAACATGTCAATTGACAGTTCCACAGTCACTCGATCATTTCAACAGAATTAAACTCAAGCGTACGCGTACCACGACAAAAAAATTCACGATTCGTAACAAACTGTTCGCGTTGGAACATGCTTATGTACCAAATGGATCATCATTTACCGGGGTTTTTTTCTATGACTTGGGGAATCGCCTGACTTGTTTTAGCGAAGAAGAACAGAGGACTACCACCTTATATCAAATAGAGAGAGGTATTCAACAAGGGAGGGGGGGCGATCGCCTCTCACCAGAACTTGGGAAAGTCGACGCGGCGGTCCTGCACGAGGACGGAGATGGCGGAGAAGCGTCCGTCGGGCGTCCGCTGCATCTGCACGGGCGCGCCTACGGTTCCGACGAGGCGCACGACGTTGGCGACGCGCGGCTGGAACGGGACGGCGCTGGGCCGTGGCGGGTCGCCCGGTAGCTTGTCCCTGTGCCACGCCGCCGGCCCGTCCCCGACCGTTGCGGCAGGTGGCTCCTCGGCGTCGCCGTCCTCCGGCGCGGCGGCAGGCGGCTGCTTGGTGCTGCGGGCGTAGGGGCGCCTGGACGACGTGGAGAATGACGCGGCGGCGGGAGAGAGGGCGGAGGGAGGGAGGAGACGGTGCCTGAGGAGGCGGGAGAGGTGGCGGTGCATCATGGTGGCGGCAAGGAGAACCCTAAACCCTAGCAGCGGACGGAATGCAGTTGGAGGAGGAAGAGGTCATTTAAGGGTGGGCCACTAGGCAGGTGCGGTGCATGCAGGCGAAGTGGGCCTGTGGAGTGAGAAGTTGAAACTGCCGGCCCAGGCTTCAGATACAACAACAAGTTTTGTCTTCAGACCTCCGTCCCCTCATCAGTGGGTGATTACGAGAGAGTAGACAAGGTGATCATTGTGGTGGCCCAGATGGAAGAGGAGAGATTACCAAATTGAACCGAACCGAACCAAACCGCTGGTAGAGTGGTACCTGCTGCTACCAACCACGAACCCCAACAGCAACTCACATGAGCTTTGTTCTAGCTCTAATACATTTGCAGGATTTTTTTTAAAAAAAATCATATGGACTTTGTTCTACTTCTGGTGTATGTATGTATATATATAATCTCTTATTAATCAAGCATCTCAGCGACAGCTAGAAACCAGAGAGGCCAGCAGAGCACCAGAATTTGTTTTTTTTTTACATACGTACTCCCTCTGTTCTGTAATATTAGAGAACAGAGAGAGTATATAAAAAGGAGCACAAGTTAACATGAGACCAGCGACTCTCGCTTTTTGTCAGCAATAAACAAAGCAATAAGCACAGAGGATGTGTGTATGCAATAACCGGTGATGATGAGACGGGGGCACAACCGCACAACATCCTCCTCCTACCGAGAAACACAGGATTCTCTGCGGACTACCAAGATGTTGCTTCTAGTCTAAACAAAAAGGAAAAATAATATACAGTTATGCAACTGACCTAAGGCAGCAGGCAATCTATTTTTAGCAACCTCTCTAGAAGAAACCTAAAAAAGGAAGTGGGTTGGGATGACACAGACCCTAATGACGGTGATTGACAGACAGGCACCACAGGGCGTTTCACAGCCTCCGTCTTCACAGCAAATCCCCAGGCAGAACGGAACGAACCATAACGGAACGGAAGGATTCCCATTTCGTACTACGTTGGAGTAATAACCATTAACCAACCGGACCGGACGGGACGGGACGGGACGGGACGAAGCCAGCATTCCCGCCAAGGAAGCTTCCGCGAAGCTCACCCCCTCCCTCCCTCCCGCCTTTTTATCCCCGCCTCCTCCGCCTCCCTCCTTCCCATCAGGCCATCACCAACCTTCCTCAATCATCGTCTGGCCTCCAGCCTCGACAGAGGCAGAGATGAAGCTCTCCATCCCGTCCTTCGCCAGGAAGCTCTCCCTGCCGTCGCCCAGGCGGACGCGGGGCGGCAAGCCGAAGCGCTCCCTCTCGCGCAGCGACGCCGCGTCCTCCTCGGACGACAACACGCCGGCGCGGTCCGTGCTGCTCCGCGCCGAGATCCCGCGGCGGGAGCTGGAGGCGGTGCTCCGGCGCCTGGGCCACGAGGAGGAGCCCTCCGACGACGAGCTCCGCGCCGTGGCCGCCTTCGCCGCCGAGCCCCCGGCGCCCGGCGCGGAGGACGACCTCATGGAGGCGTTCCGGGTGTTCGACGCGGACGGCGACGGCCGCATCACCGCCGAGGAGCTCCGCGCCGTGATGGGGTCCATCCTCGGCGAGGCGTGCAGCCTCGACGACTGCCGCCGCATGATCGGCGGCGTCGACGCCGACGGGGACGGGTTCGTCGGGTTCCAGGACTTTGCGCGCATGATGATGAACGCCGCGGACGCATGGAGCCTGATGATCTGACCACCATCTAACAGACGTGCTGTCGTAGTAGTGGTAGTAGTAGTAGGTTGCTGGTTACCACACTGTAAGAAGCACGGCAAATATTAACCATGCTGAGACCATGCGGCGGGTCATCTCAAACCACCATGCATGCGACTTGTATAACGCATTTCGATGGCTGATAAAGTAGGAGCCCGTTTCGATGGTGTCTTGTTCGTCGTCGCCTTTTGCAAAAGCAAGCTTCGTACTATGGCCTCGTTTAGTTAATTTCCTTGTCTTCAGGCACAAAGGTTTCGGTCAAGGGACGGATTTCATTCATTAGTCATGATTTTTTATTTATATACTTGAAGCAACATCTTGGTTGCCATGAATCAACCAACCCTGGTCACCGAGAATCGTCATGATGACCAGCAGCCTAGCTAGCGCTCTGATACAGAAGATGTTTCGCCCTGGTCCAGAGGAACTGATTGCACAAGAGCTGCATGTTCAGACCCAGTGCTCTTCCGAGAAAATAGGAAACAACTTTCAGTTTCGGCCTTGCACTACGCTACATGGGGAAACAAGATGTTTCGCCGCCGACATGAGATGAGCAAGCAGCGGAGTATACTGACGTCCAATTCTTTTGGGACACGGTTGATCTGACACCTGCAACCAAATCAATACATTACGAGTACGTACTACTAATACTAGTATTTTATGAAGATCGAGGGGCGTATTTCTTGGGAAAAAAACATGAGGTCAAAGCAGAGCACTCTGCCAGAGATACGCAGTATTTGACCAAAAGTAAGGGAATATCTGTTCCGTTCCGTCACTAAAGTACTAGTGCTACAAGAATAGTGTGACAGGAGCTCTCCTCTTTGTAGGAGTACCACTGCAACTCGGCACGCTCAACGTTGAGCGATCGCGATTCCCCATGCGATTAGCCTGCAGCTTCCCTTTGTTTGGCGGAGGAAACTCCCGGTCTAATTAAGGGGACCTTCTTGCCGGTTTCCATGCAGCTTTCTGGGCCCGTTTCCACGGAGACGATCAGACGAAGGCAAGCAGGAGCAGCAGCGGCAGCATCAGTCTCTCTCTCTCTCTCTCTCTCGCTCCTGGTAGCTCCTTGACATGCTATATAATCTGAGTCCCCCGTGACACACTGGTCCCATCGAAATTCGCCGTGCTGTGCGAGCTCACATGCTGCTAGCTAGCTAGCTGCCAGCTCTGTGCAGACATGCCCGTGCCCCACCCAGTACGACCATGCGTGGTGCCACTAGCTAGTGCGTGCTGGCTTGGTTGGATGCCAGTGCGCAAAAAACTGCGTTGATGTGATCGGTCATGGACAGCATTGGTCAGGACTCGGGGAACTAGACGTGGGTTATACAGTAGCTCCCTCCAAATCTCAAGTATACTCGGGTTGGCTGGTTGGGTGGGTGTGCGCAGGTTTTTCTCACGCACTTCTAGACAAGTTTCGAGCCGTTTTTTGAATTCGTTTGGAGCGAGCAGCATCGTCTTTTGCTCAAGCCCGTGCCTCTGTCTTTTGCTCAGAAGGCATCCTATCAGCGCCCCGGCCATAACGTTCAAATGCAAGGATGATTTCGTTCAGAGCAAAGTGAAAGCAAAGCCATACACAAACAGCGCTACAGCTGCGCGTCGAGGCAACGAGGAATATGCGGAACAACAGCAACAACACAATGGCACTTAGAGTTGCTTCACTCAGTCCAGCCATGCGCACAGGGAGAACAAGTGTGACGTGAACAGACACACAAACTTAACAGGCCAGAGAGATTCATCACCGAAAATCTCGGAAAGAAAAGCGATGCCAACAGAATGTCGAAGCGTTCCGTGGAAAATATACCACCAGGTGTCAGCTACAGGGCTACACAGCTAAGGATAGAACAAATTTCTGACAAGATTGGATCTGATCAGAGGCTACCCTTGGTCAGCACCACCGACGAATTCCCCACGTGCATCCCAAGGTCTAGTTTCAAAAGACTTACCCATCATACTCCTCTTCTTGTTTATCGCCCCGTCATCGCGTGCATAATCCGGGAAATAGTCCAAAAAAGACTTGGTTCCAAGAGAATTTACTCCTTCGAACAGAAACTCTGTCACCAAGTCCTGTATGCGAAGGAAACAATAAATTCAGTAAAAAAAACGGTGAGAAGAGGCGCTGCTGCAGTGATTCCAAGAAAGCAACCTTGGCAAGGTTTTCACCAATCAACTTCTTCAAGAGCGGATAACCAGGATCCTGGGAGTAAACAATGCATTACATAATATTAGAAGCTAAGGGTATCAACTAAACAGTAATACTGAAGCGGTCAGATATAAAAATCCAATGGACGTAGTTTCTTTGATTAAAGGATTGCCGTTGAAGGTCAAACCTTCTCAGCTCTCCACGTCAGGTATTTATGTTGCGCTTCCCTGTTACGATCAATTGCTTCTTTGCTAATTTCACAAACAGCTTCATCCATTAACTCAAGCCAGGCCTGAATGTTGAGAACAACGAAAGTTGAGAACTAGCGGTAGAACAGAGAAACTTTGGGAGAGAAAAAAAGCTGTTCCACACCTTATAGTAATCCGTGAATGCTGAGTACAGAACACGGTGGTTGGTCTCAGTTGGCTCCAAAATCGTCCAGATAACAATAGGAGAGAAGAATCTCAGAGACTCACTTGTAATCTTGCCACCCCAGGGCAGGAGCTGCAATTTATCTATTAAAGGCATTGAGCTACATATATAAAGTAAATATGGGAAGGTTTCAGGTTCCTGAAGCAATATGTTAGGTGAAGGACATGACCAAGTTACCTCAATGTATTTGTGTACAAGAGGCATCAAACTTTTGTAATATTTTTCCCTGTAATCCTCGTTTGTGATGGTATCATACAACGGATTCAGATCCCTGAAAGAAGTTTCAAATATCTCATTCAGTGCAAACTTAGCATACGAGAAGGTAAGGACAATTCGCTTGCAAGGAGAACCATTTGCTGACACTTACAAGACAACAATACTTCGTGCAGGAGATGTAAAAGCATTGGCACAAAATATAGGAATGTCGTATTCAGGTTCAGAGAAGGCAGCAAAGTCAAGAACCTGCATCATCATATCCACCATAAGTGCTAGATGATCTGCCTGGACATACGAGGGCAGTGAGAGGAAGCAAGAATGTGTGACAGAACTATATGGAGAAAGGTGAATTGAGAACCAACAAGCAAAAGTAGGTGGTCTGTCATTTGCCACATTATTTAAACTTCTGAGCTTGAAATAAGAAGATATAAACACTTGTCCATTGCTGAGCTCGCATGTTGTTTATCATGTTGCCAATAGCGAAGTGCCAAGAACAGGGTAATAGTACGAGTCGTTAAATCTGCCAGTCGATCAACTTTCAGAGCGGGGGGTTTTAATGAATCAAAACTGAAGAAGCCGGAAACAGATCAGCTACCTGAACTGAGTTTTTCTGCTCAATTGTCAAGCTTCGAAGTAGTCTAATTTTGGGGGCACTGAATGAGAGTGCATTGAAAACAGTATTATCTTCATTGGCTCTTATGAGCTTGAACTTTTCCTGGAAGCATGAAGAAAGATAAGTTCAGTGAGAATGTTTGTTGATGACAACTGGCAGGACAATAAAAAACATGGTTCATGCTAGTTGAAGGCGTATCTACAAAATTAATGTAGACAATTGCAGAATCAAAATGCTTTAGTCTGCCTGGTTCTTCAGCAAATATGTACATGTCGTGTTACCTCAAGCATGAACCAAGAAAGAAACAAAAATAATCCAGTGATATATGTTCACATCTGGCGAGTTTATGCAATATAGTCGTACCCTGGGGAAATACTGTGATAAGGCTCATATAGTCATATCACGAAAATTTGTCATGCACACCACAGTACAAATACACCTGACGAGATGATGCAGTTACTGGACTGTAACTGAAAATTAGTCATGCACACACCATAGTACAAGTACACCTGACAAGATGATGCGTTTACTGGGTTGCAACTGACAAGCAAGCCCTTTACTTTGGTCATTGTTTATATGGGATTCTCCGGGTCGGCAGTAGCAGCAAACTAGCAAAAGCAAGAGAAATTGGGAATAAGCAGATCAGCAGGGAAACACGAAATTTCAGCAAACAATACTTGTGACAATAGTTGGTTGCAGAAGTGACAAGTATGCCCGATTTCTTATGGATCAATCTGCCAACGCAGTAGACGTCCGAGTAGTTCTGTTACGAAGGCACACTCTCCTGACTGTACACTAAGCACAGAGTTCGCTGACGACTTTAGACCACGGGTGCGAGGTGGCAGGCCCTAGATAGGAACACGGGCGTTCGTCTAACTGAAAGCATACTGTACTTAAGCCATGAACCAGCAGATCGAAGGGGTGGAAGAACCTGCGAAGGGTGAGGGATGAGTGTGGTGCGGAGGCGGGTCTGCTCCAGCGCGAAGCGGACGAACTTGTGGTACGAGCAGCCGGCGCCCGGGACGCCGCCGGCGCCGCTCATTCTCGCTTTCCAAGCTGGTGCCACGGCGCCAGAGCGTGTGCGCGAGCGAGGAGATGACAGGGGCAGAGTGGGCGAGAGGGGAAAGCTACACGTACACAGTATTCTTCGTGTCGCGTTTGCCACGCACCTGACCTGCGTCTCCAATCTCAGTATAGCCCACCCCTCGGCCCGATCCGATCCGGGCCGGGCCGGGCCGTGCTCTACTCAAACGAACTGGAGTCTGGCCTCTTCACTCGGCCCGGCCAAGTTAAGCTGAACACTCCAAAAAAGGGAGGAAAAAAAAAAGAGAGAGTCAAGACTGAATTGGACATTTCTGAGCTGACTAGCTGAAGACCAATACATGATGGACAAATTTCCAGCTCAGAGGTACGCGAGCCACACATTTCAACAGTGTACTAGTACTAGTCTAACAACGACTCTTGAGAGAAGAAGTGGAGTGCAGAAGCGGACGCACGCTCGGTGCCCCCCAGATGGCACCGCGTAAACTGCACATGGATGGATGATGGAACAGGGTGTCGTGCGACGCCCACCCATTCTGCTCCAGTCCATTCAGTAATAATGCTCGCAATCTCCATCTACCACATGAGCACGCATGTGAGGGTTCGATTTTCTCTCTCTCTCCAACTCTTGCATTCCGTTCTGAACATCAGTCACCTGATCTATATAATCTCTGTCAGAGCAGCAGCTGATCAATTTTATTCACCAGGTATGTAACAACTTGTGAGGGAACTGCAATTTCCCATGACCGCGTCTCTCCCGGCGGCGGTATTTTCCATCTGAGCAGGTCGATGGCCTGACTGATTCCAATCCTCCAAGTCTGTTTCGTCTGGGTACTAGATGAACAAAAACAATGGCCTGACCGGTTCCATTCCACCTCTTCTTCATGCCAATGATTGGATTGTCATACGTAACAACAATTCACCTAATCCCTTCCATCTTCGCAAGAAGATTCCCATAGCCAATTCGCGCTCACTTGCTAGTCCATGTTCCAGTCTGCGCTACAATCTTATAAAACTATTCCAAATGTTAACGAACAACGGGGAATATATGCTGGTACATGAAAGTACCATTCTAGTATTTAACTACTCCCTCCGTTCTGAATTAATTGAACTAAAATTGAGGGAGTAGTATAGTGTTTATGATTCAGAAATAGTTACTGTGCTCCACTCTATTGCATGTGTTTTTTTCAGAAAAGGTTAGCGGTTTGATGCCGAACTGTGGAGTTCGTACTGCTGCCATGTACTACTGCTTGTCAACCTACTACTCTCTCCGATCTGAAATAAATAATGTTTAATTTAAAAAGTCTAATTTACTCTCTTGGTTCTAAAATAAATGATATTTAGGATAAAAAATCTAATTTAATTTTAACTAAATTAGTTGTCTTAAACGGAGAAAGTATTGGCAATCTGTGTAAGCTGAACGAACCGAACTACTGAATTTGCAAGCCGAGGTATATATATTCAGTCAATCTGAGTTGCCGTATGGGTTGGGTTTCGATAGAAGCAGGGAAGAAAAAAAGGGAACAAACTGAGCAACCAAGATCCAAATTGGTTCGAAACAGATAACCTACTATCGTATGCATCGGATCTAACTGAACGAAATCAAGTACTAAGAAAACTAACTTCACATCCGGTCGGGCGTTCATATTTGAAACGATGGAAATAAATAAAGATCGCTACAGTACATTCCAATCATGTCAAGAACCAGAACCAAGGCAGATGATGCATGGATTACTCTGCTTTCCAGCCTCCAGTTTCCGATCAATAATCGTGATTCGCTGTTATTAGTAGAAAGAATCTAGTTCTAGAAATCCTTTAACCGTTGTATATACAGTTAATTTCCACCGCACACGGTACGAGATCGAGACGAGAAGGAGGTCGATGAGGGGGAGGACACGAGACAGACAGACAGAGGAGTAAACGCTGGGGGGCAGACTCGACGGGCGCAAAAGAAAAGCAGCTACGCGATCTTGGCGAATCCGCCTCCTCCGGCCATCATGACCTTGAACTCCTCGAAGGAGATGAGCCCGTCGCCGTTCTGGTCGACGCCCTGGATCATGCGGCGGCACTGCGCGACGGAGGCGGACTCGCCGAGGCCGCGGAGCACGCGCGCGAGCTCGGCGGCGGAGATGGTGCCGTTGCCGTCGGCGTCGAAGACACGGAAGGCGTGGCGGAGGTCCTCCTCGACGGCGGCGGCGTCGCCGGCGACGGTGGCGTTGAGGGCGGCGAACTCGTCGAGGCTGATGAAGCCGTCGCCGTCGGCGTCCGCCTCGGCCATCATGCGCGCGAGCTCGTCCTCGGAGGCGGCGTGGCCCAGGCTCTCGAAGAGCGCGGCGAGCTCGGAGCGCGAGATCCGGCCGTCGCCGTTGGCGTCGAACTTGCGGAACACCCGCTCCATCTCCTCCTCGGGCGTCCGCGGCGGGGACCCGTCCCCGGAGACGAGCTCACCCTGCTGCTGCTGCTGCTGCTGCGGAGGCGGCGGCGGCGGCGTGGGGGACTTGGAACGGCGGCCGCGGCGGAACAGGGCGGGCACGGGCATCTTGATCTTGCCCATGGCTGGCCTTCTTGGCGCGTAGGCTTCGGCTTTGGCTTCTTGATCTTGTTTGCTTTCCTCACGGCTTGGTGGCTGGCTGCGGATTCTTCGTCTCACGCGGAGACGGCGTACTTATTATAGAGGAGAGCACGGGGACGCGGGCCGCCGCGCGCTGGCCGTTGCGCGTGCCATGTACGCCAATGACGGGTGGGGCCGGTGCGTATGTCATGTACTATGCCAAATTGCCGATGACGGGTGGGTCATACAAATTGCATTTTGAAAGTTAGGCAAATCGTCAATACAAAAAATCGCATTTTACAGTGTTAGATGTAGCACTCTTTTTGTTTCGAATTATTTATCATTGGCTAGTTTTAAATAATTCATAATTGGAAAACTGGTACAGAGATGCAGTGCTATTATACTACTGTTAGTATTAGCCAGAAAGTAAGTTATGTCGTGCATGATCTACCTGTACGCCGGCTTAATTAGAGTATTCATTCTCAACGTCATCATGAAAGCTAATACGTACCGGCAAATCAAACGTTTTTTTAAAAAAAATACTTACAGGACAGGCATACCTGGGTAACGATTTATCTATTGGCGCAACACCTTTTTCGTCAACGGATGTTTCACGTCACTAATAACCTTTACGATTTCGTGGAATGAATCACTGTCAATGAGTTCTCCGGTGGGCACGGGGGACGGCCAGTGAGCTCAGCTCGTCGACGACGCGGAAGGCAGGCAGGCCGGCCGGCCGGCCAGCGAGCGGTGCGGTACAGCTACTAATGGTCGCGGGGAGGACGCCAACGCAACGGACGGACGGACGGCGACCGTGCACTGTCGCGGCCGGACTTGATTCTGGTCGAAGGAGAAGGCCTGATTAGCCCGGCTCGGGAGGGAGCCAGCGACCACACACTTCCCCGTCCAAGTTGCACACGGCGACGCTCGTCTTTATTAACTTCGCGTCGTCAGGCTCGTCAGCTGCATCTATCACTGCCCCCCCCCCCCCCCCCCCGTACGTGGTCCCGGGCCGACCACCTTGCCGGCCGTCGCTGGCCGCTCCGCTCCGCCCCCACCGCCGGCCGGAGGTGTCCTTGCTTGTCGCCTCTTTTGTGCGGTAAGTGAGGTGCATCACCCCCTCATCGATGGCGGCGCAGCGAAGCATGTCCGTCCCCGGTCCCTCCCTCCCCGGTTGGTGGTTGCTAGTGCTAGCACATAGTAGTAGGAAAATGTCGCCGGTCCGAGGCTAGAGTGATAATGATGATCATAATAGTGCAGTGCAGTGAAGTATACTAGGCAGGCTGGTTGGTCCGTCCACAGCTCGTCGACGGGCCACAGCTGCACCCGATTGGGAGGCAGCAGGGCCCGGAAAAACGCAGCGCCGCCTGGACCTAGGGGGCGTAGCAGTAGTGGGCGCATGGGACAGGCGCGAAACCATAGTACCAGCTCGTCCGCCGGCGCTGCGTCCGGCGCGGGGCGAGCCGGCCGCGTACGTCGTCGTCGACCGAGACGCCGTCCGTACCTGCTATACTACTACTTTATGCTACCTCAGGTCCAGGTCGTGTCTGGGGGGGAAGAATCGGTGCAGCTAGCTCCGAGCATCGCGGCCGGCGTTGGGTCGGGGTCCCCGTCGTGAAGTGAAGTGAGGGGCAAGCTACTGCTACTAGTACTAGTAGCGTCGTGGGAGGGGGGCGGGCCCTGACCACCTGACTGCGGAATGATGCCTCGATATACCCAAAGCGGCGTTTCAGTCTCTGGTTCCCCGTCCACGCCCACGCGGTCTCTCCTCTCTCATACGAGACGACGTCGTCGTGCGCCATGATTCATCAGTTCCCTGCTGCTGGTGGGCTGCCTGCCGCCTTTTGCACGTCTCCTCGCTCGGTTTCTAGATCGCGGTTCACCAAGCAGCACTCTGGCAGGCATCGCGTGGAGGGCTTGGCAACCACACCGAGCGAGACGATGAGGCGTGCCTGCAGGTCGCAACAACCACAGACCTTTTCTAGCTAGTGTCGTGTCGTGTAGCGGGCTTAATTTGCCAAACATGGTAACACAGCATCGCTCTGTTCCTACTCGCGACCTGCCTATCTTCCCGGAGCGTATCTATCTACTCCCTCCGTTCTGAATTAAAAAAACGTTATTTAATTCAGAATCGTAACGTGCTTGCCTGCTTTTTTGCAGCTGGTCAAAAGTTTGGTTCCAGGTAATAGCTAGCACCGTATATATATGAGAGCACGAGACAAGTCACCAGCAGGCACGCAACAGAAATTCTTACCGTCTTCTGAAAGAAAACGCGTGTATGGCGTCACAGCCGGACTTCACGACAAGCGACGATCGTGCGTGCGACGTGCTTCGTTCTCCAACGATCTCTTTTTTTCCTTCCCCCCTCGCTCTCTCTCCTCTCTTGACGAGAGAGAGAGAGATGAAGGCGGCACGGAACCAGCATTTATAACGAGAGAGGCCCACTAAACGCGTCGCGTGGTTGAAATACTCAATCACCCGGCCGGTCAGGAAAGGAAGGTACATAAAAGAAATTGCGTAGTAGCTATGACGACGACAATTAATTTGATTTAAACGAGCCCTCCTCGTTCACCAAAACATCCATCTCCCGCGCCCCGCCTGTATTTTCCTACAGTAAATAATACGTACTCCTATGTTGTATTATTTTGTTTTTTGCTCCTGAATACTCCCTCCATTCTCTTTTATATTCGACGTCGGTCCGTTAAATGAAAAGAAACGGAATAACAGTACTAGTACGTGGTTGCGTGTTTGTCACCTGTCCGTGACCGTGAAGACAACGACGCCCCGTTTTTTTTCGGGACACTGCGCGCGTCGCCGGGTGGCAATAGATTTTCCGTGCGGTGCAGCAGTCGGGCTTTGCTTTAAATTAGGCGGGCGGGTGGGCGGGCCGAGTTGGGCGCCGCCCGCTACACCACACCAGCTGTGCTGTCCATGGTAGTCATGCCATGCGCACCGCATTCAACACGATTTTGGTACTACTACGTGTACGTGCTGCTGCACTGTTGTTTTGCCAGAATGAAAAAAAAAGAAAAGCAAAGGGGCCCTTCTTTCCGTTTACGCGACGGACGGCGCAGCCCAGCGTCTTCCTCCGCGATGACTTTCACCGTCCGTCGCGTCGTAGCTTGCCATCATCGGCGGGCCGGGGTGTTAACCCATGCATCCGCGTCTCGAGATCCCGTGGTGCTCCTCTCACTGGTCCGGATCCGCCCCCGTGAAATTCAGGCAGGCAGGCAGGCGGCCCGTGAGCTTCAACTTGACACCCCCCCCCCCTTTAATAACGAGGACGTCACACACGAACGAGCAGTTTTCAGAGCCACCGGTCAGTCTTCATGCGTCGTGTGTTCATCTGGTCCACACAAACTCGCGACCACGAGTGCACAGTCCCTGTGTATCCTGCGGCGTACAATACAACCCAATGAACGTTCGTGGTTGCCGATCGTCTGTCAACCGTTGAGCCCATTTATTCTTCAAGTGACGGCCCGTCCGTTGCGGGCTGCTGGCCTATCGCGCGCTCGATACGTCTACGGCCCAGTCCACAAGAACTAGGTGCCCGTTCCGTGCTCCTCTCCTCCACGGCCACCGCTCTGTCTGCTCGAGCCTCTCGTCATCATAGTGTACGGAATCATAGTGTTGTCGGAATAAAGTAGATGTCCCTGAATATGAATTGTGGCCACTGTTGATGTATTTTAGCAGTTCAGAGAATAAAATGTCCCTCCATATATGATATATTACTACGAGCTCTCTTTCTTTCAAGACGATATGGATTTTCCATGCATGTTCCTTCCCCAACTCAGAGTGTGAAGTCCTATCTCGTATTTTTGCCAATGGATGCAATGCTGTCATAACGTTGGCATTGTTAAGGGGAGCTCAAGAATCAGAACCACACGACCAAACAGTGAAAAATAAGTAGCGAGCGTATGAAATAGGACTTGAATCATATAAACATTGGAAATAAGTGGGTACTCCCTCCGTTTTAAATTATTTGACGTTGGTTAGTGTAAAATTGAACTAACCAGCGTCAAATATTTCGAAACGGAGGGAGTATTATTTAAACGAGATTCAAATTCCGCAAAGGAAAAAATATTAACTGTCATTGAAACGTGCCTCTTTGTCACTGGCTGGATACACACTTTTATAATCTGTGGCTAGGCCCGTCCAGTAAGGCCCATTGGGCTCATCAGGCCGGCTCGAGCTAATTTGCTCAGGTTTATCCCTCCCGGTCTCAGTCCTTGTTGGGCCGGGCCCAACTGTCATCGCATCACTGCGGCATACCACCAGTCCAGGGTTCCCACCGCTCTGCCTCCTTTCCTTCCGCCGCCACAGTTTATCGCGCCTCATCGCCGGGACCTCGCCGCCGGCTGGAATATTCTCCATTTCTGAGGAGTCTTCGCCCTCCTCCTCGCCCCCGTAGTCCACTGCCGAGGGGCGTGTATTTCACTCGGACCTGGATCGGTTTTCTTCTCCCGTCGGTGAGAGGCCTTTCCTTTGAACGATCTGTTCGAGCAGAACATTTCTTTGCTTTTCAGTAGCAAAATCCCCGACATTTCTTTCCTTCCCTCCGTTCAAATGGTTGCGGTTTTTTCTTTTTTTGCTGCGTGTTGCTGTTGCCCCGTTAATCTGGCCTAATCCACACAATATGATTCGTTAGGTCTTCTTCCACGCGCGAGATCAATCAGTCGAAGGTGCCGGTGCAGTTCGTTTTACGGAATCTTTTGATGCCACACGTCGGGTCCGCGCCGGTGCCGAAACACATACGGTGCATCCCCTGCGGCGAGCGCAACTGAAGGAGATGGTACTGGCAGAGGAGGTTGTGCAGTCGGTGAGCGACCTCCCGGTACAAGACCCCCCCGGGGAGGAGTTCTCCGCTGCCGACCTCACTTGGGCTAAATACGCCAGCTCTGAGCACCACACCGACGACGTCGCGCTTATCCCCTATGACCGGATGGAGGCTTTCATCAGCGGTGAATGCAACAACCCCGAGTGCCCCACCCGTTTCCACATTGAGCGCAGCCGCAAGCGTGAAATGGGCAGTCTCAGGGAGTACAGGAGTGACGAATACCTCCTCTATAGGATGTATGTATGCTCCTTTTCTCTGCCATGATTCATTGTAGTTCCTAGCTTTAATGTGACGTTTACATATCTATCGAGCTACTTCCAGGTATTGGTGCTCGTTTGGCCCTGAGAATTATGGAGAGGGAGGGACTATCTTACCCAGCAGAAAGTACCGGCTCAACACGAGAAACCGTGCCGCGCGACCGCAGTCCATGCGAGGCTGCACTTGCCATTTTACAATCAAGCGTCTGTATGCCCGCCCTTCCTTGGTGCTCGTTATCTACCACGAGAGACGACATGTCAACAAGTCTGGCTTCGTATGCCATGGGCCCCTAGACAAAGATGCCATTGGGCCTGGTGCCAGGAGAGTTCCATATATTGGGAGCGAAATCCAGCAGCAGACCATGTCGTTGATTTATCTCGGTGTCCCAGAGGAAAACATACTGCAAACACATATAGAAGGAATACAGCGTTACTGTAGTTCAGATGCCAAAGTCGATAACCTTGCTTCACAGTATGTTCAGAAGCTTGGGATGATCATCAAGAGGTCTACGCATGAGTTGGATTTGGATGATCAAGCTAGCATCAAAATGTGGGTTGATAGAAACAAGAAATCCGTCTTCTTCTACCAGGACTCAACCGATGCGGATGCGTTCATTCTAGGGATTCAGACTGATTGGCAGTTGCAGCAAATGATGCGCTTTGGTCATCAGAGTCTCTTGGCTTCTCATTCAGCATTTGGTGTCAGCAAGCTAAAGGTATCTAACTAGAGCAACAATTATAAAAAATATACTACTATATGACCTCAGAGCAATATGTCATGCTTTATGATATATATAATTATGTCTGTATAGACATGTTCCGTATTTTGTTTGACATTTTACTCTTTGTTGCAGTATCCACTGCACACACTCCTTGTATTTGACTCAAGGCGGCATGCTCTTCCTGTTGCATGGATTATAACTCGGTCAGTCACTAAGCAGGACACTTTGAAATGGATGAGGGCACTTACTGATCGAATACACTCAATTGATTCCACCTGGAAAATAGGTGGGTTCATCATTGATGATCCAGCTTCAGAGCTGGACCCAATCAGGTAAAACATTGATACGAGCTTTGGTAGTCACTAGTCAGTATCCATACCTAATCCTTTGATCTTTAAGTTAGTTGTGCAATCTCAATTTATGTGCACGTGTCATTGCTACAATAATGTCTTGCCTTTGTTTCAGGGATGTATTTGCCTGCCCAATTTTATTCTCTTTGTGGCACATCAGGAGAACGTGGCTTAAAAATGTTATAAAGAAATGCAGCAACACCGAGGTGCAGCGGGAAATCTTTGTCCAGTTAGGGAAAATTATATACAGTATCTGGAGTGAGAAAAATCCTATGGATGCCCTAGAGCGATTATTGCAAGATTTCATTGATCAAATCACCTTTGTTAAATATTTCAAGTCATATTGGGTTCCCAAATTGGGTAAGAATCCCTGCTTGATATTTTGTAATGTATCTTGTACTGCAAATCTGCATGTACGTCCTAACAAAATCACCCCCTCCCCTGCTGTAGAAATGTGGATTGACACCATGAGAAATCTAGCATTAGCAAGTCAGGAATCATGCGGTGCCATTGAAGCTTACCATCTAAAGCTTAAGGCTAAAGCATACGATGATTTGCAGCTGGATGCTCTCCAACGAGTGGATTGGTTGGTGCACAAGCTCACAACCGAGATCCATTCAAGCTATTGGCTCAATCTTTACGCAGATGAGAGTGGTTCATTTCCTGAGGTCAAAGCAGAGTATATTGTGTCCACGTCATGGCAAAGGGCGCTGCAGATACCTGATGATGCTGTTCTCTTTGATGGCAAAGAACCTATTTCAGCCAAGGTGGCTAGCCAGAAGGATGCTAGTAAGATGCGCACTGTATGGAATGCTGGGTCTGAATTTTCTCTATGTGATTGTTCCTGGTCAATGCAGGGTAACCTTTGCAAGCATGTTATAAAGGTCAACATGATGTGTGGGACACAGATAGATTTTCAGCCCTCGCTCTCATTCCAGTCGTTTCAGCATATCCTACTTGATCTGTGGCAAAAACCTTTAGATGATTCATTCTCACTTGACCTATCGGTAGCATGGGTTATGCAAATGCAGGAGAGGATTCAAAAGGCTGTTGAGCTCGCCACCTCTGATGGCATTGCCCAAGTTACAGGCAAATTGCCAATTCAATGGACAAACAAGAGAGGGAGAAGAGCAGTGGCTAAGCGCACAAGCCCTGTAGTTCTTCCTCATTCGAATGGCAGTTTGCAAAAGGACTTGACCCCAAAGAAGAGCAGAAAGAGTAAAAGATTGTCTACCATTTCCGGTTAACTACGTGCTTCTTGCCAGAGAGTAATTCTTTCCGGACTATCTCTGTAATTAGATGACTAACCGTTCCTTTCTCTCCCCCTCTTGTTTTTTTTCCAGTTACTTTGGTCTGAGTGAACTTGCTCAGCTACTTGTAACAAGTTCGATATAGGACTTAGATGATTCAACTTCCCACTTCTGACGGTTTCTAGGAATAATATGGTTATCCAGGCAGTAGGAATCCAATTAGTTTATTTATCTTGTCTTTTAAAATTATTCGCATCTCCTTGAGTCGTTGGTGTGCAGTTTTATTAAGACAGGCACTGCGCATTGTAGTATGCAATTACTACATCCGCATCTGAGTGCAAAATTTAGTGTATGGTCCAGACTTTTCATAACCTGGGCGGCTGGGCATCAGTTTATGTACCTAGTTCCTGTTGAAACGTCTTGGTTCATAGCTCCTGTAGTCTGGAACTTAATACGAGTTAAGGCGATGGGTTGATTTTAATCTGTTGCAGAACAAATAGTACTATAAGCCAATTCTCCGCCAGGTAACAGAAACCAATCCAGATGTATTTTCTTTAATTATTTGGCAATATGGAAATCGTCAGAAACATCCGAAGTACTCAGGACAGCGGACGTATTGAAATCCTCAAATTCATCTGAATCACGACAAAAATATGCTGCCGCTCTGAGTAAGTGCAAATGAATCAACTTGGACGGTGTCTGTTGAAACATTCGACTGAGAATTAATAGCATTACCAGATAACATGTCAAGTACTTCCAACAGACAAAACAACGTATATCATGCATTACATTATCAGGAATTAGTGGCATCAGTACTAAAAACAAACTCACAACGGATACAATGTTTCCAACCAAACTGATACAAACTGAAAGGATAGGTTTGATGAACCCCACAAACCCCCTCTGATGCAAACTGAAAGAGGGCAATCATGATGCCGATCCAACCCATTCAGAATGTCAAGACACAACGTTATAGTAGGCTATGGCAACTATGTCGAGTCTGGAGTAGATGAGACCTTTTGATGAAGGCAGCTGATGTAAGCTAGTAGAATTTTACTAGGACACTTTGCAGCACTACCAGCTCAATACATTGGATAGATAATTAGTTCCTTTCGTATTCTGCTGAATACAGCATATAAAGGCAAATGGAAAAATGCCACACAGAACTCAGAGGGCAACCGTATTCAAACGGCAAATTTATTACAACAACAACAAAACCTTTGTCCCAACTCCCACGCACGTTACAGTAGGCTAGATATGAAATCAAAACTGGGTTTTATATCCATATGAATGCCTGGTTTTGATGCTCGCTCGCCAAGCCTATCATAACCCTGCTCATTTACCCGAGCTTGGAAATGGCTATACCTAGAAACGCACAGGCGAAGTTTATTACTTTACAAAATTAGCCGCAACCAAAAGGGTGACATGACATACCAGTATCACAGGATTTTACAGTTAGCAATATGTTTTTCATTAGAGATATCTGTGGTGTCCTTCCAGATTGCAAGATAATTGTTTGTATCAAGCTTCAGTCGCTGAATGAGATTATAATCTTGACGGATAAACAATCCAGAACAAATGCAAGTGGTTCTGCTGGATTTGAGAGTTTGCAGCGCTTGCGATTCCTGACTAATTTGTTTACTCATGCCAACTCTTCACTTACTTTGACATCCGGGCATTCATGCAACAACAACACAAGATCCATCGAAAGGGTATTGAGCCTATTTGAATCTGCTGCTCCATCTTCCCCTGATGTTACAAGTGGTTCCCCTGACGAATTATTATTCTGATGAATGCTGTCATAAAACATCTGAAGTGCACCATCTGCTGAAATTACTTGCACAGAGTTGTGCAGATCCAGTAATTTTCCTCTGCAATTGACATCAGGCAACAATTTTTCTTTCAAGCTGTGAGGAAGACTAGCCAGTGCACTGCATGAAGGACAGGAAACAGGAAAACAAAAGTGAAGTGAGTATGAGAAGAGATCAAGAGAATGACATAAAAGGAAACTCTTATGGTCAATATCAAAATCAAACTTTACCTGGTTACCCCGCGAACAAGGCCCCATTTGTAGCCAATATTTACAGATTGCCTAAACCCAACTTTGAAGCCCTCCTGGGCAGAGTCCTTCTGCCCTTCTGTTATACCATCCCTATATCCCATCTGAGTAAAATCGAAAGATTTAAGATATTTAAACACACTCGCCATCAATGGAAAACCGCTGAACAAGGACCATTAGCTACTTTGTTCCCAATTGTTTTAGAATATACGGATATACCTTATTGAACTGGTTCTTCCTGTGGCTCCATTCTCTGTCTAAGTTAGACTCGTGACCTGTAGAATCTGAATCATCACCCCATATGTCATCGTCGTCAGCAGCCGCAACAACAACACCGTTCCCTGGGCCAAAATTCCAAAATTGACACGGTTCAACTAGTTGTAATAACGAAAAACTAGTGTAATCAATACTGCTAATTAGGAGCATCTAACACTGCATGGTACGACCTAGTTATCACTAGCTTTTTCAACGTGCATAAGATTGCAATTCTTTCCGTTAATCACAAAAGAGCCTTTAGTCACGGATACCTACCGTGCGGAGCGACCGCAGTCTCCACAGAGGATGATACCTCAAGTTTAACGCGCAGCTCATCCATGGAGGCTGTTACACCCTCTGCATCCCCATGGTCCGACATCCAGAAACCTAACCTGCAGCTGGAGCATACGTGAGCCGAGAGGATTTCACGAGAAGGGACTAATTATGTTTCCTGCTACGCCCACCGACCAAAAAAGCAGCCGTGGTAAGCACGCGGCAGAGCGGTTTGTACGTAGCAGGCGGAGGCGCCGGTCGCCGGTGTGGAGCGGCGGCGGTTGTTGGATTGACCGGTCGTTCAGACGGCGGCGAAGGGATCGGGGGGAGAGAGATGAGTGCAGAAGAAAGGCTCGGAAGCCCATGTGCCTGAGCGAATCTAACAGGCCCATGTGTTGTTACTAAAACTATCCGCCATTCAGGCCCAATAAAAAATCAGCCCACTCAGCTAGAAGGCCGCGTCTTCATTTTTCTTTTGTTTGGAACATTTTCCTAATCTTCTTCCATAAAAAAAACGGTGTTACGAGTCAGAAATGATAAAAATATAGCAATATTATAAGAGAACCGGACCAGCTGAGACTGATGGTATGGAGAACGGGATGTCGAATAAGTTCAGCACACAACGGCAAGACTCCTAATGTTTTTGGATGAGCAGTATTGAAGCATGTAAAAGATTGCATAGTTTAGCTGCAGAGACTGTAGGGTAACATCACATCTCAAAATTTCCCAATTGTAATGTCATACGGATTATACATTTACACACATCACAAATTCACATGTGCATTTACACGGCATGGTGCCTACAAGGACGGTAGACCGAATGGACGAAATAGAAAAGACTTGCGTGAACTGGATATTGATGAGGCCAAATGACGAATCTCACAGGTTCTCCTTTTTGTTTGGATATTCCCTTGGTCCAAAAATGGTTGATCCAATTCTCACATTCGTTCTTCCCATCTCTATCTGCATAAGGGTAATAGTAGCTAACGATACTCTAGGTTTACCGCTGACTCTTTATAAAAGTAAATGCCAAATAATTCTTACCGCTTTCTCGAAGTCACCAGACATTCCCATGGAAAGTTCAAACTGTTCTGTTGGAATTCCAAGGGCCTTGCACACTTCAAGCTTGCAATCTACCAATGCCTGTACTAAGCTCGCAGAAATTAACAGCATATGATGCCAACAGAGTCAGCCATTTGAAACAATTCAACACAGAAAAAAACCACCTTAAAATTTTCGGGTGTTGAGGAGTAGTCTTTCATTCCTATTGTCATCAGACCAGAAAGGATTAGGTGTGGGCACGCTAATTTCACATGCTTAGCAAGCTCAACGCATCTGGAGGGATCAACACCAGATTTTGCTGAATCGATGAAAATTTTTCATCAGAGCACAGAATGTTGCAAAGAAAATTGTTTATATAATCACACAAAACAGCATAAATATCACCGAGGGCGACACTGACCACATTTTCCCATCAAAGCAGATAGTGACTTAAACTTCACCTTAAGTTTGCTTCTGCTTGAGGGGCTATGCTTATGTACTAATCATTTGATTTCAGAGATGGAAAAATAAAGGCAGTCGAAGGATATACTGTAACTGCAATAACTTGACAGCTAGCTGAAGGGTGTCCTATAACTCGATCAAGGAAAATGGGTGACAATTTGTAATTCTTTTTTTTTTCGAGGTAAAAGGTTCCCATGTCTTTTCTTTGACAGATAAATCATAAAATGAAAGTATAGTAACCAAGGGAGTTTTTTTATTAAGAAAACATTGTTCCTGCACTCACATTCTTCTTCACTAGTGTTGACCTGAATCAAAACTTTCAAAGGCTCCCTTCCCAAGCTACTGACAGCACGGTTAAGGTGATTAGCGACCTGAAAATAAGTTCACATGCCGTGTCAATCCACATATCCATAGTAATCGATCGAAGATAAGCACAGCGTTCCATCTGACACGCATCAAGTAATAAGCCTTCTCTCCCTTTCCTGTAGACATCTGTATAGAAACTAGCACTGTATGGGTTTAGATGCAGTGTTCCTTATTGCTTACCTTTTCATTATCTACACCCTCAACCATATCAAGGTTTGGAGCGGCAGCTGAAAAAAATAGAAGAGGGACGAAGAGTGAGCAGCGATTTCTAGCAATAATTCTCCATCATAATGTAAATCAAGCAAACCACCATCACTCGGTTACCACGATCACTCTCAAATGTCAATGAGTAACTAGCGATGGACTTTATCTAAAAACATTTAGCGAAGAACAACTAGCGTATGAACATAGTGGATACCTAATAGTGGTTTCACTTTGTTGCTCTGCAAGTGCCCGATGAAATGCCACCGGATATCTTGCGGAAGCTGTAAACACGGTAGAAACAACTATTTCATTCCATTTCCATACGCTGCGAAAGGTTGTAGAACAACCAGAATTTTAGCCGAGATCCGAACCTGCGGGACTTTGGCGACAAACTCCTGGACGTAGTTCTCGCCGAAGTAGCGGTGGCCGGCGTCGTAGAGCTGCTGCAGCATTGACACGGGCTTGGTCTTCCCCACTGCCACCACCCGAACCGCCTCCGCCGCGCGCCCTGACCGCTCCGCTGCGCGCCCAGCCCGTGCCAGGACGGCCCGCAGCGCCGCCGCGGCCGACACCTCCGCCGCAGGCGCTGCCATCCACCCACCACCTCTCCTTCGTCTCCTACGTTTGGCTGTCGCCTCGGACGCCACAGAAATCGCAGCGCCTCAGTGCAAGTCGGGCCGGGCCTACAGAGCCTTCGTAGCCCAGCTCATGATGGGCCCATCGATCGACCTTACACAGATGTGGGCCAACTGTGGCCAGGCCCAGCGCCGCGTCTCGGCGTTTGCGGCGCGAACCAAACGCGTCGTGCACCGACTCGGCCACGTCTCCCTCGAGCGTCGTCCGGCCAACACGTCGATCAGATTCCACCGGCGATATGCCGCACGGCTTCTACTTGTGCTGTGCCCACGCAACGCGGGCGGCCATAGTGTCTGCTCTGCAGAAATGGACGCGGAGGGGTTGCTGGCGTCGGCGGCGATCAACCTGGGGCTGGCGCTGGTGGCGCTCTCGCTCTTCTCCCTGCTCAAGAAGCAGCCGGGGAACGCGCCCGTCTACATCCCCCGGCGGATGGCGGCCGGCGATCGGGGTGACGGCTTACTGCCGCTCGGGCAAGGGCGGCTAACCCCGTCGTTCCGGTGGATCCGCGCGGCGTTCCGGCTCTCCGAGGACGACGTTCTGCGGCGCCACGGCCTCGACGCGCTTGTCGTCATCCGCCTCTTCAAGTTTGGGTACGTAAGCGACGATGGTTATTTACGGAACTAGAAAAGTTCGCGGCAATTTGTACTTCCACCTACTGATTCGCACTGTTAATCTGGTTGTTCAATGTCTAGGATCAAGTGTTTCTCTGTTTGCTCAATTGTTGGAGTTCTGATCCTTGCCCCAACAAATTATACCAGTGAAGGTCAAGCCGACTTCAGAAGATCAAACTCCATGGAACTTTTCACGGTTACTAATGTGACTCGGGGATCTGATAGGTTAGCTCTAATATGTATAATTCTGTTTCAAATTCGAGGTATTCACTAGAATATTCAACTTGCGTGTTAATTCAGTTCATGACTTGAGCAATGTTGGCTGTAAACTTCTCTGATCATAATAAGGAACGATGTCATGTTCCTGATTTAATTGTATATAGTTTCCGGATAAAGCAATCACTGTTCTAACAAAAAAGAAATACGCATGTCATGTTTCAAACTTGTAAAAAAGCAGAGTTTGGAATGTATATTGTCTGCCAAGTAAAATCAGGACGGATTCTGTAACTGAAATACTTCTCTTTTTGTATGACAGGCTCTGGGTGCATTTTTCATGCCTTTGCTTTATATCCTTTTATGTGGTATACTTGCTTCATAAGGTACATGATTGTGGGAAGTTTTCAATTAATCAGCTTGTTCTTTTCAAAGGTACAGTTGATTAAAATTTACATCTGTCCTACAGTTTTCTTTTAAAACTTGTTATTCAGATATGAACGGTCCTACAGTTTTCTTTTAAAATTATGAAACTGTCAGTAAGGTATCATGTCTGTCAATTGAAATCGAGTATCCCTGGAAAAGAAATATATACTTCCCAAAAATTAAAATATTCATTTTATTTTATTTTGTACTGCAATCCATTCCTGAAAGGTGCAACATTGTGCACATTGACATTAGAGAACTAGACAGCTTTGTGGAGAAATGCTGATTCATCATTACTAGAGCATTGATGAGCCTGTTGGTATATTGTTGAATGCATGGCGTTGATATTAAAATATTGTCTGGAACAGGAATACAAAGAAATCACTAGGAGAAGAATCCAACACTTGAAGTATCACAACAAGCGACCTGATCAATACACCATATTAGTTCGAGGAATTCCCACATGCCCAGATCATGGAACTTATGGATGTTATGTTGATCACTTCTTCTCGAAACACTATCAGACATATCAATCGTACCAAATAGTACATGACATAGGGAACATTGAGGCACTGCAGGTGAGTGAATTGTTGCATGATTTGAGTTTGCATCTGACACAACAAACTATCACATCCACTGAAATTCTGGAAACTACGGTTTCTGTACTGCTATTTGTCATACATTTGTTCTCGTACTGGTTCAGCAATGTCAAGGTTGAAGCCATCCTATGTACTGTACTAAAAAGGGCAGAGGCAGACAAGTTAATGTCTAGTGACTGGATTCTCTCTAGAGTTTTATGAAGAAGCCATTGTGGACTTTGATATTTGATGATGTTATGTTTTTGAAATGTATAACTAATTATGTAATGTTCAGTACAGAAGTTGGCATCCTCCATTGAGAAGCAGATAAAAAGGAAAAGAGAAACCAGAAAATGTAATTTTTTGCAGTGGATCTGGTTCAAGTTTACAACAGAAGCAATAAATATTCGGTGGGAAGAAGAGAAACTGAAAGATGTTCAACAGTCTATCCGCCTCCTACAATGTGAAAATATGCTTAAACACAAGGTAATAGTTATGTATTGTACTACTATTGACTTTACCTACAAGCGTAATTATTCGCATGAAATTTTTAATACTAGTTTCAACTCTAGGAGGTACCTGTAGCATTTGTCTCATTCAAATCCCGGTTGGAGGCCGCCCAAGCTGCGGAGATGCAACAACTTACTAATCCACTGTTGTTGGTTACAACTTATGCTCCTGAACCAACTGAAACAATATGGAAAACTTTGTCCGTTCCATTTTGGCGCATGTCTATGTACAAGCTTGGAGTCTTTGTGGCTGCATTTTTGCTAACGGTATTCTTCACCATCCCTGTGACAGCCGTGCAGGGGATAGTGCAATTTGAGAAAATTAAAAGGTGGTTTCCACCAGCAAGAGCTGTGCAGCTTATGTAAGTGTCGAAACATTGCATTAATATGTTATGGTTTAGTTGAAACAAGTGGATTTGATAACGTTATTAAATGTGATATTTTGTTATCTTGCAGACCAGGTTTGAATTCTGTTGTGACTGGGTATCTTCCAAGCATGATCTTAAATGCCTTCATTTACTTGGTTCCCTTTGCGATGCTTGGTATGGCTTCTTTTGAAGGTTGTATTTCGAACAGTCAAAAAGAAATTAAGGCGTGCAACATGGTGTTCTACTTTTTGCTTGGAAATGTTTTCTTCCTGA
Source organism: Neostapfia colusana (assembly GCA_030760725.1). Taxonomy (NCBI): domain Eukaryota; kingdom Viridiplantae; phylum Streptophyta; class Magnoliopsida; order Poales; family Poaceae; genus Neostapfia; species Neostapfia colusana. The sequence continues at coordinate 73,170,354 of JASWHV010000018.1, forward strand.
GTATTCTTTCAGGTTCTCTACTCGATCAGATAGGAGAATCCTTTACCCACCCAAAGAACATACCGAGCCGTCTTGCGAGTGCTGTTTCTGCACAGGTAATGGTAAAATGATAATGTATTGCTGTCTTGTTGCTTGAAATACCAAATACGAGCTGTTGCTTGTAGAACTTACCACAATAGTAAACTGACTTTAATTTCCGAACACATGAATTATTTATGTTGTCCACTTGTTTATGTTGCAGTCGGATTTCTTCATCACATACATTTTGACCAACGGCATGTCAGGATTTTCGTTGGAGGTTCTTCAGTTTGGTTTGCTAACATGGCACTTCTTAAAGGCACATTCAGTTGGACATAGCCAGGAGCCGTATCTTTATGGGTTCCCTTACTACAGAGTGGTGCCCATTGTTTCCCTTGCAATCTTGATTGGAATGGTCTATGCTGTAGTTGCACCCCTCTTGCTTCCAATTCTTCTGATTTACTTCCTGCTTGGTTATGCGGTGTACATCAACCAGGTGGTTTATTCAGTTCACAAGACCTATGTCTGTACAAATATGCCACCTTGATTCTTTTCTTTTATTTTCCTTAATACTGATTGTTGATTTTGTGTACAGATGGAAGATGTATATGAGATCACTTACGACACATGCGGAAAATACTGGCCCAACATTCACCACTACGTATTCCTATCTGTCACACTTATGCAAATCACGATGATAGGATTGTTTGGGCTCAAGTCGAAGCCAGGAGCTTCATTCGCCACAATCCCCTTGCTTGTGTTGAACATTCTGTACAATGAGTACTCTAAGGTCCGATTTCTTCCAACTTTCCACCATCGACCAGTCCAGGTACAATTCTGACATCATGAAGCATATGAATCTTATATAGTTTTTTTTTGAGGGAAAAATGAAACTTATGTAGTTGTTACTCCCTCTGTTCTGAAATAAATGACGTTTGCCCTAAACGTCATTTATTTCAGAACAGAGAGAGTACATTGTTCTGCCCTTATTACTACTTTAGTACTTGGATCAAAACTAATATTGGAGTCTTTATTGGATCATTCTATATCGTCGCAAGGTTGCCAAGGAGAATGACGAACTTGACGAGGCTGACGAGATGACTCAAGGCGATGTGGATAATGCAGTTAGTGCCTATAAGCCACCGTGGATGCGTCCAATAAACCCGGAAACTAGTTCTGTACAACCTTTGAATCTTTGATCCATACTGGCTTACGCAGTTACAGCAAGCATTATTGTATTTTTCACAGTGGCATCCTTAACTGAAAAGGAAACACGTATAGATTAACCCCCTCGTATCCCCTGAAGTTACTGCCGTCTTCTGTCAAATTTTGAAATACGCGCATTCAGTCTACAAGTTGAACTGACGGTGCTGAGACTAGTAGAGTAGCTGATCAATTCCGCAAGACAGGAGGAATACAAGTTTGAATTCTATTAACTGAATAGGAAAACTAAACAGGTAACAGCTTCCCCTCCTGTGCGGATGTCCTCGATGTCAAAGGATCAATAAAGTATCAGAATGCAGAACGCCAAACCTGATGCGCGAAACATTTTCAATGATACAAAATGACGTGTCCCAAGTAAAAAAAATACATATGCTAGATACTGCGTTTTCCAGATTTAATCAGCCAACGAGTAAAACGGAAAAAAGTATAAATAAGATACTCGAACAAATCATCTAGTCACCACTGAGTGCCCTTGAGAATTCAAAACATCACAGCACAGGATAACAAAAACCCTAGGTACGAACCATTGTGCAAGGTTTGTTCCAAATTGCACGAGCCTGACATGCTGCTCGAGATAGATTTCAGGATACAGATATGATTGTCACAGGTACATGTAGTTTACTATCAGCATTGCATTGCTTGAGGTTACTGTGGTGCTGAACCCCGAGGAGGTGGATGCTGTGGTGGTGGTGGTGGTGGTGTAATACCAACATTGCCTATTCCCTGTAACAATCGGCAACACCATAGTTTAGTAAACCAAGCAGAACCATGAACCGTTACAAGAAAATAACAGTCACTTTAGGTCTGACAAATCCTTCAGTGTTCTTACCTGGTAAGAGCTTAGACCAGGAATGGATGTCATTTGTCCCTGAGGCCGGTTGTACATGCCACCCATAGGAAAAGTTTGCATGCCAGACGAACCTGAAGATGCACCTTGAATGTTCCCCATCCCATTTGGGAATCCACCCATTGGGGGTACATTGCCAGAGGGGGCAGGACCTGGATGCATCTGGTTTACGCCAATCAGGTGCTGCGGCATTTGAGACATCATCTGGTTCTGTGAGCCCTGCATTGCCTAGAAACATCAGAATTGTTAAATCCCACTTGTTTTAATGAAGATTGACCACAAATGAGTCAGACTATAGAGTACAAAAATACAATTCCTATTTCAATGCTACAATAATGCAGCTGCTTTGATGAAACAATTGACCAGTGAAGTCAACAAGCAATTATCAGAACATAGAAGCATGCAATAAGTGGTGCTCAAAGTGCAGTAAAGCAACTCAAGGTTTAAAAAAAACAAAATTTACTGTTCTATATTTATCTTTGAAAAGGTCTTTATTAATAACTAATTAACTAAACATGCAAGAAGCAATCAGATCCTCAAAATCAGAGTCTTTACAAAAATAAAAAGGTGGAAACATATTCATCACTTCATTAACAAACCCATAAGGTAACAGTGACCAGTACCGCTGGATGAGGTATCGGTGGCAGCGGTGGATTCATTGGTGATGGCATTGATGGACCACCCAATGGAGGCCGAGATCCTAGTGGATGTGGAAGCATGTGTGCTGGAGGCTGCAACGGAGGCATATTTGGAGGCGGTGGCCGTGAAGTTAACTGCGGTGGAAACTGGGGATGTTGCTGCTGAGGCATCTGTTTATATTGTTGCTGCTGCCCAGCAGCCAGAAGAGACGGATGAGGACCTGGTGGCAGGGGAGGTTGCCCAGGTGGAAGACCTGGAATTGATGGCCTCTGCTCTCCTTGATCAGATCCATCAAGAGATTGGGCTGCCAAGGGCATTGCAGCCCCAATGCCAGGAATTGTGCTTTCATTTCGTGACAATCCAGCAGCAAATGGTCCAGGTGTTATTGGGGGTTCAGGCATCTGGAATCCACCTATAGCACGAGCACCAAAGGAAGGATGTTGATCACCATAACCTGAAACAGTGATAATTTTGCATCAAAACTCTTTTCTGTTCCCGAAGAGAGGTCACAAGGAGACACAAAGCATCGAGGACCACTGTGAAGCGAGTGCGTGTGTGCGAGTGCGTGCACAAGTGAATTGTGTACCGATATTTTGTATGCTATTACCGGGACAAGATATAAAAATAAAACAAGTTAAATTTAAATCATGAGTAACCTTGAGTCTGGCCACTGTTGTATCTATCTCGGGTAGGATCACCAGGCCTGTTTCTGCACCAAAACTTTGTAGCATGATCATTGCCCCCACTGCCAATTGGAAGTGTGAGTAACTTAGTTGATATACAATTAGAGCATATAAATACTGCAACAAAATGCATACCAAATTATGATAGAGAAGAACTCAGATGTGTATGAATTCAACAAATCAACTAAAGTAGAAAAGAGAAGCAAGGAGAAGATTAGCATGCCATCCTCAGATTGCAAATTTTAAAAGTAACATGACGAGTACCTGCAAAGTAGATAGCCTACAGGATGCCAGGCAAGATTCCACACACTACTGTCGTGTGCATTATTTATTTCTATCTGAGGAGCTTCATGGCTGCCAAACAAATGAAATTGATTGTTCCATCAGACTGGGATTTTTTACACATAACAATGACGTAAAAGTTGTCAAGAATGGAACAATAAAACCCCAGATTATATTTAGCATGCAGTAGGCCTTCCAAGTAAATAATGTAAAAGTTGTCAAGGATGGAAAATATGTGCAATAGATTATATGTAGTATACAATAGACCTTCCATGTAGCAAGTTGTCTGATGTTAAGGGGAAAAAAACTCATGGGCCACGGCCAATCAAAATTATTGTTTCAGATGCTACAGGTATCTTACCCAACCAACCAATGAAAGATTGCTCCATCAAAGCTCCCGCTAACAAAGTATTCTTCATGAAACGGATGCCATGCTAACGCTGCACAAATAAAGGAAAATAAAAAGCATTCAATACAACCATGCTGGAATAAGCATGAGACAAGCCTGAAGAATTCCACCAGATTTGTCCTTGCACTAAACAAATGAACTGCTACAACTAAACCTTAGGTTCATATAGTGAATCCTAAATTACATGAAGAAATAAAAACTCCATTTTGTAACAACAGTCTAACCAGTTACGTCCTTGGTGTGCCCGCGGAAAGATTGAAGCTCTTTCATGGATCTAATATCATACAGCTGCATGAATAAATTAGAACACAGTGAGCAACTATACAACAAATATCAATAGATTCCTTAGGCAATAGGCATCAGAAGACAAGTTATTGATTGAGAATAGAGATTCTAACAATCTAAACAGCCATCACTAAATTGTTGCTATGCAACAAACCTACAAGCGTACTTTCAGAAGAAAATTAAATTTAATATGCAACAGAAGATAATGTTGTTGATTGTGAGGGCAGGTGATGGATTCTAACTATCTTCAGCCACCACTAAAAATATCACGTACAAAAAAACTATGGAACCGGCCAGCACTCTACAACTGTAATTTGGAGAATAAAAAGACAAACATTACAAGGTACATGTGATCAACCTTAATAATCTGATCCTTTGAGGCAGTCAGTATCCAGTTCCCGTTCTGATTCCACTTTACACATTGCACGATATTTTTATGACCATGGCTGCAGACATAGGTTATATTGTAACATATAGCATCAACTTCAGCAAAAACAAAGAAGTGACTAGAACACTGACAATGAGCGTAACTCTCTACTGCTTTTTGCATCCCAGAGCTTCACCAGATAGTCTTTACCACCTATAGAAATATAGAACATAAATGAGCTCTGCATAAATAAAATCAGTTAACAAATATAAGTTTATATACTAACCTGAAACCAGTAAAGACTTTGTAGGATGCCAATCAACAGTTTTAACATCCCAACCATGGCCTGGCTGAGTTTGAAGGAAAATTCAGGTTATTTGAAGAAGGAAAGTAACATCATACAATTACTTCACATGTTCAATGAATCAGCTTAAGAATGTAAAGAAAAGTTTAGCAACATTACCAGTTAATGATTTTTCTTCTTGGCACCTTGCAAAGTCCCATACCTTTACAGTTCTATCATCAGAGCAGGAACAGAACTTCAAGTCTGTTCTACAAAAGCTTTTAGAAGGATATGGTTTATTACATGATGAACATGAATTTCATCTGGCAAATTAACAAAACCACATTTGGCAATCATCACCTTAAATCACGAACTGATTCTCTGTGAGCTGTTTTGTTCACTTTGACATTGTTCATGTTACTTTGCCAATACCTGCAAAAGGTCAAAAAATTTAGTTAATACAAGTTCAAATGACAATTTTGATGAACACTGCGAGCTATTTTGTAAAACTGAACAGCAGCGTACTTGATAGCACCACCATCATCACCCGTAACCATCCAATTTTCATTGTTACTCCAAACCATTGATCTCACAGGTTGCTCATGGGCCTGTGTCAGTTTTCTCCAAGTCAAAATTACCAGCATGCACCAAGTCTAATAGTAATTAATGTGGAATACCTGAAGAATCATTTCAAAATTAAAAGATTGTCCATTCCATAGGGTGAATTCACCACTCTGTGATCCAGTAATAAGCCGACGTCCTGTAGGAGTCCACTTTATCCACAAACAAGATTGTATTACACTCCAAGAGACCACATAGACAAAAAACAAAATGGAGCATGAAAGTGATAATTCTACCACATATAGTTCGGAACAGTCAAAACATCAAAATAACGAAAAGTTAGAATGAATATTTTCCTGAAAAGAAAAATTAACAACACTAATGCACAGAAAAAGACCATCTGGGTCTGTTTTGCTAAAATTATAAGACAAAAGAAAGCTCCAAATGGAATTTATCAGATTGTCCTAGTGATTTGCATAAATAATTGGGGAAGTTGAACTACAGCCATACTCTGCGATACAAGAGGTGGCTTTTCATAATATGAAGTTCTTAACAAATCTGCTTTATGAATGACACATCAAAGGGGATATTTACGCAACTTAGCTGTTAAAGTTATATAAACTTTCGGTAAAATAAAAAGGCTATAAAAATGTATAAAAACTTCACAATATTCAGCTTCCAAACCTTGAAAATATCTATTTAAAGTTGTACTGGATCTTTTTTTTAAGAAAAAGGAGATTCCGACTTCAGATACGTAAAGGGAAAGTGCCATGCATGCTTCACTGCTTCTACTGTACTTCACATTCTCAAGGTATGCATAAACTCACTTGTCCTTTGTGGCCAAAGTCATATAACAAGTTGGGCGCCATCAAAATTAGGGGTCATACTAAATGCAGCCATTGGCCTAACATACCTAATGTGCAAAATGTCAGATTAATAAAAAGTGCACTTTTAGAATAGGTATCTCTGCAGTAGACTGTTCGCTACACTACTTGTAATTATGTACCTGGTCTACTTGCAAAGGGAAGACAGTTTTTCCATGCTACATATCAGTCATCACAAAAATATGTCAGGTATATATGTTGGATTTGAAGCAGTGAAGAGGAGAGCAGAAAAGAGGAAGGAGAAGAAGTTCAACTCAGGTAAGAGTTAGAACCTGAAGCTCTTTTGATTAGTGCACTTGGGTGGTATATATAGTCTAAATGTCTGCCTAGTTGCTTCTAGTCGAAGTAAAACCTGCAACTTGAGCCAGCTATTCAGTAGCTGTAAAATTCAGAGCAGGTGGTTGGCTGCCGTTTATCTTATCCTGAAAGGCTTGCCAAATTGCTATAGCCGACCGGCCATTACTAACTAAACTAAATAAGCAGAATAATTAGAAAAAGCACAAGGATTACAACTAACAAAATATGCTGTAGTGCCAGATAATATAAATAAACAAACTACACAGTTTTGTAGCTATGTCTATGCTAAGTTCAGGGTAACCAAAAGTAGCCATGGCATGGGAGCAACTATATGAGAAATATAAGAATAAAAAAATAATGTTCAATCCCAAATATTAGGATAGAAGATAAATGGGTATCCTAAAACTCACCAATACACGATTAATAGAGCATCGATTCTTGTTGATTGACGAATGTACGAATTTGGCAGCAAAACTTGTGGAGGGATTGTCCGGATACGCAACAGATGGTAGCACCTGGAAGAATCAGAATCATGTGGATATATGAAAACAGCATTGTATTCTAATGAGCATATAGAACTTATTAGGTGCAAAGTAAGTCAACTTTGTACATAATCTAGAGTTCATTGTTCATGTTGACAAATCACTAGCGCAGCCATCACACACGTGTAGTTGATTATAAAATTTATAACACTACTATGGCACAGATATAATAATGTATCGGCATACACTATGTATGCATTTAATGCTTGAACCATCAGATTTTTGTATATCAGATTATAAGCTGAGGGTTCATACGACTGGTCTCGCAGAAGTATTTAGCACACACAGGTCCTATATTTTAAAGCTTAAATCAAACAGCATCATATATTAGAGTAACAGCTATGTTTTTAATGTATGCAAGCCGGGAATTGGGTATGTACATCCAAGACGGCAGCTGGAGTCGGTTGCAATGCAACTCTGTCCCTTGCATCACGCTGCCACATGCGAGCCTGCATACAATGTACATAACGAAGTCAGCACTATTGACGGGAATAAAGTTCCAGGTACATGATCATTAAGCATTTCATTCTACATCAAGTTATAAACAAATAAACATGAACCATTAGATATGGAACTTGTGTCTCCCTTGTAAATAAACTTTGCATAGTTGTAACCGTCAAAGAGATAATAATTTATATTACTTGGACGTAACGGACGACACTGCTTGTGTAGTCCACCGCTCGTCGCTGGACAGGTTTCCGCATCCTTTTAGCACCAAAATTGTCCCCATAAGCTGCATAGAATCCAGTACAGTGATATTTCGTAGTTGTGATACGATAACAAGTGTTGGAAGGGTATAAGTCTATTTGTGAGAGACCACAATTGTGTTTCTTAAGCATAATCCTAGCTCAAGCTCTTGAGAAAACGAAGCAATGAAGGTATGTAATCTTTTTTTTTTCTTCGGGTCGATGAAGATATCTAATCTAATATAACAGCTCTGCTCCGAATCCTATGATGCAACGGCAAGCCCAACGAGCGTGGTGCGGTTCATGAATACCGTCGTACGGCGCCTGGTACTGCTGCTGCTGCTGCGGCGGCGGCGGCGGCGGGGGACCCGGGTGCGCGGCGTAGTCAGGAGGGACGTTGGTGGAGGACGCCCCCGAGAGCTGCCGCATCGGCGGGCCGCGATAGAACTCCCCGCCTCCGCCACCGGACTGGGGCGGCGGGTGCTGCGGCGGAGGTGGCTGCTGCTGGTGCTGCTGCATCATCTCCGCCGCCTCGTGCGGGAGGGGAAGATCGCGGAGGCCGAGCTAGGGTTTTGGATCCGTGCGGCGGGAAAGGGTCGGGTTCTGGGTTCGTCGAGGCCGCCGGCGTGCGCAGGGAGACGATAGATGATGTATTTGGGCCAGCCCACTTGTTTGTTGGGCTGCGCGCTGCTAGTATATTGCAATTTGCTGGGCGGGCTGCACGCCCCTCTCCTATAAAAAAAAACAATAATCCTACGTATCAAATTATTTATGCAGGCAAGGCGACTGAATGGTGGATCTCACGTCGCGTCGTAGCCTCGATCTTCCATCCCATCCCTGGTCATGGTCATGGATGCCCACACACACACATTCTTGTCTTGATCGTGGTCCTAATAATATTGCACCCGTCCCCGTTCCAACGAGCACCGTTCCTTCCCTCTCCAGCCTCCTCGCATTGCAGGTCTCCAGGTGTCCTTCCTTCCTCCCTCCCTCCGCAGCTGCGCTGCGCCTCTCTTCCCCTCCCCCCCCGTTGGGGCTTGGTTGGAGCGGTGATCCGCCCGGACCCTGCACCGATTCCTGATTCCGTTCGGCAGAATCTTCACATCGCGAAATCCAAACGTTTCGTCTGGTATATGGGGATTCGTCGCGGATTCGGTTTCTGATCCCCACGTTGAGCCTGCCGCCGGCGACGATGTAGAGGAGGACAAGAGCTAGCTAGCAGGAGGCGGCAAGGGGTGAGGAGAGATGGAGGGGCATAATTCCGTGCACCAAGTTGACGACAGCCCCAACCCTAACAACAACAACAACAACAACAACAGAAGGTATGCTATTTGCATCACCGATCGCGTGGCTAGGTAGCTTTTTTTTTAAAAAAAAACGACCGCAGCCTTTATATTTCTTCCGCGGTTGCATTACGTATAAATTGACCTGGTTCGCAATCTGAGGTCACCCGTTTCCCCTCTTTAAGGAAAGTGTCGGGAACGGCGACGAGCAAGGGTGCTAATGACCGTGGCAATCACAAAGGTTCAAAGGAGTGTGCTGGAATGGCAAACAAGACGGCGGATGCTAATGTCCACGACAATCAACAAAGCCTGCAAGCGTGTCGCGGAAGGTCAAGCAAGATGGGCTCTAATACCCATGAGGATCATCATCAAAGCTTGAAAGTGCGTCATGGGAACAACATGGATTATAATCTCCATGACAATCACCAAAGCTCGAAAGTGCGTGGTGGAACGACAAACGAGATGGATGCTAATGTCCACGACAATCATCAAAGATTCAAAGTGCTCGGTGGAACAGCGAAAAACAAGATGGATGCTAATGTCCATGACAAGCACCAAAGCTTGAAATCGCTTGGTGGAACAGCAAACAAGATGGATGCTAATCACCAAAGCTTGAAAGTGTCTACCGGAACGCCAAACTATATGGATGCTAAGGTCCATGACAATCACCATGGTTAGTTGTATTCATCATTTCTATTTCTAATTTCCATCCTTTGTTCCTTACATTGGATAAATCAAACTACTTCCTTTGATCCATAATGTACTTTTGTAGCTTTGATGGTCAATATAGCTACCAAAAAAAATATTATGTTGGCAACGTGACATTGATGTTACCTGATTCATCATAAAAATATTTTCACTATATTTAAGTCTCTTGTTTCAAATAATATAGTTTTATAGATATCATTAGTCAGTGTCATATGAAGACCATGTCTTTTTTTAGGGAAGTATTGGGGACCATGTTGTTGTCCTAATGGACTGATATTAGGGACCAGGTAGGTAGATTAAATTGTCCCTTTCACGTGCAATTATTTGCATCTTTTTGCCGGTAGATATAGTTTGCAATCCAAAAAATGGAAATAAACTCAACCAAGTTTGTAATCCCATCAATGATAAAATGCCTGTGATTTCCAGGCTGCAGCATCTTTTGGATGCTTCACTTTTCTTTTATCTTATAATATACAAAAGGATAGCAGCCTATTAATCACAGACAGTCTGATTATTTTTGCCATATGTATAATCACTAATTAAAGAACCATCTTAAAAGAGCAACCGCTTGTCGCTACCCTAATACCTAGTCTGCTGCTATCTAGATGATTTTAGATGTTGTTCTGTACTGTACATTAAATATAATTGTCCAGCTGCTGCATATATGTCTGCTCTTTGTGATATATTTGATCAGCGTGTGTGCTCCAATAAATAAATGCTGAATCAATTTATTTCATGCCCATTATCAGGTATGTTTGGTACGACGGAGAGATTAAATCATCTTTTGAACCAAACAGCAAATAAATTTTGTGCTGACTGCGGTGCCCCAGATCCAAAATGGGTGTAAGTATCCATCCATTAGTTTTACAAGTCTATTTTACTGTCACATTGTGTATATGCATTGAAATCATCCCGTGCTGGCCTGCTGGGTTCATCTGGGGCAGCATTGAGTGACATGTTCCTGTATATGATTTAGAAAAGATAAAGTGCAAAAGTATAATCTGGGAATAGGTGAGGTATGAGTGAGTCTGCCTGTTTTGTTTCCATTCCTAGGACCTGTTTGGCGTCCCATCTCCTTCTTGTATTTTTATTAGATGGATATGTCCACATTTATATCTCTTCCTCTCTTTTACTTCATTTAAAAAAAATATATAAAAAATTGTTGGGTTTCATGTCCAGCCTACCCTAACATGCTTGGGATAAAGGCTTGGCTGTTGTTGTTGTTGGATATGGCCACATTTGACAATTTCCTTTGTGTTCATTGGCAATTTAAATATCTATTTCTTATTTCCACAGTGAATGGTTGAGTATTACACGTTACAAATTTCCTTTGGTGATTTTTTGCTATTTGGCAGGTCATTGACTTTTGGTGTTTTCATTTGTATCAAGTGTTCAGGAGCTCATAGAAGTCTTGGAGTACATATATCCAAGGTAGCCATGATATTATAGCATTCTATAAAGACTATTGGTGTACATTTAGGCCATTCAAACAATTTGTTTTGTTCTTTTCTTTTCAGTTCCGCTATTTATTTGATATGATTTTATGGTTTAGCTGTTGGATGTGTTAGTTCAAACAAGAAGTTCAGTGAGAGATTAGGCATGTGCAAATCTACCGTAGTTTTTTGAATATCCTTATTTGGAGATTGAGCTGAAACATGTGTGCTCCAGGTGGTCTCAGTGAAGCTAGATGAGTGGACAAATGAACAAGTTGACATTTTAGCTGATTCAGGTGGGAATGCTGCAGTAAACATGATATATGAGGCATTTATTCCCGAAAAATATATGAAACCCAATCAAGATTGCTCAGCAGAGGAGCGTGGTGATTTTATCAGGTATACACTAGCCCAGAAACTTTCCATTCTTTTGATTTATTGTCCTATCTGAAACGTTTGCATACAGACACACACACACATTTGCCAGATACAACTGTGGCTATTTCGCTAAGCTATCTTTCACCTTCTCATCTGCATTTGTGCAGGCGAAAATATGAGCTTCAGCAATTTTTGTCTAACCCACAGCTTTCATGTCCTCCAAGACAAACCGACAAACATCGTCACTACCTCCATATAGGTTCAAATCGACATGGTTTTGGTCATTCTTTCAGGAACAGCTGGAGGAGAAAAGAACAGGAGCACAAATCAGCAAAGAAAACCGTATGATTGAAATATCCCTAATTAATGGTTCGCTTTAGCCTATTTTAAATGTTGAAAATTAGTTGACTCTTTGCTCTCCTAGATCGAGGTGGGTATGGTAGAATTCGTTGGATTAATTAAGGTCAATATCATAAGAGGAACAAATTTAGCTATTCGTGATGTGATGTCAAGTGATCCTTATGTTATTATTAACTTAGGACACCAGGTAAGCATTTCTGTTGATGAAAACTGCATCTTGCAAAGTTCTTTGTTTCATGGCTTCATTTTCTCTTTCCGCTTCTGTAGTCAATGAAAACGAAGGTGATAAAGAGCAGCCTGAATCCTGTATGGAACGAAAGACTTATGCTATCGATACCTGACCCAGTGCCTCTTCTTAAATTGGTAAGTAATGTTTGATTTTTAGGGACATAGAAACTTATTCGGACTTACATTTGTTATCTCTCTGGTTCCTTTTGGGAGTCATATTTACTTCAAACATCCTGACAGCAAGTCTATGACAAGGACACATTCTCCACCGATGACCGAATGGGGGAGGCTGAGATCAACATCCAGCCATTGGTTGCAGCAGCCAAAGCCTATGAGACCTCGGTTATCACTGATACTGAGCAGCTCAACAAATGGATGGCAAAAGACGGCACTTGGATCCCAAGGGACAGTGCTATCTCCATCATTGACGGCAAGGTGAAGCAGTTGGTCACTGTCAGGCTTCAGAATGTCGAGCGTGGCCACCTTGAAATGGAGCTAGAGTGTGTCCCGCTCATTCAATAGCTGTGTCTGCGGAAATGGGATGCTCCGGCATTCTGGTACCAACATCACAACATGATCATACTCATACGAACAATTTCCTCACCGTATACTGGGACTTGTTTGTGTGAATATTCCGAGAATCCAAGCATGCATACAAAGCTCACATATGGTATCTGTAAAGTTGGAAAGGAGTACTCCCTCCGTTCTCAAATTAGTATTGTTAGGACAATAATTCTAGTCTAAAAATAAATTACAGTTGTTGTTCAAACAACAACAATTTAAAAACAGTGAGTATAGGCTATGAGTGAGTTGTGGTTTGCTCGGGGCCGTGGAATGAAGATTTTAGCGGTTCTGCTTGGGATCAGGCTTGTTTGGCCAAAAGTACAGTTTCACTTGACCTGTGCTTCGTCTGCATGTGCCTCTGTCTGTAACAACTATGTATTAAACTACTGCAAACGTTTCAAACCACTTGTAAATGGCGATTATGTTGCCTGTGGAGACAAACGGACAGATATACCATCCCTCTTCTTGAAATGTCCAGTGTTTTTTTAGGACTATTGCGTATCCAGTTTTTTATGCTCTGAATTAAAAGAAATTACTCCCTCCGTTCTGAAATAAATGACTTTTTTTCTAAACGTCATTTATTTCAGAACGGAGAGAGTACTAAATTTTACGGTTTCCGAGACATCCATAAAGCCTTGCCTACAAACGGCTGGAGTTATATCCAAGTTGGGAGTTTTCGTTACAAATCTTGTACTAATGCAAGATGGTGTAATTAGCATGCTTTAGATCTCATATTCAGATTTACGGCCCTGTTTGACACGGTTTAAACTTGTTAAAAAAGCAGCTTGTCTGAAAAGCTGGTGAACAGCAGGTTAAACTTATATCCTGTTTTTAGTTCATTTTGAGAAGCAGCTGAACTAATAAGCTGCTAGAGAAGCTGACTGTTTGGTACATCCACAGCTTATTTTTATAAAAAAACTGGTTCAGAAGCTATAAAAAAGAGCCTACATATCGAAGACAACTGATTTTACTTGTGTTGAATCCATTTCTCAAAAAAATCACTTAAACAACTGCGGTGAGCTGATTTATCTCTCACATTTCGTTTCAAAAAGGAAAAAAAACTCACAGCTGTGTCTCTCATCTTGTCCGTCCATCCATCCAAGGCGGCCTCCTGCTGCTGCCTGCATCAATCACTCTCGCGCAGGAATATAGCCGCCACCACCACCACCTCTGCTACCTTCACGGTCGCCGCCTGTCTCGGTCTCGCCCTCAACCCAGGTCCAAACCCGGCCTCTAAACCCTAGCCATGGACGCCGCCGCCCTGGAAAAGCTCATCCTGGACCTCCACGACATCGAGGCCGTGAAGCTGGGCTCTTTTGTGCTCAAGTCCGGCATCACCTCTCCCATCTACCTCGACCTCCGCGTGCTCGTCTCCCACCCGCGCCTCCTCTCCGCCATCGCCTCGCTGCTCCACTCCCTCCCCGCCACTCGCCCGTACAACCTCCTATGTGGCGTCCCCTACACCGCGCTCCCCATCGCCGCCGTCCTATCCGTCGACCAATCCATCCCCATGCTCATGCGCCGCAAGGAGGTCAAGGCCTACGGCACAGCCAAGTCCATCGAGGGATCGTTCAAGCCTGGAGACACCGTCCTCATTATCGAGGATCTCGTCACCAGCGGCGCCTCCGTGCTGGAGACCGCTGCCCCGCTCCATGCCGAGGGGCTCGTGGTAGCTGACGCCGTCGTGGTCGTCGACCGTGAGCAGGGCGGGAGGGAGAACCTCGCCGCCAATGGGATCACGCTGCACTCCCTTATGACCCTCACGGAGGTGCTCGCCGTGCTGCTCAAGCACGAAAAGGTCACTGAGGAGAAGGCGGAGGAGGTTAGGCAGTTCCTGAACGCCAACAGGAAGGTGGCGGTGCCAGGGGCGCCTGCTGCACCCAAGGTGATCAAGAAATCATTCGAGGAGCGGGCAAAATTAGCCATGAATCCTATGGGAAGGAAGCTCTTTGAGGTGATGGTGGCTAAACAGAGCAACCTGTGTGTGGCTGCGGATGTTGGGACAGCAAAGGAGCTACTTGAACTGGCCGAGAAGGTATACGAGCTTTTTTGGACTTTTAATGTGGTTGGTACAGGGGTTAGCTAGACTTGAGCAGTTCAATATCAATCTGTCATTTTATAGACTGTTGCACAAAATTGGCTGGTTTTCCAAAAATGTTGTTGAGATGGAATCTCATATAGGTGAAAGACAATTATGGGGTTGTAAGCGACATCCATTTGCTCCATTTTGCAACAGGCACCTGTTGTTTCTCATGAACTGTTAACTTAGGTTTAGGTATGTGAAACTACAATTCCTGACATCCGACTTGATGCTTATCCTATTGCGTCGTTCTCTGCCCATAGATTAGTTTTTTAACCGCATGCCCATAGATTAGTTTATCAGAGATAAGTGTTATTCACCATCCTAACTCTTTCTTTTTTTCCCATGTGATTCTGTCTCATTTAACGTTTTCTTTTGAAACAATAAATTATTGTTTTCAAGTCCTCAGTTTTGACATGACCTGTGCAGATCGGCTCTGAGATTTGCATGTTAAAGACCCATGTGGATATATTGTCTGATTTTACACCAGATTTTGGCTCTAAGCTTCGCTCGGTATGTGCCCTCATGATGTCATCTCACTTTTATTTTATTATTATGTTTACTACTACAGAGTATTGTATCCAAATTTGGCGCTTAGTTGTAATAAATAGTTGTAGGCTCTTCTATGTCTAGTAATCATACTTGTGATGGTGTCACCTAGTCAATGACAGGGCATGTAGGCATTAGGAAACTCACCATTCTCTTTCGCCTAGAGTTGGAGTAGTTACGGAAGCTATTAATCATTGATGTTTAAACTTTAAAAGATTAGATTCACGCAAGAGAGAAGCAAAATGGATCGGGCAGTGCTTTCTTATCTGCTGCTCCCTTTGATGGAGGACCTGGTGGTCGTGGGAGATATATAGAGGCATTAGAAGGGTGGAGAGGAGACAATAGAGCATTGGTGGCTGTTGGGGAAGTAGTTGTCGTGATGGCCTGATGGCATTAGGGTAAGACGGTGTGGATGACTTAGACGGGCTGTTTCTTTTTTCGACACGGAATATGGAGATGGAGATCAAGTTTGTTACATCTTAGTGACTGCAGATCGGAGATTCTCCCCCCTCTGCTATTCCCCTGTAACCCTGTTAAACCTCTAGCTTCTAGAGTCTAAACAGAGAAACCAAATTGTCTTAGATGGGCTGTTGGCTTGGGATAGTGCCCCCATCTGTCTATAGTTCCTATTTTGTCTCAAATATGTGTACGATACATTGCTAATTCTGATAATTGAAGTCGTCGGCGGATCGTCGCGAGGGAGCTCAAAGCTCATACAGTTGCCTAGGTGTTTGGTACCCTGGCTAACTGTGACTTAGCTTGAGTGCCTACACTATGAGCAGAAAAGGTTGTCTCTGTTCATCTTTTGCTGTTAGGTAGCATGTTTAGCTTTGCACTAATCAGAAGCTTCTTTGATCTATTCTCTATCAATGTATACCCAACTTCTTGCTGCCGTATCAAGCTGATCACCTGATTCCTTAGAACAGGTTTTGTTTGATTAACCACCAAGACTTGTTTTCCATCATAACAATGGGTTGTTGTGCTAAAGTTATTTTCCTGCTTGGCTTTTACATGCCTTATCTTTATTTAATCAATTCCTAACATCCTGTTGAAGATTGCTGAGAAGTACAACTTTTTGATCTTTGAAGACCGCAAGTTTGCGGACATCGGAAATACTGTAACTATGCAATATGAAGGGTGAGAAAAGATCATTGTAAATATTTATTCTTATTTATTCCTTGCACTTGATGTAATTGGTACCTTTTTAAAACTTTTTTTCAGAGGAATATTCCGCATTTTGGACTGGGCTGATATCGTTAATGCACATATAGTACCAGGACCTGGAATCGTTGATGGCCTGAAGCTGAAGGTATCTTATATATTTTATAGTATATAACAAGTTAATAACTGTATCTTATATATTTTATATTATAATAACTGCCTGCACTATAACTGCCAGTGAATATATTGATGATTTCTGAGTTAAAAAATGAAGTAAATAAACAGCTGTTAATATATGACGTATTGTAGAGCTCACAGTAACTGTTGTTCTGGCATTGAAGGGTTTGCCTAAAGGAAGAGGGTTACTTTTGCTTGCTGAAATGAGTTCTGCTGGCAACCTTGCTCATGGAGAGTACACTGCTGCAGCCGTAAAGATTGCTGAGCAGCACTCTGACTTCGTGATGGGATTTATATCTGTAAACCCTGCATCCTGGTCAGCTAAACCGTCAAATCCAGCGCTTATCCATGCCACTCCTGGAGTTCAGATGGTCGCTGGAGGAGATGCTCTTGGGCAACAATACAACACCCCATCTTCTGTAAGTACAACTACCTTGGTGCAATTTATTCATGTAACATGTGTATGATGAGCTGATATGTGTTACATGCAACTCGGATTTGCGATTCAGGTCATACAGGACAGAGGCAGTGACATAATTATAGTTGGACGTGGGATTATAAAGGCGAGTGATCCCGCCGCGACGGCAAGGGAGTACCGCATCCAAGGGTGGCAAGCCTACCTGTTTAGCCTAATGTAAGGATTACGTTTATACATCCGTCCAGGTATAAGCGGCCGGCATTCATGCGACTGTTGTAATAAGAGCATGCCCCCCGTCCGTAATGGACGAGCATGATTTGCTAAAAATAAAAAACGACATTTTCTGTTCAGCCTGTTTTCTTGTTGCTAGAGTGCTGTGATCTCCGCTGTGATCTCCGCTGACGCTTCACGGTCGCGAAGCAGCACTGCAGGATTAGGATTGCAGGCGTCATCCAGCTGCTGCAATACGCGATGCAACCCGGGACCGTGCCTCCATTATAGGGGGCGCGCCACCTTTGCCAGTGGAAAGAGAGAGGCCAGGGTGTCGCGAGGCGGCGGCCGTGGCGTCACCGGGCCCTGCCGCCGACCCGACCCCCGGCTCGACCGCGGCCGTGGCTGCACATGGCGTGCCGGCGACGCCGAGAAAATCTTCGCGCGACGGGGCAGGGCGGTCCACCTCCACCATGCTTGCTGTAGCAGAAGCATTTAAGCGAGATGAAACCCGGCATGGCATGAGGCATGAGCTGGGATGGATGGGTGGATCCATCTGCTGTCTGTGCCCATTATTGCGGCGTGTGGGTGCATGGTTAAAATAGTCCACACCTGTACGTATAAAGGCAGCGAGTTCATCCACGTGTTCTACTTGTACGTCGAAGCGGATCAGACTCTCGGGCAGACCGGACGGAGCATGCATTTTGCGTTGCATGCGTGGTGAGTTGCAGCGGACCGGTGAAAAAAAAAAGCCCAGCAAAGCGTCGTTTGTTCAACAGTTGGGAGTGAAACGGCCGGCGAGACCAGCCGAGGCGAGGCGAGCGCGAGGCGCATCGCTCGCTGGTCTCCCTATTTACGCTTGCCCAGGCCAGACTCTGTTCCTCCTCCTCCTCCTCCCCCGCCCCCCTTTCCTCGCCGCGTGATCCGCCGCTTGCTGATCACCGACTTCCCCTCTCCGCCTTCCGCCCTCCCCCGATCCGCCGACCGGCGGAACCCCCGCTCTTCCCACCCGCAGATCCACGACCGCGCACCGATCCAGATCCAGGTACCACCCTTTCTTTCCCTTTTTTTTCTTCTTCTCCTCTCATCAATTGCACGGTACTCCGTCCTCCCGCCGCCGTCCTCGTCGTCCCGTCACTGTCCCGGAGCGGAGATCCGTCACGATTTAGCTGGTTCCGTCATGGGACGCCTCCCAGCTTGCCTGGATCGATTTCCGCAAATTTCATCCGCGCGATCTCTGCTATGCCCTGGAGTGCCTCAATCCGGATTAATGAAAAATAAAATAGCTCGCGTTTGGATCGGCTAAACGACTCACCGTTCACTTGCTACCGTCTGTCATGTCAATTCACTGACAGAAAATGCAGCGATCATTTGCATTTATTTCTATTTTTTTCTTCTAAATTTACCTTTTATTGACCGACACTAATTGGGACCCGTTCCTGAAGAAATATCGAGAAGCGACTCAAAACAGTCGCAACTTAACTAATTGGCACGTCATGTTCCTTTCTCTAACGTGTTGGAGAAGAGTGAGGTTCTTGGGGGGGGGAAGCAGTCATTAGTGAACATCTCTCTAGAACAAAGAGAAAGCCACCGACTTTAATGTTACAGCTTTATATAGATGAGCGTATATAATACTGAATCATTTGTATCTTGTTGCTACTCCTATACATCTTGTTCGCAACTGCTTAAAATCTGTCTTGCATGCAACAGGTTCCGAGATTGATGTTTTCATTTTTCTTCCTGGGCCAATTGAACAGTAATTCATGTTTTGATTATTCATTGGCTTACTTTGTCGTTTTTCCATTTCCAGAATTCGGTGTGATTATAATATTCGGCAAACATAGTCGTACCCTGGAGCCGTCTTCATCAATTTATCTTCTTGATAGTAGTACTGGTAAAGTTGCTTCCTGATGGCAGCCACTAAAGTGCTGGATCCTGCATTTCAAGGGGCTGGCCAAAAAGTGTATCCTTTCACCACTTGATTCCATTGAAGAAATTATCTGATACTTGTTTTTTTGGGACAGATGTCAATGTACATCTTTGTTGTCTACTTATACTTATTATGTATCCCTTGACAATTGACATGATTTAGTGGGACAGAAATATGGCGAATTGAAGATTTTAAGCCAGTTCAGTTGCCGAAATCCGATTACGGTAAATTCTATTGTGGAGATTCATACATAGTTCTGCAGGTACCTGCTTGCATTCTATTCTAATACCTCTTTTGGGACATCCTTCTATTGGTCAACACGTCTAAAAAGTTGGAAATTGCATCTCTGTTTGTTTTCTTAGACGACCTGTAACAAAGGTGGCGCGTATATTTACGATATCCACTTCTGGATTGGGAAAGATTCAAGTCAAGTACAAACTTATGAACTCATTCACAGCATTTTTTTTAGCAATACCATGTCTTGTCCTCCTTGTGACTATGTGACTATATTTCAGGATGAAGCCGGGACTGCAGCCATCAAGACAGTTGAACTTGATGCCATCCTTGGGGGTCGTGCAATCCAACATAGGGAGCTCCAAGGTTATGAATCTGACAAATTCTTGTCATACTTCAAGCCCTGCATTATACCTATCGAGGGTGGTTTCGCCTCTGGATTCAAAAAGCCCGAGGAGGAAAAGTTTGAAACACGACTGTATATTTGCAAAGGAAAGAGGGGTATTCGGGTTAAACAGGTATGGAAGATTTCACCCCCCTCCCCGTGCTGTACATCATTTTCAGTATTCATCTTAATAGTTCTGAACGTTTCCTTTTTTCAGGTTCCTTTTGCTCGTTCTGCATTAAATCATGATGATGTCTTCATTTTAGATTCTGAGAATAAGATATATCAGTTTAATGGTGCTAACTCCAATATCCAAGAAAGGGCCAAGGCGTTGGAAGTAATCCAACATTTAAAGGAGAAGTACCATTCGGGTGTATGCGATGTTGCAATTGTCGGTAAGTGGACATCTGAACTTGTATATGCAATTTGTTAGCCGGCACACACTTTCCTCTGGTCTTATTGTTCTATATTTTGGTGCCAGATGATGGGAAACTACAAGCAGAGGGCGACTCTGGTGAATTCTGGGTCCTTTTTGGAGGTTTTGCACCCATAGGGAAAAAAATTGTGAGTGATGATGATGTTGTACTTGAAACTACATCACCAAAGCTCTACAGGTATTTCCTGCGACAGTCTTACTTTGTCACGGAAATTATTTCATCACTGATTGATCCATGAAAATCAGATATTGCTTACATTCTGTTGTTTTCCTCTTCAGTTGCACCTCCCACATACAAATATTCTTCTACCTGGTCTTTAAGATCCATTTTGATGTAATGCAGCTTAGATGACAATTGGCATTGATTTGGAATACAACAAAAACATCTAAGCCTTTGTCCCAAGCACGTTGGGGTATTGATTTGGAATAATAGGCGATTATGTGTTTCTACTGCCATATATATCTACTTGCAAGACACCAGAACCAAATTTTAGTAGAATCGGTACAGCTTCCACTAATAACCAAATTTCACACTGTAATGCATCCACTGTCCAAAAGGCATCGCCTAGGCGGGCGCCTTGGCGTCCAGGTGCTCAGTGGTCGCCTAGGCCTCCAGGCGCCCTTTTGAAACATTGAATGCAGCATAGCAACAGCAAACCGGCTATACCCTCCCCATTGTTATTCCACATGGCTAAGCCATCAACTGGTAATCTTGTTAGACTGTGTGTGTCAAGGGCCTATATATGTAACCCCCCCCTTGCATTATCAACAGAGAGTTCATTTCCTTCCGACTTGGTATCAGATTAGGGTTTTGGTCTCCATACCACCCACCACCACCACCACCACCAGCCGCCGCTGCTGCCTCCTCCATGTAGCAGCGCCGCCGCAGCCCTGCTAGCGTGCCGCCGCCGCGCCTCTGAACCCCGCCGCCGCTGCGCAGCGGCCGCGCGACGCCGTCCCCGAGCGTCGCCGCCGGCTTCCTTGGCCATGGCCCCGGCGCGGACGGATCCGCCGCCGCCGCGCCTCTGGCCGCCGGGAGCGGCACCTCCGCCGTCTCCGCTTCAAGCCCTCCGCCGCGCGGCTTCCATGGCCGAGCTCGCCGCGCGGTCGCCAGGGTTGCGAATCCACGCCTGGACGCCTAGGCGGTCGCCTAGGCAAGCGCCAGGCGAGGAGGGGAGGCGGAGGTGTCAGGCACGGCGGCGGCGGCGGGCGCAACGGAGGCGGAGGCAGCGGGCGGGCTCTCTGAACCGTCAGATCTAATCCAACGGTGATCTTTCCACGTCAGCACAGATAAAATACCACCCCACCCTAACTCTAAACAGAATCCCTCTCACCCTCACTCTCCTCTCCACCGATGGTGGCGGCGGCGACGCGGCGAGGGCTGGTGGCGGCGACCGGCGGCGGCCTCCAGGCGAGGCGGCCTGTCCAGGCGTCGCCTAGGCGACGCCTCAAAAAGGCTGGCGGTCGCTCGCGGGCAGCCTCCACCACGCCATCGCCGTCGGCCTCCCACCCAGCGGGCTCGGCCTCTCCGCCGCCGCCGCGGCATTGCCTTGAGCAGGCGCCGCCACCTTGCCCGCGTGCTGCTGCCGGCCGGCGAGCACGCGGCGGCCTGCCTCGCGCCTCTCCCAGGCCCGCCCCGCGCCTTGGCAGCTTCCCCGGCCTGGCGCGGCTGGATTTGCCGCCATCTTCCCCAACCCCAGCGCGGCCAGATCTGCCGCCGCCGGCTTTCCCGGCTCCGGCGCGGCCGGATCCGCCGGCGCCGCGCCTCTGACCGCCACGAGCGGCAGTGCCATCGCCGCCGCAGATCCGCCACCGCCCGCCCCGCGTCTCTCCTGTTCCACTCGCCGCTGCCGCGCCTCTGATGGACGCCGCCGTCTCCGCGCCTCTGATGGCTGCCGCCGCCGCCACCACGCCTCTGACGCCCACGCCTCCGTTCCCCCCATGGCCGCAGCAGCGCCTCCCATGGCCGCAACGCCTTCTCTGGCTGCCGCGCCTCCCATGACTGCCACGCCTCCGCTCCTCCCCATGGCCGCAGCTGCGCCTCCGCTCCTCCCCATAGCCGCCGCGACGCCTTCACCCCTCCTATCCCGCGCTACCGGCCTTCCGCGCGCGTCCTTACCCTCCTACCCCGCGCCGTCAGCCTTAGCCGCGCGCATCCCTCCTACCCCCGCGCTGTCGGCGTTCCGCGCGCGTCCCTGCCCTCCTACCCCGCGCTCTCGGCCTTCGCCGCGCGCATTCCTCCTACCCCGCGCTGCCGGCCTTCCGCGCGCGTCCCTGCCCTCCTACCCCGCGCTGTCGGCCTTCCGCGCGCGTTCCTGCCCTCCTACCCCGCGCTGCCAGCCTTCCGCGCGCGTTCCTGCCCTCCTATCCCGCGTTGCCGGCCTTCCATGCGCGTCCCTGCCTTCCTACCCCGCGCCATCGGCCTTCGCCGCATGCATCCCTCCTACTCCGCACCGCCGACTTTTTGCATGCGTCGCCGTCCCCCGCTACGCGCAATTGGGCCATCTCTACCGGTCATGCCCCTCATGGCGAGGTTTTTGCGGCCCACTCCGTCTTCGTCACCGCTCGGGAGCGTGAGTGAGCTCTTCTACGGTGTTCTCCGCGGGAAGCTGTTAGAGTGTGTGTTTACTTATGTTTGTATGGTATTTTGGTCCGGTCTCAACATCTGCCACGGCTAGACCTGTGTGTGTCAACGGCCTATATATGTAAACCCGCCCCCCCCCCCCTTGCCCCCCCCCTTGCATTATCAACAGAGAGTTCATTTCCTTCCAACTAATCTTAATAGTATTGATGGTGATCCAGTTGATGTTGGAACATATGCCCACATATAAGAAGCTGTTTAGTGACTAGTGAGTCCATGCTGTGTCTCAGTTGGTGGCAGAATTATATTCCCTGTCTTTGAGTTTAATATGTCCATATAGATTCTCTCATGCTCTGAGCTATTTCTGCCAGCTAGTGCTTCTGTATTTCGTGTAACATTATCTAATGTTCTCCTGGCAGCATCAACGACGGTCAGTTGAAGTTTGAAGACAATCCTCTTACAAAAGCTGTGCTTGAGAATACCAAATGCTTCTTGCTGGACTGTGGGGCTGAAATATATGTATGGGTTGGCCGTGTAACGCAGATGGAAGATAGAAAATCTGCTACTAAAGCGGTTGAGGTAGCCCTTGAATTGTCTTTCTTTCTTCTGTAGTTTTTGCTTCCCCTTCTTAAATCTGACATTTCCTTGTTTTGCTTCTTGCAGGAGTTCATTATCAGTCAAAAAAGGCCAAAGACAACAAGGGTGACTCAAGTAATTCAAGGTTATGAGAGTCATGCTTTCAAGTCCAAGTTTGAATCATGGCCAGTGGGTAATGCAGCAGGGAGCCCTGGTGCAGAGGAAGGACGGGGAAAAGTTGCAGGTATTTCATTTTATTTCAAAGATAATGAAGTTTCCCCTCTGATTGCGCTGGTAATCTTTTGTGTTTTTAGCTTTATTGAAGCAAAAAGGTGTCGATGTCAAAGGAGCTGCAAAAAGCAGCACTCCAGTAAATGAGGAAGTTCCACCTTTGCTAGAAGGCGGTGGGAAACTCGAGGTTGTGTTCATCAATAGATTCTACTTCTCCGTGTTTCTGAAAACAAATAAACAGAAAATACTTTTAGCGAGCATGTTCTTACACAAAAACTACATTATAATTCAGGTATGGTGTGTTGATGGCAATGCTAAGACTGCCGTACCAAAAGGGGACATTGGAAAATTTTACAGTGGAGACTGTTATATCATTCTCTATATGTATCATTCGGGTGACAAGAGAGAAGAATACTATCTCAGTTACTGGATTGGGAAGGATAGCTTGGCGGTAATAATACTTTGCTTGCTGCCACACTTGTTTATGGTCTTAAAAGTTTTCACCCTGTTAGCGTTTCTGTTTCCATGCTTCATTTTTTTATCAACACCTTACCTTGGTGATGTGGCATTTATCATTTTATCGGTAGAGTATTTGTTGATAACGTTTAATATTTTTAGTCAAGACATATTTCATAAACTTTAAACTGAGTGATATATATTCGTTGCTGAATGTGTGTCCTATGTTCTTTTGAAGCTAGCTGGTTCTTATTCTTTGCTCACATAACTTTTGCAGTACAAGCAGCTGGATCTATATTCACATGTTTGGTTTGTGTGTTTTCAGGATGATCAAGTGATGGCATCTCAATTAGCTAATACAATGTGGAATTCATTGAAAGGGCGGCCTGTTCTGGTGCTGCATTTTTTCATATGTGCCTATAATTTGTTCGTACAAGATGACCTTGAGTTATATCAGTTGTTTTGTAGGGACGTATTTATCAAGGGAAGGAGCCACCACAATTTGTTGCTCTTTTTCAGCCCATGGTTATATTGAAGGTACACATTGTTTAGCTTACGGAGAATGGATAGTTGCTTCCTTCTTATTTTACTTTATATAAACTTCAACTAGGTAAAGGTTGTATAATATGTTTCTGGTATTCCAATATAGGGTGGAATCGGATCTGGATACAGGAAGCTCATAGAAGAGAACAGCGTGACTGGTGAAATTTATTCTGCTGAAGGCATAGCTCTTATTCGAGTATCTGGGACGTCAATTCACAACAATAAGACAGTTCAAGTTGACGCGGTATTACATAACTCTATCTGCTAACCTTGTTGATATTTAGGATGAGGATAGGTCTGATAACTTCTAAGAACATATTATAATGCATATGTCCAAAGTGTCCTTGTTAGATCTTGTGGTGACTCATTATTTTAGTGTGGTTAATAGTCACGGAGTGGAACAACCTCCACAAAGGGCTTTAGTGAAATTCAATTGCTTCCCTTGAGCTGATCGGTTATTTTTTTATAGGTGGCAACTTCTCTAAGCTCTACAGAGTGTTTCGTATTACAATCAGGAAATTCAATGTTTACGTGGTTTGGCAATTCTAGCACTCATGAGCAGCAGCAGTGGGCAGCGAAAGTTGCTGAGTTTTTGAAGGTACGAGCTTACTTTAAACAATTATTAGTATTATTAATTCTAGTTTTGATCACTTCTTTTAGTCATGTAAATCATTTAATTTCCAAAACTTTCTGTACCCCTCGCTTTTCCTTGGTGTAATATTTCTTACTAAGATTTGATATTTCTAATCTTACAGCCCGGTGTTGCTGTGAAGCATTGCAAGGAGGGGACAGAGAGTTCTGCTTTCTGGTTTGCTCTTGGTGGAAAACAGAGCTATACAAACAAAAATGCCCCTCAGGATGTTATAGCTAGAGAACCTCACTTGTACGCTTTCTCATTTAAGAATGGTTAGTTGTTGATTACTTCCTTCCATCTGATTATACTGTCTGTGGTTCCTCTTTCTTTTCATGTATTTGTAACATATATTGTGCAAGTTTTGGGCCTAATCATTTTTTATTGGTCTGATGGGTTATATGGTCGTCATTATTATCAGGGAGAATGGAGGTTAGTCCTATAATACTTCCTCTCGTTAGATGTATTCCTCCATATTGCGCAATCTCGGGTATGTGATTTGTATGAGCCTCTGCAGGTTACTGAGATCTTCAACTTTTCCCAAGATGATCTGTTACCAGAAGACATGATGATACTTGACACACATGGTGAGGTCTTCATTTGGATTGGCCATTGCGTGGAACCAAAGGAGAAACAAAAGGCATTTGATATTGGCCAGGTATAATAAAGGCCTTGATCTTATTATTTTGGATTGCTGTTGGACTGCCACATTGAAGATTATGGTGATTACTTTCTTGTCCAGAAATATATAGAGCATGCGAATTCCATCGAAGATCTGTCTCCATATGTACCACTATATAAAGCCACAGAAGGGAATGAGCCATGCTTCTTCAAGACATACTTCTCTTGGGATAACGCGAAATCTGTGGTATGCTCTTGGATATATCATTTTATATTTTATATTGCTTGCTATTTCTGTTCTATCTGATATTAGTCTCATGAGGGATAGAGTGTTTTATTTAAGTCATTTTAAGTTACTTCCCAAAAGCAGTCTTCACTAGATCCTCCATGTTCTCGTAGACATAGACATGCTTTAGCTATTCATGCTTTTGTGTGTGTCCTGTGCTAGCAGCATTTGGTAAAGACTGCTGGTAATAATAAATAATTTTCATGTTCTATACAGGTTCATGGAAATTCGTTCCAGAAGAAACTCTCACTACTTTTTGGATTGCGTTCTGAGGTAAGCCTGAGATCTAAGTCGAAGTAGATATTCTTGAATGAGCATTCTGGACATTGGCAAGTTGAGTGAGTTGGTTTTACATAATTAATCATTCATTAAACCGAACGAATTTTTTATTGAATCAATGGTTTGGAACAAATCTATGTCAAACTAGCACAATATTTACATCAGTGGTCCTTTTGTAGAGTGCACCTAGGAGCTCTGGTAATGGTGGACCCACTCAAAGGGCTTCCGCGCTGGCAGCTCTATCATCTGCATTCAATCCATCTTCCCAGCAAAAGCGGGTAGGTTTTAAATAATTGACTTACTTTTAATACATTTTTCAGTAAACATTGATGGAAGTATGTAACTAACCTTTTTGTCCTTTTCAGTCTAACGAGAGGCCTAAAAGCACTGGTGATGGACCCACTCAGCGCGCCTCAGCACTTGCTGCCTTATCTAATGCATTCAATCCATCCTCAAAAACCAAAACGCCACCTCCATCTCGTTCAGGTCAAGGTTCTCAAAGAGCAGCAGCAGTGGCTGCACTTTCCTCGGTGCTGACTGCTGAGCAATCTGGATCTTCAGAAAATCTACGAGCTAGCAAGCCTGGTAGACCTGCACCTTCTTTTCCACTTTTTTTTCACTCATCTTTACCGACTTGCTGTAATTTTCTCCCACTTCAGAGTTTGACTCCTTTAATCAATGCAGATGTCGACAGGGTTGTAATAACTCCATCTGGACCATCTGGTGCACCTTCTCCTCAGTCTGAAGCTGGGGAGCCCTCTGTATTTCACCAAGAGAAAGATGCTGCAGCTGACGCAGCACCATCAGAGACTGACGGAGCAGAGTCTGAGGCCCCAGAGGAAGAAACAACAGAGAATGTGGGTGAAGCAACGTTTAGCTATGACCGCTTGATATCCAAATCTAACGATCCAGTTCGTGGGATAGACTACAAACGAAGAGAGGTTTGTTCTGGAACACATTTTGATCTCTTTAGTGTGAATGTCCTTTTTTGCTTTCATTCTAAAAGGATTTTTTATGGGTTAACTCCTGAATTCCTTTTAATGACAAGTATGAATCGATTTGGGGATTCTACTGGTGTTGTGCTCAAGTAGTGATTATGTTGGCGTTTTGGCTGCATTGGTGCTTTTGTTTGTTGCATTGATGCATTTGTTGGTTCAATTAGGACGATTCATTTTCCACGTTTATATTATACATATATATTGTTGTGATACCAACGGTTTTACAAAAGCGTCCCATCTAGTACCTTTCAGGACCTGTCTCAACCTTTAATGAAACGCCCTCAATGACTCTCCCCTTGTTGTGTGGAGTTCTTTTTTTTTCTATATTTATGCATCTTTTTTGTTGTTCATGTAACAGTTGTAAACTTGTAATCGAAGTGCTCTGTCAACTCTGCAGGCGTACTTATCGGACAGTGAGTTCCAAAGTGTTTTTGGAATGACTAAGGATGCATTCTACAAACAGCCAAGTTGGAAGCAAGAATTACATAAACGAAAAGCGGATCTATTCTGAAACCGCCATGATCCTGAACAAAGACGTGTTTTTAGTGTCTGCTACAGAATGAGAGCCCCTTCTCATGATTGGTCCCATGACAGTCTCTTCTATTGTTGGTCATTTCCTCCGTGGACGGCTACTGGTGGCTTGGCCAGTTGGTTTTTTTTGCAAATTTTATAGGTCAGATTCTTTTGTAGATGGCCTGAGTTATGCTGCTTGCGAGTTCCCATGTTCTCTCTACGTTTTCGCTTGTTTTGTGAACTGTCCATATGTGTATATTTTTTTTTACACGTTTGTTACGTATGGGCAGTTCCTGTAAGTCATCATTCTATTGGTATTGAGATGTATCGCACACAGATATTTGTGCTGTATGCTTGCTGTTGATGGCTGATGATTGTTTGTGAAGTTTGGAATTTCCCTCTTATTAAACATTTCATGGGACATGCTGCAATTCTTCTTGTTCTGGATGCAGATTGAACGCACATACACGTAGAAAACTAAGCGTCTTTTGTCCAGTGGATTTGGCATAAAGTAATATTAGAAATGCAACAAGGATCCAGTGAGTACTTGTGAAGGAAGCTGGTGACAGCATCCGGGGAATCGATCGTGGCTGGTGGCTGCCGATGCCGGAGTCTAGCTCATTATGCAGCCAGTTGTAGCATATGCGCATGGGAAGGAGAGGCTGCCCCGTGATTAATTAATCTTGTTGCACGTGTGGTCATATCAATTTTTCTGTCACAATGTCGGCGTCCAATTAATCCCAAATCCATCGTCTGCAGCCCACGTTTTGTGGAAAGCCCATAGTTTTGCGGGCTCAGCCCGCCCACGTTCTGCGGAAAGCCCATGGGTCAAAACGACCTGTCATGCAGACACAGGTGATGAGATCCGTTAAACCGCGGGCGATACCCGCATAACCTGCCCGCCCCGCCCGGTAGTTGACGCCTCTCTCTCACCATCGCGCTCGCGCCGTACTCCTCCTCACTCCTCCCTCATCGGCTCATCGCCCCTCCTCCAATCCACGATCGCGCGAAACCCAACCCGCCATTGCCCGCGCATGCTTCGAGGCGGCGGCGGCGGCGAGGCCTGAACCCCTCCCCATGGCGTAGCGCGAGCCCTAACCCTAGCTCGCCATGGGTGACTCCGCCGCGCACCGGAAGCTAGCCGGCTTCCTCCGCGCGGTCCTCTCCCTCCCCTCCGGCGACGGGGTCGAGGCCGCGTCGTCGGTTCCGCCGCTCTCCCCGTGCTCCCTCTCCGCCTGCGGCGCCGTGCCCCTCGCGCCGGTCCCCGACGACGGGCGCCAGCCGCGGTCCAAGTGGCGGGCGTGCGGCGGCGGCGCCGGCGGCGGGAGTAGCGCCGTGCGCATGCTCAGGACGCTCGTGGCGAACCGTTGCGTCGGCGTGGAAGGCACGCTGCTGAGGGTTGCGACCAGGACCACGGGGGAAGGGGACGGCGCCGTGGTCGAGGCCAGGGCGGTGGTGCTGGTCGACGTCTACCTGCCCGTCGCCGCCTGGTCCGGCTGGCAGTTCCCGCGCTCCCGCACGGCCGCCGCCGCGGTCTTCAAGCATCTCAGGTGCGCCGAGCCTCTCTCTCTCTCTCACCCCTTTGCAATTGCATTGTCTTCAAGCATGTCCGATCCTGATCCCACAATCCAGGGCGGTGTGGCGAATTTATTTAGAGCGTTGTCGTGGGGCATGTGGGTTATTTTTTTTTTCCATTTGAGATGTGCCCCGGTGGAGGTTACCTGTCCCTGATGTGCGGCGAATTTGGTAGTTTAGCTGCCTTGTTCTGAGCCTCTGAAGAAGATTTGACAACGACGACCTATTTGTTTCAGGACTTGTCAATCCTGCTCGATTTTATGATGTTCTTCCTTCCTGGGATTTTTCGTAACTATTAGCCAAGTCTGTGTGGGTTGCAACGGAATTTCAGATATTAAGTTCTTCACATCTCTGTCTTCAACAATTAATATTTGAAGGATAGAGGGTTCTAGGGTATCTGAATATAAAAAATGGGCAGGAAAGTTTATTTTTTAACAATTAGGTTCTCACCTCCAAGCATGGATTAATATGGCAACACACGATCCTATACCTGTGAATTTTAATGAAACTGCGGTAATAGCATTTATAGTGTTTAATTCATTATTTCCAAAACTAGTCAATATGACTCATTGTTCTGCTTCAATACATTTCGTTGACTTAGCTATCATATAATGCCTTTGTATTGGACAGTGCGGCAACTATTCATTATAATAGTAATTTGTTTCCCTATGGTTGCTACCTTTTACACTGGCTAAGCCTTTCTTTTCTTGGCAGTTGCAACTGGGATGATAGGAATGCATTGCTTTCGTTTGACTGGACTTCCCATAACAATCCACACTGTGATGACCAGTATATTTGGAGATGCGCTGGTTGTCACGTTCTTGGTTGCAAGGATCATCAGGTCGCATCTATATCAGATAACGAGAAGTCATTCGACCTGCATGAAATCTTCAAAAGCCTGCCTAGTTTTAGGATGGAGAGGAGCATGCAGCTCGCAAGGATAATACCCGATTCAGCAGCAATGGAGCTGGGTATTTGGTCTGTGACCGACGATATATTGAATAAAGTACTGATTAGACTTAAACCCATGGATTTGATACGAGTGGCAGCTACTTGTCATCATTTAAGGACCCTTGCTGCCTCTATTATGCCTTGCATGAAACTAAAGCTTTTTCCCCATCAAGAGGCAGCTGTTGAATGGATGTTGAAGCGAGAGCAGCACCCGCAGGTCGTAAAACATCCTCTGTACAAGGATTTCTACACAGAGGATGGTTTCCCATTCTACATAAATGTTACATCTGGTGAAATATCCACTGGAAATGCTCCAACTGTAAATGATTTCTGTGGAGGTATGTTTTGTGATGAACCTGGCTTAGGGAAGACAGTAACTGCACTCTCTCTTATTCTGAAAACACAAGGAACATTGGCATACCCTTCACAAGGGGTGGATGTGATGTGGTGCATGCATAAGCCAGATAAAAAGTATGGATATTACGAACGAAGTGTCAGTGGCTCTTCTAACAGAAACTGCTTGTCGTCAGGATCGAAAAAGGTTTTGGGAAAGGGTGTGGCAAGAGAATATCCATGTTCAAGTGGGGTACCACATAATGATGATTCTGTTTGCAGTACCAGATCCTCAAGAAAGAGAGGCAGGCTAGTGGGCCCTGATCCAACTCTGGTTATATCGCATGCTGCAAGTGAGAAGTCCCGAGTGTCATCAGCCAGTAAAGTGCATCTAACGCCAGCTAGTCATGTACTGAAGTTCACCAAAAACTCAAGACAAGTTAGGAAAAACCTCATGGATGCATACAGTGACGGATCGGTTGGTAATAAACGAAAGAGAGGTACCACCTCTGAGTTAAATGATACTTGGGTCCTGTGTGATGCTTGCAGAAAGTGGCGGAGGTTATTAGATGGAACTGTTCTTGATTCTACCACAGCGTGGTTTTGCAGCATGAACCCTGACCCTGCACGGCAGAAATGCACTGCTCCGGAGGAATCCTGGGATTCGAAAAAGAAGATAACCTATTTGCCAGGATTTTACAAAAAAAGTACATTGCCTGGAAATGAGGAAAATGTAACATTTTTTGCAAACATATTGAAAGAAAATGTTGCTGTGATCAATTCAGAAACCAAGAAAGCTTTGATATGGTTGGCAAACCTTCCTCTCAAGAAACACCTCGAGATGGAATCGGTTGGGTTGACTCGCCCGGTTTTAGATACGCGTGCAACCATAGGCAAGGGTGCTCGTCCATATTTCAAGATTTTTCAAGCATTTGGCCTTGTGAGGAAGATTGAGAAAGGTGTGACTCGGTGGTATTATCCCTCTATGCTTGAAGATTTATCTTTTGATTCTGCCGCACTTAGACTTGCTCTTGAAAAACCACTGGATTTAGTCAGGTTTTATTTATCTAGGGCCACCTTGATAGTAGTACCTTCTAACCTAATTGATCACTGGACAACACAGATACAGCGGCATGTCTCCTCGAACACCCTTAATGTTTATGTGTGGGGAGACCACAAGAAGCCGTCTGCTCCCAACCTTGCTTGGGACTATGACATCGTCATAACTACATTCAGCAGATTAAGTGCAGAATGGGATCCACGGAAGCGAAGTGCACTAAAGCAGATCCACTGGTTCAGAGTTATCTTGGATGAGGGACACACATTAGGTTCAAGCCTTTCCCTGACAAACAAGTTACAGATGGCTGTCTCTTTGGTTGCATCGAATAGATGGATATTAACTGGTACACCTACACCAAATACACCAACTAGTCAGGTTGCTCATCTCTACCCCATGCTCAAGTTTCTTCATGACGAAGTTTACGGTGAAAACTACGAGTCATGGGACTCTGGAATCCATAGGCCTTTTGAGGCACAAATGGAAGAGGGGCGTGTACGTCTTGTGCAGCTTCTTCATAGGACTATGATTAGTGCCAGAAAAGCAGACCTGAAAAATATCCCTCCTTGCATCAAAAGGTTAACTTTCCTAGACTTCAATGAAGGACATGCAAAGAGTTACAATGAACTGGTTGTTACTATTCGTCGAAACATACTGATGGCTGATTGGAATGATCCTTCTCACGTGGAATCCCTTCTGAACCCCAAGCAGTGGAAATTTCGTGCCACTACAATAAAGAATGTCCGCTTATCTTGCTGTGTTGCCGGACATATCAAAATAGGCGAGGCCGGCCAGGACATACAGGAAACAATGGATGCATTGGTGCAGCAGGGCCTTGATCCTTCTTCGGAGGAATACCAGTCTATAAGACTTGCTCTTTTGAATGGTGCTAGTTGTGCCAGGTATGGAATGCTTTCAGTGAAAATATGTACTATTCCTCAATCAGGTTGTCTGCCTTATCTTCAAATATTTCTACTGCTTTCAGGTGTAACGGTTGGTGCCGCTTGCCTGTTATCACGCCTTGTCGACATCTTTTGTGCCTTGATTGTGTAGCTCTTGATAGTGAGAGATGCACATTGCCTGGTTGTGGCAATCATTACGAAATGCAGTCTCCTGAGAGTCTTGCTAGGCCAGAAAATCCAAATCCTAAATGGCCAGTACCAAAGGATCTAATTGAGTTGCAGCCTTCATATAAGCAGGTGCTGTTCTATGTAGTTTCTTCTCTCTCCATGTCTATTTTTCTGTTGTTTAAAAGTATTCCCTTTTTCTCATTTTATTTGTGTAGGATGACTGGAACCCAGATTGGCAGTCAACATCTAGTAGCAAAGTTGCTTATTTGGTTGAGAGATTGAGAAATCTGCAAGAAAGATACATGAAGCATGTGAACTCTGCTAACATAACCAGTGGTGCTGGTCCTTCTAGTTCACCATCTTGTCAACCACAGACTAAGCTGGACAAAGTTATAATATTTTCTCAGTTTCTGGAGCATATTCATGTGATTCAGCAGCAGGTAGTTCAAAATGCTCAATCTCGGGCTTTTGCTCGATAAATCATGCAGATTAGTTGTTCACTGATCTCATATCTGTTCAGTTGACTATTGCTGGAATATCATATGCGGGAATGTATAGCCCAATGCCTTTAGGGAGTAAGGTATGATTCCTGTTCCTTTTTTCTGTACAACCCATGAATTATACACAAGTACTTAAAGTGTTTGAAAACTATGCTTATTTCTATTGCCTTGTGAACTCTTTTGTCGCGATGTCCACGCCATAGTTATTAAGGCGGTAAGGCGACATACCCTCTTTTTACCTTTTAAGCGATAAGGCGTAAGGCGAGGCGACGTCTTACTAATATATCAATTTAGAAAAATGCAGGAATACAGTCTCAAATTCCAAATAGATAAGGATAACAGTAGCAATTAGCAAAATAGAGTTAGTTCAACATAAATCAACATAATTGACTAAAAGTCCAACATAACTAATAGATAGTAGTACTAGTATACTAGATAACACTCCCATCTCTCAAGTTTATCTCAATATCCATCTCTCAAATTTGTACTAGTCCTCTCTGACCTAACCGATACCTGACTCCCTTATTTGGGCTGTGCTGAGATAAACTGAAAATGGAGTAAGGTGTCGCCTTACTGGCGCCCCATGGCGCCTTAAGGACGTCCCATCACTCACCTTACGGACGCCTTACTCAGGCAACTAAGGCGGCGGGGACGCCTTACGCTCCCAAGTCGTCTTAGCGCTTAAGCGACGCCTTAATAACTATGGTCCACGCTGTTTAGTATATGCAGAAGTGAAGGACCCTTTGTCTCTTCCCCTCATTTTAATTTATCGTTTGTTAATATCTATTGAACTTGATCTCACGTTACCTCATCTCCCTCCCTCATTGTCCCAACCAATCTGCCCCAATCATCTTCTAACCCGTCCCTCACAATACCATGATGTTTATCACTCTAGTACCCCACTTGTTTCCTAGTCCCAGTACACTGCCATCCGTTCCGTCATGTACATGATACATAAATAGCTGCATAACAATTGAGGACAAAAAAATAAAGAGCACACTTGTTACTATTATATCTCTGAAAGATGTTTGAAGTCTTATCTGGATATTGCTGCAATTCTATTCAGAGAAGTGCACTAGCGAAGTTTCAAGATGATCCAACGTGCATGGCTTTAGTCATGGATGGAACTGCCGCTCTGGGCCTTGATTTGAGTTTTGTGACATATGTTTTTCTCATGGAACCAATATGGGATAGGAGGTAATCTAACTGTTCACATATTAATTATCAATTATGGATTTGATATTTATCTGCCGAAACCTTAGTTTACTCGTATTTTATTACTCTTATCTCCCTTTCTTTTACATCCTCTTTTCAATAAAATAAAATTGTTAAGTTTCATATCTAGCCTACCCAACGTGTTTGGGACACAGGTTTTGTTAATTGTTATTGTATGGATTTGATTGTATCTGTCTTGGGCTGTTGTATTTTGTATCTGTCTTGGGTTGTTGTATTTTGTATTCCTATTTGGCAGTAAACACTTAACACTTTTGACCAGGCTATTTTTTTAGGGCGACCAGGCTATTTCTTATCAGTTCACCATGTCATTGTTACGTATGATTGATGGTTGGATTATCTTTTCTGTTCTGATCAGTATGGAGGAACAGGTTATTAGTCGGGCACATCGGATGGGTGCTATTCAACCTATACACGTGGAAACCTTGGCCATGCGTGGCACCATAGAAGAGCAAATGCTTAAACTTCTACAGGTTTGTTTCCGCAATGCTCATAACATTTTGGTCAGAATTTTGACAAAGTACTGGGTATTAACCGCTGCGTGGTCCACAGGATTCCAGTGCTTGTAGAAAAATTGTGAACAAAGGAACAAGCAGCACTGGCAATGAAGTAGGCCGGACTCATCGGAGTCTCCATGACTTTGCTGAAAGCAGCTATCTGGCGCAGCTCCGCTTTGTGTAGATGGGATACAACGCGCGCCGTGTATTGATGCTGCCCTAACTGAATTGTCGACGTCATTATTTTGCAGTAGAAACAAAAATGAATTGAAGGCTATTCGTATCTTTATTAGTAAACAATAGCGTTGAAGGCGAATTTCCTAATATTGCTAAGGACTGTGTCTCCAGTTTATTATGCATGTTGGTGAGATTTGTTTCAAGGGAAAAGATCCAGCAGAACCACCCTTTAATTGTAAAAAACCCTATTAACAAATACTCTCTCCATTTTAAATTATTTAACGCTGACTAGTTTAATTTAAAATTAATCGGTGTCAAATTATTCAAAAACTCACCCGGACCAACCTTAGTTAGATCACGACCGCGCCCGACGAGCCCACCAAAGTCCTCCCACATCTGACAGGCTTGCGTTTAATCCCAAACCGGTCACAAGATCTTCTGCAGCCTCGCAACCAATCGTGGCCACCAACGGATCAAGGCTAGTATAGCTCACATTTGAACATGTTGCAGGACGCCGTCAAACGACGGAAGTCCAGTGTCCAGCGACAGCTGTCGGACGTCCTGCTAACCATTGGAGATAATGGGCCCGCATGCCTAATTCCGGGAAGCCGGTGGCATACATGCTCAATTAAAGAAAATGGGGGAAAATTTTGGAGGCGACATTCGAATCAATGCACTTGCTTATGCATTTACAAGATAGATTAGCCTGCTGCTACTAAGCATTTACATTACCTCTGATCAAGCACTCTACTCACACAAGAGCCGGGGAGGGAAAACAGAAGAGAAGAATTGGGGGTAAGAGTAAAGAATTATGTAACGCTGAAAAAAAATACGCCTTTCTGTTTCTCCAGGGAGCAGAAACCTCCTCGTTTCCAGAGGCTATGTAAAATGGTAGCCACGTTAGCAACCGAGCTTGACGGACGAGAGCGCCTTCACATTAGGGTACATGGCTTCAGCTCCACCTGTAACAAGTACCCTTCTTGTCCATGTCAATCTAATGTCAGTGAGATGCGACGTCATTATCGACGCTGGCGGTTGATTTATTGTCAACCACGCGGACATTGTACTGCTGGTATACCCTTGCCCGGTTTTCCTGCCACCATTGTTCCGCTTGTGTTTCACTGAATCTCTTACGGCTGTATTTACACAGGTCATGACAAACCAAATAAGCATTCAACATGAATATGCGGGTAAAGCAGAGTAAGTTAAGAAGTAGCTACAGAAGTTGCCATCTGAGAAGGATAACCATGTACCTGAATCGAACTCGTTTGAGATCCCTGGCGCCTCCAGGCAGGGCAGTGAGAGTGATGTAAACACCCGGTTCATCTTGCTCCACCCATTCAGCCTCTTGGCCAGATTCTGCGTCAGCTGGCCTGCTTCCATTCTTGCCAACTTCTGTATGGCCTGTCTTATTCCTAATAGAACTTGGTCCATTAGAAGCAAGCAAACCATTATAGCCATTTGTAGTTTGTTCACCGGGACTACTTGGGCTGCCCAAGCTTTCTGTGGCCAGAGTTGATATGTCACTTGGAATAGAGATCCCTGGAAGGGGTGGTAGTTTGCTGTTCTTGGCTGCCCCACCAGGTAATCTCTCAGCCATCCCCTTCAACTATCACAGAGAAAAAAATATATGACAAACCTTGGGCAATAGTTGTAATAACACTTCACAGGCATCCTCCAAATGCTAACATCGCTAATATTGAATTAATATAAACTTAGAGGTGCATGAAAGAGACAAAATTGCATGTTTAAGGAGTAAGTACACTTACTTGTGCAGTGAGCGACTTGATTACTTCCTTCGCCGCCTTGCACTTTGCAGTCTCCTCCCCGGCAATGGAAATAGCTTCCTTTAATTGTTTTTTAGCTCTCTCCAACTCCACTTCAAGGAGTTGAGACTTCCTGGTAATACTCTCTAACTGCAAATAAGACCTAATTATATTGGCAAGAAATTCCCTCATTCTGATATACCGAGATTTTAAAGAAGGTAGACCTTGGAACTTGAAAAGATAGCATGTTGTATATCTAAGTTACTTAGAACCATGTAATATTAGTATCAAGAATATACTAATCTATCATCAAAATATATGATGCATTTTAATGAATAGCTTGCACCTTAATTTTTACAGAACAAAGAGATACATAAATCTGCAGCAACAAAGTCACTTAGAACGCAGAAAATAAGCTATGATGGCAGCTACATTCCATTTAAGTTTTTGACTGCTGGTAATAGAGGCAATGCAGCAAAATAACTAAATGAGTACCTGGGACCTCAAATTTAGAACCTCTTGGTTTAGTGCCTCATTTGTTGGTTTGCCATCATAGGAACCAACTCTTGGAGATGTTAGACCCCCCAAAGTAGGAGTAGGTGTTGTAGATCGCGGAGGACTTGCTCTTCTTGAAACAGGTGATGTTGCCCTCGACACAATTCTAGATCCAGGAACAGATGCTGAGAAAAACTTCTTTGAAGACCCAAAAACTGGATTGAATGATCTTGAAATATTGAGCCCGCTCCAATGTGAACTACCATTTGGAACAGGGGAGACACGAGTGCTATTAAATTCAAACTTTTTATTCTTCTTTGAATATCTACTATCCACGTGCTTCAAGGATTCCATCGAAGACAATCTTGAGAGTTGGGCATTTGACCTTGTTTCCAAATCATCGTCAACTGTATCAATGAATCCCTGTACTGTAGCGCCCCGCTTTATTGAAGAATGCATGTCTGCCTCTAGCCCTTTTGTCAATTTGTTGTAGCAGCTATCACAGACACGGTAAGGTTTGTTTGGATTTGGAGCCAATGAAGCCTTCATAGATTTTTTATTGCTGCAGGAATGACAAAATACAAGAGCACAATTGTAGCAATTATGGCGTTTTCTCCTCAAGTTAAATGGCTGGCGGCAACCTGAGCACATTGATTGGTCCACTCCAGAAACCCATTTGTGAATGCATATAGCTGCAGTAAAGTTAATTCCACAAACAACACTCCTGACTTGTTTATCTTTCAGTGCTTCAACCAATGTAGGAGTATTCCGATCGTCAGTGTCACCATGTCCTAACCGACCATTGGCGCCTTTACCCCATGTGTACACCTCAGTCCTAGAGGTCAACACTGCCACATGATAAGCACCACAGGAAATCTCCTCCACAAAGTTTTTGTGAAGCTTTCCTTCAACACGTACAGGAAGCATGCCATCTGCTTGTGGATTCCCAAGTTGACCATAGACGGCACCTCCCATTGTATACACATGACCAGAAGTCGTAAGAGCCACAGTCAAGCAATGCCCACAAGCAACCTGACAAAAATTGGGCTCCACTAAAGCAGCCACACATGTTGGTACAAGTCTTGGTTCCTTGTCACCATGTCCTAAGCGACCTTTATCACCATCACCCCATGTAAATATCTTACCAGATGAACAATTGCTAGAACTTGAGTTACCAACCATCACTTCTACAACTGCAGCAGTGTGCCAAACACCGCAAGCCGCCCGTACCGTGCGGAGCCCTTTGAGGGATTCAACTTCCCTGGGTACTGTTGTACTTTCACGATCATCATGGCCTAGAACACCAAATGATCCATCTCCAAATGTGAAAAGCTGACCAGCAGAAGTTACCAGGGCTGTATGCCAAGGTCCACATGAAATTGATGAAACATGTATACCCTCTAACGGTCCATTCACCCGTTTTGGTACCCAGTGACTAACATCATTTCCATGACCCAAAAGCCCAAACTTGAAGGCAC
Organism: Neostapfia colusana; assembly: GCA_030760725.1. NCBI lineage: Eukaryota > Viridiplantae > Streptophyta > Magnoliopsida > Poales > Poaceae > Neostapfia > Neostapfia colusana. The sequence goes on from JASWHV010000018.1 coordinate 73,209,742, forward strand.
CATCTCCCCATGTATAAAGGTCTCCAGATAGTGTGACGGCACAAGTGTGGTATTCACCACATGCCACCAGCTCAATGTTCATATGAGAAAGAGCATCAATGAGTTTTGGTTGTGAGACATCACAATCTACACCATGACCAAGCCGCCCCCCTGATTCCTCACCCCAAGAGTATATCTCTCCTTGTTTCGTGACCAGTGCAGCATGCCTTCCTCCACAAGATATGTTTTGTACATCAAGTCGCACGGCAAATTCTAATGGTTTTGGTGCAAGGCAATCCATCTTTGTACCTGAGGGGCTTCCAACCCTAGAACCACCGCCACCAAGAATTCCTTCCCCAGTTCCTTCTCCCCACATGAAAACATCTCCTAAAGCATCACCATCATCATGACCAGATCCATGACTTGAAGAACTAACAGCGCTCGAGTAACTGACCCGGAAAGCATCCATTGGGATGCCTCTGGGTTGCCCATTTGTGTTATCTGAATGTCCAGAAGACATAGAATGGACTGATCCAGCATTAGAATCTGATGGGAAGAAGCCCTTGGGAGGAGCTGCGTACAACATAACATCAGAAAAAGCCTTCTCCAAGACATTCTTTGGTGGGCTCCCATATGGAGTTCGAAGCCGGTAATTTTCACTGCCATCCTGGTGTGAAATAATTGAGTGATCATTGCCTAAATAATGGTAATATCACAAGAAACACCAGGAATGGAACAAAAAACATGGCACGAAGAGATCATTATGATTCATTATGCATGTTAGTCATTTGGTGTGTGCAACATACATCATCTCCAAAACATTATTCCTATTTGTAGCTTGCACTCAAATATTTCTGGAATATACTGCTTTCTAGCTTCAAGGCTTCCTGCTCTTATTTGACCAATAGATGAAGGCAAGGTTCTTTATATCATTTGGCATGGTATGATGATTATGCTGATATGTCATCCAGATCTAAGTTTTCAATCAGGCGTTATGAAAGAAAGAATTCATAGCATTAGAACCGAAAACTTTATATTCACATACAAAAAATTCAGTGCTACTTGTCAAATGATTTCATGTAATTATAACTCTTACATACAAGAAATGTCTATCACCTTGAAGCCAGACAAATGACTAAGCCAATAAACAGGAATGTGAGAACAGAATGGGGTTTATGTACTGAGAGGCTGCCAATCACAATTAAGGGGTGACGCTCAAAACTTTTTTGAAATGGCCTTTTGGGATAGTGGATAAGAAATAATAATACCTTGTGAACACTTTCATTGCTGCTGAAAGGAGAACTTAATGGAGAACTCCGGCGTGTGTAGGTCCTTGGACTAGTTGCACCAGAGGAAAGGATATCACTTCGTGATTCAGTTCTCCATTTCCTTTGATGACTACGGGAGATCAATGTTTTCAACCCAGCAAACCATACCTCAGCTTCATCCTTATCTTTACATATCTGATTTATTGAATAAAATAAAAATGGTCATCATGTGGACACGAAACTTTATTAAAAAATAAAAATGAAAGAAAAGGGGGAGGAAAGAAAGCAAGAACAGTGACACCAAAGTTACCGACACAAGCAACAAATATGAAACGTGAAAACAGAACTGGAAAACTTACAATGTCCAATGACCTATCATGTGAAATTAGAGAAAAAGACTGGCATTCCTTCTCAGGTCGTGGATACCTCTGAAAAATTGCCTGAATTATCCAGAAAAGGGAAACAAACAAAAAAGGTGTGGTTAGTAAAGCATACACCATAGCATATGGCCATACGCCATGCTTTATCATGATGCAAAATAGGAACAGCTTCTGACTATAACTCATTATTTCAAGACAAACAGGAGGCAATCCCGCCTTGTCATTAGATGCATATTTATGGCAAGTAACTCAGTATGATAGTCAGAATTATTAGTGGAGTAACAGCTATACTACTACAGAATATAGGTTCTTTTGTTGGATTATAGTTCAATCAAATTTTAACGTGATTATTATTATTGTACTTTCACTGCACCAGGCATTTATTCAAGAAATATGCATTCACATGAGCCAGCAAGCAAAATTTAACAGCGATCCGAAGGGATATTAACGATGATGCATAATCATTAAAACGGTTTATCATAATAGGAAGGAAGAGAGATAAGGCATTATCTTCTAAAATATGTGAACCTTAGCATCATAGGAATGTTAACTTACAGTGCGTTGTCCAGGAATTATCCTGGATACATGGCTCAACTTCAGATGTTTCTCCTCTTTCCCTGAGAACCATATCAATACAGATTCGTCCTGAAGGATCCAAGAAGCACCAAATAAGACAGAAGACTAGGCAGGTAAAGAAGTTTATTAGGGAGTGCAGATAAAGCTTACATTGGATAACCTAAATGGACAAAATTTTGGCTTCCCTCGGCGTCCATACTTCAACAAATAAGCTCCTTTCTTGAGAGCAGTGATAGCCTGCAAAAAAAAAAGACGGAGAAAAGATAGTGTCAAGCGTAAATAGTACCTCAATATTTTATTGAAAATAAACAAGTCATTACGGTCAAGCAACTTCCACCCATGGAAAAAATATAACATCTGGCACATAATAATCAACCAGTGTCTGATAGTGTGAAACTCATTAACATAAGTACATAGCTCTATGGGACTCGAGAGTTTTTAGATGGTTTGTGCTCTGAAAACATAACAGAACCTTCTTAATGAAACGACACACAGCTATCCTGCATTGTTTGAGAAAAAAAACATAACAGAACAAATACTGAACATATACAAAGGCAAATGGCATCAGGCTGCTAACTCCTCAAATGATAACAACATACAGCATACATCAAAATGACTAATGAGGTAAGTGTCCGACTGATGTGTGGGACTTTCTTTCATATTTTTAGTTTGCCAGCAACCAAACTAATGAGCTCTCCCTAAAAATAAAGAATAATAACCTATCATGCAAAATGTTTGTGTTGCCTTTGTACTTGTGCCCTAATGATGAACTCAACTGCACCATTGAGCTTGTTTGATTCGATATGTAGATATTGGTGATTGTGACAACTTGAGTTATGCGCTGGCCTTTCCTGTATCAACTTTATTCTGACTACATTGTATTATTAGTATCTTGTCAGTTGCACGTGAAAGGGAGCTGACAGAGCATCTCACTTAAACTTCATAACTTAAACAGCATTTCGATCGGCACCTTCAATACATTATCTGGACGACAAATGTGGTTGCTTAACAACCAGAAAACAGGTAAGATGGTCATTCAGCGTACAAAGAATGAAGTAACAGAAACTTCTGTTAACATAATCAGTTAAAGTGTACTCGTACTTCAGTGAGTGTTACTTGTAGACGACATTTTGGCTCTCTTCTGCGTAACAAGTTTTACCACAAATGGGGTATGGAGACGGCACAAAGGAATCATGTCATTCTACAATTGAGTCCAAACCTCATACACAGCAAGGCCCTCCTTAAAGCCAAAAAGAGGAGTAAAGCGATCGCCTAAGCTTACACTATCCATTTTAATTTCATATGGTCAGACATCTGATTCAAAAATGTACAGGAGTTGAGATCTGCAAAGGCACCCAGCACTACATCCATCTCGTATTGCTTTCCAGAAATGAACAAATCCAATTGCAGTTCCATCAAAATTCTGTTGCTACGGTGGACACCTGATAATGAATGGGCTAGCATTTTACCAAGGGGTACGCAGCACTCTGGAAAACGTGAGCGTCTACTTGTCAAAAAATATACTAGCTGTGGATGACCCCCGAAAGTAAATCTACAGCCATCTCTTCACTGAAATCGCAGAGTGGGGTAATAATCCCAACTCCAAACCTGAGCTCGTAAGCTAAGCGCCAGAAGATACTCGGAATCGCAGCGCAGCAAGCCGAAATCTGCAATCCGACGAGCTCAACCACGGACAGCACTGAAACCCAGGTTGTTGAAGAGGCAGAGACAGCAAACGACGGCAAGTGTTCCCTCGAATTCAGCCGCCTATTCCGCCTCGTGAGACAAAACTCAGGAGCAGCAGAACCCAAGGCGAAGGAAATTCCTCGACACGCACGCACGCACGCACGCACGCAGGCGGAGACCGAGGCAGAGGAGGAAAGGAAATTGTACCCGGCGGTGAGTTGCACCTTCCCCCCAAGTAAAAGGAATCCGCCCCGCGGCGTGGCGTGTAATCTAAAGGGGGGTGGGGGGCGAGAGGAGCCCGGCAGCCACGCACCTGCTCGATGTCGCGCTCGACGGGCCCCGCCCGGATGCCGCCGAGATCCGACGAGGCGTCCGACATCGCGGCCTCCGCGCGTCAGCCGCACCGACCCATGACGGGGAAACCACAGGCGCGCCGGAAAGGGCTCGCTCCGAGCCCTGGGGTGCCGCGGCGCGCGGCAATGGAGGGGTGCTGGCCGGCTCGCGGCGAGGAGTGGAGGCAGCTCGGCGGCCTCGCGAGGCGACGGGCGCCGGGCGCGTCGCTGCTCCCTAGGGGGGTCGAATCGGAGCGGCGCGACGGCGGCGGCGGCGGAGGAGGAGGGGTTTGGCAGCGCGGGGATGGGGGAGGGAGAGAGAGAGAGAGAGAGAGAGATCGCGGCGCGGGGGTGGAGTCAGGTCAGGAGAGAGAGAGAGAGGAACCAGAGGCTGGGTGAGAGAGGAGGGAGGGGAATGAAGGAAGCTTTTCACCTTTTTTGCCCCCGAAAATAATTTAGAGAGGAGTACTTGAAAGAAAAAGGAAGATAATTTCGTTGGTTTTTGCGCGAGGATTTATGGGTTGGGGACATTGGATTTGAGTGGAGGCAGCCCGACCCGACCCGATCTGCTTCTCAGTTCCTTTCTTTGTGCATCCTACTCGGACAGGACTGTGGTAGATAAGTATTCTCTCCGTTCTGAATTAATTAATGTTTAGGACAGCTAATTTAGTTTAAATTGAACTAAACTTTTTGTCCTAAACTTCAATTAATTCAGAACGGAGTGAGTACTACGGTTACAGCTGTGGTTCGACCAGGACTTCGATAAATCTGCCCAACCGTTACGGGGCGGCGGCTGAGACACGACGTAGAAGTGGGGTGGCTAGGATCTGATGTAGCATCATGGGGGCATCCGCATTGAAAGTGGCTTTGCGAGCTAACTAATCCACTCCATGCTGTTTTCCGGATATTTGCAGTCCGCCTAATAGAAATTTCTATGGACACGTCTGCGGACGTGACGCTGTCTGCACCACCTAAAGCAAGGTCCCCCCCCCCCTCCTCCCCTATTTGTATCTGCATCTGCTTGTGTGTCGGGCGGGCGGTGTTGATCTATCGTAATCAACCCGGCGGAACCAAATGGGGAGGAGGAGGAGGAGGAGAGGAGGAGGAGGAGTCAGCACAACTGCCGCGGGCAAAAAGTGGCCACCGCGAGCGAAGGATCGATTGGTCTTCGCTTTATTGATCGCTGTCAGTACACGGTCGGTCCTCCTCTCTGCTGCTGCATCTGCATCGCCAACTGGCGGACCCAATCCACAACCTGGCTTGGTTTTTGCACAAGGTCCTGGAGGAGGCATCGTAACATGGCGTGTTCACCTTCACACACGCGCGCGCGCGCCGGCGCCGCGGTGCAGGAGGAGGAGGAGGAGGAAGCCTCATCGATTGAGCACGCGCCAATTAATGATGCCGCGTCCTAAAAATACGTACTCCACGTGGCGTGGGGGCGCCAAACCAGACCAGACCGCCCACCACCTAACCCTCCGTCCCCATGCTAATCACATGGCGTGGCGTGGCGTGGTTCGACCGTATCCGCTGGGCCGAGCCGAGCCGTCTTTGCGATCCGAGTACAGCTCGTCCGTGTCCGAAACAAAATCGTCTGGGCCGCCAGAAAATCGCGACAGGTCTGGGCCATCTCTCAATGGCGTTGTCCGGATGCAGCCCATCGTGTCGGTCGGGCTCGCATGCTGCATGCGGCCCATTGGATTGGATAGTTCCGGCCTTTGCTTTTTCTCATCTCCCGTCCCGTAACCCAGCGAGGAATCTGATGAGGTGTCACGCCACAAGGCAGAAGAAGCACGGCCAGGCATGCTCGTTCCATCCATCCATCTATCATATCATCTGCTCGGGTGGTACAGTACAGTGCCCAAATCTTTTCCGAATCGGCCGTACCGGATCGAGTTGGTGCCTCTCATGATTTGGTCTACTACGCGCACACTTCGTCCTACTTGCGCGATATTTTTTTTCTGGTGCCGATTGTTTATGTTTTACTCTAAATGGTCAGACTCGTATGCAAATAAAGTAATCCAGTTTACATTATTTTGTCTCGTTGCAAGAGGAAAAAAAAAGGTAAAAAGGATACTGTTTGCTAGTCAAAAGAAAGAAAAAAAAAAGAAGAAAAGGGCCCGTGCCTGTGCCTGTTTCTGTGCGGCTGTGGCTGGTGACGTTTTCGAGGCAGGTAAGATCGTCTGAACCGTGTACCGTAATCGCCCTTGTCCCGATCGCGGGTGCGTGCATCGAATCGCCCGCGACGGTCTTTGGGATGGTCACGTCGCCAAATATTTGCCAGTTTTTAATTGGTCGCAAATCTTGCCGGTTCGGTGCGTAGCATCTTGCGTCTGCGTAAGCGGGTTAACTCCACTGCTTGTTAGTAAAGCTACTTACTGCTAACTGAAGCAAGAGGGACCGGTTTGAGTGACTGATCGCCGTGCCGCAGCGGCTGCCCCTTGACGGCTCGGGGTCGGAGTCGGAGCAGGCCGCGCGACCACGACTTTCCTTTCCTTTCCTTTCCGATCGGGGAGAGGCCGAGGCGTGACGCCAGCGGATCTCGCCCTGGGATCTCCGTGGGCCCCGCCCACGAGGGGTGACGGCGACCGGACGGGATGGGGGCCCTTTGCTTTGCTTTGCTTGGCTTGCGAGACCGGCCGGCCGGCCCAACACCACCGCCACCAGTCGCCCACCGGGGTTTTTTCAAGAATTGACCGAGGTCCACCGTCGGAACCGTGAAATTGCCTAAATTTTCTTCGCTCGCACGAATCTCCACGTAACGTCCGAACACCCGGCAGGGCAGGGCAGGGCATCATCCATAAAATCCCCCACCTCCCTCTCTCTTCTCCCTCTTGCTTGCCGTCCACACCGCACCACACCAAAGCCCATAACAACAACCCATCGGAGGCTGGCAGGCAGGCAGGCAGGAACCACAGGGGGAAAAAGGGAGGAGGAGGAGGAGAAGAAGAAAATCATGGAGCCGATTCGCTGTGGAGATTCGGCCGCGTGATCTGGTCGGATCTTGCTTTCCTGCGGGGAGGGGGCGACGGTGCCCTGATGTGGCGTGCACAGCTGCTATATCCTCCCTCCTCCTCCAGCCAGCGGACCCCCGACGAGACGCCGCATTAGCCACCAAGCAACCCCTTCCCGCGCCTCCGCCGAGGAAGAAACCCACCCGTTATTCTTTTTTTCTTCTTCTTCTTTCCCTTCTCGTTCGTCTGTTCCGCGATGACGGTGGTGGACGCCGACTCCCGGTTCCACGTTCTCGCGGTGGATGACAGCGTCATCGACAGGAAGCTCATCGAGATGCTGCTCAAGAACTCATCCTACCAAGGTCTGTTTTCTTTTCTTTTTCTTTTTCTTTTCTGAGGGGAAAGTTGAGGTGCATCTGTTGTTCTTCAACTGAATGTGATGCGATGCCTCATACGTTCTTCGAAATTACTTGTTCAGTGACTACTGTCGATTCTGGGAGTAAGGCCTTGGAGCTGCTGGGATTGAGCGACGAGGGAGACGACTCGTCATCGCCCTCTTCCTCCTCCTCCTCCTCCTCATGCTCCTCCTCCCCTGACCATCAGGTAGCACTAATTCCCTCTTCAGGTCCTGTTTCGGCTGGTCCCTGTTTCTGGGCTGCCACCCGTCATGTGACTCCCCAACTCTCGCTGCAGGAGATCGGCGTGAATCTGATCATCACTGACTACTGCATGCCTGGCATGACAGGATACGACCTGCTCAAGAGGGTCAAGGTGAGATTTCGTTAGATTCTCTAACTCTGTTTTGGCATTCGTAAATACTACTACTACTACTACTGTAGCGATGGTCCACTGCCAAGCAAAATTTGATGAATCTGGGGGGGTTCAATCTTCAATTTCAGGGGTCGTCCTCGTTGAAGGACATCCCAGTGGTGATAATGTCGTCGGAGAACGTGCCTGCGAGGATCAACAGGTGAGTCGAAATGGAACTCCATTAATTGCGCTTATCCTTTCATCTCATCTGTTTTGTAGTTTCGTAAATTCGGTAGTACCAGATGAAAATGATTCCTGTTTCTGTCGCTGCCTTGTTCTGAACTTACCAGTGTAGGACATGGTAGTACAGTACATGTCACGGAGAAGGGGTGGGGGAACACAAGGAATATTATGCCATCATACCTGATGTTATTACTAGTTCTGCGCGAAAGAATGTTTGAATTGAATGAATGCCTTTGGGATTAGTAGCATTTATTAATGTACTGCAAAAAGGCTTCTTCTTCTTCAGACGTTGGGATTGATTTCTTAAGTAGAATAGGAGTACCAAAAGATTTGCTACTTTTTCTCCGAATCTTGTGCCTTCAAATGGTAGTAGGCTGGCTGATTTGTTAGTAGAAAAAGGCCTAAAGCTTGCAAACAAACATACTTTATGTTACCAGTACCAACCATTTGTTTCTGTAGTATCCCCTCCCCCCCCCCTCTAATTTGAACGAGTACTGATCTGCGAATACTTTCTAGTTACCGCTTGCCTAAATTTTTCCGCGAAGCGCCAACGAAATTAACCTGGTAGGATAGGAGGAGTAGAATCCAAACGTACAAGATTTGATCCTTCAGATGAGAACAAAAGAAGCGTATAGTATTGTGATCTGATGGGCCACGGGAGAAAAAGTCCAGGAATTAGGGTGGCAATGAACGCGTCGTGTTTTCAGGCGTAGATCGCATATCTCGGTGACGGGGACGTAAAGCATAGGAAAGGTCCCTCTCTCTCTCTCAGTGCCTCGTGGTGGTGCTGGTGGTGGTGGGCCAAGATCTCGCGAGATCTTTCAGACACGTCGCTAAGATTTGTTGCAAATTTGTTTCACTCTTTCGTTTTCTGGGGTCACTTTCTAGCATTTTTTTGGTCAAGGAATTTGGGCAAGACTCGGGTGGGCATTAAAGAAATCATGCGTTAGAATCGAGTCAAAAGGCCCTGGAACTGAAAGACCAGGGGGCTGTTTGGTTTGTTACATAGTGTATGTGGACCTTACCAAAATTAGGTGTTGCCAAATATGCGGGTTATTAAAACATTGTTTGATTTGTAGCCTTAGCACCTCAAGTTTTGTACGTAATGGTTTGCGTGGGTAAAGGACCCCAGATCTTTTCCTTGTGACGGCAAAGATCTCTGACACGTGCTTTGAGTGATGTGATCACTCGGCGAACAAACCGATGGGGAGGTGGGGTAGGAAAGAGCAGGATCCCTTCCACGCAACGCAATCTTGTGTTTCCCGATTTGAAGTGGACTGCTCAAAATTTCAGGTGCTTGGAAGACGGTGCCGAGGAGTTCTTTCTGAAACCAGTCAAGCTCGCTGACATGAAGAAGCTCAAGTCTCATCTGCTGAAAAGGAAGCAGCCCCAGTCCCAGCCACTGCCACAGATACAGCCAGGGGCTGAGCAACCGGCTGCGCGCAAGCAGGAGGGAGCAGCGACCGAAGTAACTGCCGCTGACGACGGAGCCGTCAGCGACTGCAACGACAGCGGTGTTCAGAAGAGGAAGGCGGCGGCAATGGAGCAAGAGGGGCTGTCCTCGTCGCCGGAGACGACAAAGCCAAGACTGTCCAATAGCGGCTTGGCTGTGGAGACCTGATACTGAGTTAATTAATTTGGATCTACCCACTAAGCATCTTATCTTGTTTCTTTTCCGGGGTTCTTTTGAAAGTTAATCGTACCTCCTGGTCCTGGTGGGTTTAGCTCTAAGTGAGAACGGTTGCATACTTTACTTATATAGCTGCTCTGGTCCGCAAATTTTGTTGTGCTCAAGGACACGCGCCTTTGTGTTGGTTAGAAAGACGAAGGGGGGAAGGAAGTTGTAGATAAGAGGCGGCGGCAGCAGCAGCAGCAGCGACTTGGATGCTTTTGTTTAGGCTAATCTTAATTCTACTATGGCTTATCATTCTACTAACTACCAGTTCAAAACTGTTATGGTTGTTGGACAGAAACAATCAGCCTGATGGATTGTGGATGTTATTTTGGTTCGTTTCTTTGCAATAAACATGCGCTCTCAGCATCAAGTCTTTCTCCTTGATGGCGGTGGCAAATAACCCATAAAGTGGTTAGTAGTGGGCCAAGCTGATGTGCTACATGTCCACTCGTCTCAAATCGACGTTTCAGTGAGACACATACCTGCGCGTCCAAACGAAGCGGGACCGGATCCCCTCTCCCGTTTGCTGCTGGAATTTGACCTGAAAAATCCAACACTATCGGACCGTAACAACAGTACCAAATAACAGAACTGGACAGTGAATGGCAGGGAGTACTAAAGTTAGACCTGGCTGGCCTGTCCGGGAAGGGGGATTATGATTTGAAAATAGTGAGCATAAAGAAGACACGATTAGCACTGTTTCGTACGTGTGCCATACTGGCAACACATGAACACATTATTGTGCAGCATTGAAGCAACCACTGGACGACTGCTGGCTGGTTGTTAATTGGGCAGGATCATCCCGAATCGAATAAGCTAGCATTATCCGGAGATCTCTCTCGTCACTCTCGCACCGGCTCAACTAATTCTATTTTTTTTGTAAAAAGAAAAATTGAATTGAAGCCCATGCTCGCATAATGTATATATGCGTGCGTTGCGTTTTGCGCATCTGTGTTTTCTTGGAATCTGCCGCACCGTCAAGTTGCGCAAGGCAAATTGCTGGGCATGTGGTCCGCCTCCGCCCGATCGATTGCTTGTGATGACAGCCTTGCCTCTGGAGGGACAGACTTCATGGTGGGGGGAGACACGGACAGGGCAGGGGCAGGGGGCAGGCAGGCAACTGCTTCCAAGATCTGGTTCTCTTGCTTTCCTGCTACTACTTCCTCCTCTTCCTCCGGGCGGTAAACATATCTCAGTTATTGTGTTTTGTGCATTAGTTAGTTAGTGAACTAATCAGCGTTAACTATTTCGAAAATGAGGGAATACATGATTAGACACTCTACACATGGCAACCACGTCCACCACGCTTATTAACGCCCACACAACACATAGTATTGCCATTGAAAAAAAATACTCCCTCTGTTTTAGTTCTCCCAACGTCAATTAAAATGAATAGAGGGAGTATTTAGCTAAAAAATGCAAGCGCTCGAAGACTCAACCAACCTGGTGCACCTGTTCCATCCATAAAAGGCAATAAGGGATTGCATAATTTACAGGATTTCTCTTTGAGGGAGCATAATTTACAGGGCAGTACATTCACTAGCTGGTACTAGCACGAAGCAAGGAAGCCAATATTACAGACACAGTTGGATTGTATTTGGACGGTGGTCCATGTTCGACGAGTTGCGTGAATTCAGCTTGAGCGACACAGGCCCAAATCAACGCTGGAGTGGGCGCAGGCCCGTACCTCATGCGACGTGACAGAGCAGGCCCGGCCTCGCTTTTTCCTGCAACACCTCTTGGTTTCATTCAGGTCGAGTTGGGATGAATTTATGGGCCGAAATCACCCGCCCCAGGCCCAGGCCCGTTACTGCGATGGTGACGTCAGTTTCTTCACCGTTGAAAACACCTGTGTAATCCAAGCACTGGTGTGGTGGGACTGGTACTCGTCATCCGCTCCAGTCCGACCGATCCCGGGGATTCATAATCCCACTCTCCTTCTTCTTCCTCGTCGATCGCTTCGTAGATCGCTTCTCGACGTGCCTTCTCCCGTTCCTCGAGGTACATGCAAAACCTCATATCCTCTCGGCTTAGAAGTTCCGCCGCCGCCACGCAAACTCCTCCGATCCCAGCCTCCCAGGCAACACCACAGCGGCCAGAACCTCCCTGTCCAGCTTCGTCGGAAAATCGTCGAACCCTCCTCCCTCCTTCACCTTCTGTAGTCGACATTTTTAGGCTGGATGTAGCGGCGATCGGTCCGATCCCTGCGCGGGTGCGGAAGAAATTTTCTCCCGTGGGCGGGGACGGGGACAGGGATGGGATGCCCCGGAGATCTCGGTTGGCGTTAGGTAGGGCGGCTCGCCCTATTGGCCGGTCCTCTACTGGATAGAATAGAAGTAAACCAGCGTCTGAAACTTGTACAGAATTTTGAGTATCCCAAGCCTATACTCAGGAAACCGGGCCGCATTATCCTAGCCTAGACATTCTCAAGCCACTCATGTCCAATTTTGCCATTCCTATTACTTATCAGGTGCCAGTTTTTTGTTTTTGCAGGTGGACATGTGTCTGTGACATTTCATTTTGCGAACAGACAACCTTTGTGTGACCATAATGTCAACAGCTTCTGCCAGTGCCATGTTTCCTCCGTCAAACCTCCCACATAAGGTTTGGGAGGACCCTTCATTCTTCAAGTGGAGGAAGAGGGAAGCGCATGTGCCGCTGCGCTCCCAGGATACACCCGAAGGTAGGCTGTGAAAGTAAATCATAGTCTGGATAGTGGTTATAATAATTCAATCATTTTGATTGATCTGCTCTTTTCTTTCTATCGATAGGAGCCCTGAAGTATTGGCATGAACGGCGGAATGTGAGCTATCTTAATTCTGAATCTGCTGTCTGGAATGATGACGCAGTTCGTGGCGCTCTAGAAAGCGCTGCTCTTTGGTCCAAGGGATTACCATATGCTCGATCTCTAAGTGGATTCTGGAAGTTCCTTTTGGCTCCCTCCCCTGAAAGTGTTCCGGAGAAATTCTATGATGCTAACTTTGATGATTCTGATTGGAAGGCTTTGCCAGGCATGGTGCTACAACTTTGCTTACCTTTTTCAACATGTTTTTAAGTTGGGGCAGTAATCGTTTCTCTAGTATTAAGTTTGTGTTCATTTTAACGTTGTTGGTTTTATCTGCTATTTTACTTCCCTTGTTGATCATTAAGATCTAGACTATAATATAAACATTAATGTTATTTAACGTCAACTTAAACTTATCCTCAAAGTAATGTTAACACAAACGTGCTTGCAGTTCCCTCGAATTGGCAAATGCATGGGTTTGATCGTCCAATCTACACAAACATCACCTATCCTTTTCCAATGAATCCACCATTTGTGCCTTCTGATAATCCCACAGGCTGTTACAGGACAGTATTTCACATCCCAAAAGAGTGGAAAGGTATGTTATTTACATAATGTCGGATAGTTAAGTGCTTGTCGCTACTCTATTTTTTATCATCTTTCTGTTCCAAAGGCTTGGGACAAAGGCTTTGTTGTTGTTGTTGTTGTTGTTGTTGTTGTTGTTGTTCTCTGTTCCAAATCAATATCTGACTAGCATAAGCCATAAATAGCCTTTGAGTATTTGTGCCAATTATTATGTCAACCACCTGGTTGATTGGATTGAATATTTATTTCATAGCAAACAGCCAAGATAAGATTCAAAGGATCTAACTGAGAAAAAAATCTGACAGGAATAACCATATTATCAAGTCTTCTGTCTAGGGTTTTTGCCAGTTCTTTGTGCAATTCATGAAGAGTTTGTGACTGGGCTTAGTTATGGCATACTAGCTAGTGGACATGGTGTTCTCATTCTGTTACGACATATATGTCTTTCTTACTCCCTTTCTTATTCATTATGCCTATCTATCTCTTATCATGTTTGTTACACACATGCTAACACACATTACATTGTTGTCTCTGGTATTTACATGGATTCAGTACTAACTGTTTTCCGTTGTCAGCATCTACTTCTCTTTCAATCAATTCTGAGATGTTTTTTAATTATGACAGGACGAAGGGTCTTGTTGCACTTCGAAGCTGCTGATTCAGCATTTTTTGCTTGGGTAAATGGGGTACCAATTGGGTATAGGTATGTCAGAGTGAACTATTGTATTGTTTTTTCGAGGGAAAACTACATTGTATTGTTCTCCTTTTTGTATACTGTCTAAATATCTGATGTATACTATCACTTATCAGGTTAAACGCATTAAATTGTTTACTACCACTTCCCTGGTCTTATATTTAGTTATCTATTACTTCTATACTCTGTAGATCTTGTTCTCTTTTATAGCAATTTAGTAATCTAGCTTCCAACGCTAGCATGCGTTCTTAAAAGAACTTCCCTTTTACAGTAAAGTCGAGTACATAAAATTTGAGCAGGGTCAGCTGTTTGTCATTTGAAATCCTAAAAATATATTATTTTTCCTGCATATAGTTATTTTTGGCGAATTTTATCATGTTTTATACCAGATAATCTTTTAATTTGCAAAATGTCACAGATTAAAATTTCCCAGTTTAACGGAGTTTTGGCTTTTTCTTTTTTTCTTATTTCTTATTTCTTTTCTCTTTTTCCTTTTTTCTTATTTCTTTTCTCTTTTTCCTTTTTCTTTTTTTCTTTTTTTTTTCTTTTTTTCTCTTTTTTTCTTTTTTCCTTGTTCTTATATCTCTTCCTCTCTTTTACTTTATTGATATTGGGTTTCATGTCTAGCCGACCCCAACAGGCTTGGGATAAAGGCTTGGTTGTTGTTGTTGTTGTAACGGAGTTTTGGCTTTATGTGTTAATGCAGCCAGGACAGTAGGCTTCCTGCTGAGTTTGAAGTTACTGATTGCTGCCATCCATGCAATTCAGACAAGGGAAATGTTCTTGCTGTCCAAGTCATGAGGTGGAGTGATGGTTCATATCTTGAGGATCAGGATCACTGGTGGTTGTCTGGTATTCATCGGGATGTGCTATTACTATCAAAGCCACAGGTTATGATTGGTGTTGTATGATATTAAATGATTTTTGCTATTTGTCTCTTGTCATGATTCAGGAGTCGTCAAAATCAAAATATGGTGCATAACTCACCAATTCTCTACGTGCTTTTGCTGACTAGCATTGCTCATTATTTCAGCATGTCCATAAAGCTAAGATAGACATAGATCCTTTTTTATGCTCACACTCAGAAGGCATGGAATCTCCAGCTATGATTATCTTTGAGCTGTGATACTATTCTAGACTTACTAGATCCATAACAGGGGAATATAAATATGCACGTAACGTTCGTTCTTTCACTTATTCTAGACTTACTAGATCCATAACAGGGGAATATAAATATGCACGTAACGTTCGTTCTTTCACTGAGGAGGGACATGTTTATTTCTTGATGCTAGTGATTCACAAAAACCAAGTTTGGAGGGACTGAGGGAGGATGAGAGTACTGAGGCTTGACACTTGTAGTTCCACTGGCATCGTATTCAGCCTTACCTTTTCACTGAGTCGAAAATTAAATGTTATTCATCAAACTCAACATGTACACTGCATTGTTTGATTCATCTGTTAGTTTCATTTAAAAAAATACTTACACTCTGTGGAAGATTTGTTTTGTAAGTGCTAAAATTTCTTTGCAGGTTTTTATTACAGATTACTTCTTCAAAACTGTCTTGGATGATAATTTCCGTTCAGCTGATATTGAGGTAACCCGTAACCATATTACCCATCTTTGCAGGAGTATGCATTCATGATATATAACATAGGTCAAATGCTACTTGGATGTAGTAATTTAAGTGTGCAGACCTTTTCTCACCCTTTTATATTCGTTCTTTCAGAATTCAGATGGAAATGCTAGTATTAGCTTAACACTTTTATTATAGTAATAGCCACTGTTCACAACATTTTTATCAATTAATTATTGAACCAAAGAGAACCTTGAAATTGATTTCCACTTATGAATATTATATTATCATCTCGACTGATATGGCAAACATTCTGTTTCTATCAATTCTCCTGCATGCTTTCCTTACTTTAGATTTGCATGACCCACCTTTTCAATATCAAATAGCAGGAAACACATTTGCTTGGAAACTTGTTTTGTATTGTTGCTTTTGTATGGCAGACTTCAGACGGTGTGGTTGCTGATTTTGCATCACTCAAGGAAACACTTATGATATTGTTGTGTAGTCCAATTCACTTCTAATGTTGTTCAGTATATCAGGTTGAGGTGGAAATTGATTCACACAAGGAAGATCGGGAGCGTGTCTCAACTTTGTCTGTTGAAGCAACGCTCTATGATAATTCTGGACTATCTGATGGTTTCAATGCTGATCATTTATCTGCCATTGTGGTAAATTTGAAGCCGAAGACAAAATCAGTGAGCCGTTGTTTTGGGTTTCATGGTTATGTTCTTGTTGGCAAAATAGAAAATCCAAAACTTTGGTCTAGTGAGCATGTAAGAGGTCTAACTAGATGGAAATTCAATCGTGAAATACTATTATTGCAATTGAACTACATAACACTGTCATTTTAACTAATTTTACATTGCTGACAGCCCAACTTATACACTCTTGTTGTTCTCCTTAAAGATGCCAATGGGAAGCTTATTGAGTGCGAATCATGCCAAGTTGGCATTCGTAATGTGGTCTTGGCACACAAGCAAGTGCTTGTCAATGGGTGTCCTGTTGTACTAAGAGGTGTCAACAGACATGAGCATCATCCACGTGTTGGAAAGACAAATTTAGAAGCATGCATGATCAAGGTTCTTCTGTTCGTCTATCATATCGGGGGCATTATTAAGATACAACGCCCCTGACTTCCAGCTTATTTATTTTTTTCACCTGCGATCTTCAGATCTTTACTGGTCTATCCATTGTGACAGGATCTGGTTTTGATGAGACAAAACAACATCAATGCTGTTAGAAATAGCCATTACCCCCAACATCCAAGGTGGTATGAGTTATGTGACATATTTGGTCTTTATGTAGTAGATGAAACCAACATCGAGACACATGGTTTTGATGACTCTAGCCATTTCAAGCATCCCACACTGGAACCTATCTGGGCAAATGCTATGCTTGATCGTTTTATTAGCATGGTTGAGAGAGATAAGAATCATGCATGCATTATTGTTTGGTCCTTGGGGAACGAATCTTCATACGGACCTAATCATGCAGCCATGTCTGGTAAAACATTCTTCCCTTTGTCAGTTCAGTTTTTTCTATTCCTTTCCATCTAACTGTAACATTCTTCTAGGGTGGATTCGTGCAAGGGACCCCACGAGGCTCATCCATTATGAAGGAGGTGGTTCCAGAACTTCATCCACAGATATTGTGTGTCCCATGTATATGCGTATCTGGGACATCGTTAAGATTGCAAATGATCCATCTGAAGATAGGCCCCTCATTCTTTGCGAGTATGCTAACTGTGCCCTCACATGTCAACTCTATTTCCTTTGTCTATATTCATCATATCAGCTTGGTTAAAGTAACCTTTGTCCTCTTTTTCTTTCCAAGATATTCACATGCTATGGGAAACAGTAACGGAAATATTGATGCATACTGGATGGCCATAGACAACACTTTTGGACTCCAAGGAGGTTTTATATGGGACTGGGTTGATCAGGTTATGACCTATTTTCTTTTATCCTGATCTTAGACCTTTCTTTTGTAGTGCCAAAACTCTGTTTCATGTTTATACCTGATGTTAGCATGATTCTAGTGTCTGAGGCATCCTTATATGTTTTACGAAATGAACCTGGTCATGAACTACGACAATTTTCTTTGATTAGTGGACATAACTGAAAAATGATTATAGCAGGGTTACTTTCTTTATCTTTTGTTATAAAAAAATAAAATAGCACTACCAGTGAAATCTGTTACAGATCATTGATGTAGTTTCTTTCTCTTTAAATGCCATACTTTATTTTTCAACTCTATACTTTTCCATTTTTTATTTCAGGGTTTATTAAAGGAGGGCACAAATGGATCCAAATTCTGGGCATATGGTGGTGACTTTGGAGATACTCCAAATGACTTCAATTTTTGCCTTAATGGCATTGTGTGGCCTGATCGAACGATTCACCCGGCTGTTCATGGTAATTGGAAGTACTAACCGCTCGCAGGAAAATTATTTTGCTGCCTTTTGTATCAACCTTTGGAATCTTATATCTTTGTCTTCCAAGCATATGAATTTCAACTTAATTGACCAAATTGATTCTGGTTGCAGAAGTTAAATACCTTTACCAGCCTATCAAAATATCGTTAACTGATAACATTCTTAAGGTAACTAAACCTTGGACCGGATTATCATGCCATTTCCTTGTATGTTTTTTTTGCATCTAATAGTTCCATTATTATCACGCAGATTGAAAATGTACATTTTTTTACGACAACAGAAGCTTTGAAGTTCAGTTGGATTCTTCATGGAGATGGTTGCATCTTGGGCTCTGGTTCATTGAGTGTTCCTAACCTAGCACCACAAACTAGTCAACTTATCGACATGGAGTCATCACCTTGGTTTCCTCTTTGCATTACTTCTTCAGTGAAAGAAGTATTTTTGTCTGTAAATGTAACACTGGGGCACCAAACACGATGGGCTCAAGAGGGGCATCTATTGGCCTCAGCACAGTTTTGTTTACCTCAGAAAAATGCCTTTTCCCCTCATGTATGTCTTCTCAGAATAATTCTTCTCATCCCTGTCTCTTCTGAATTGCCTTACAGCTTAATATCATCTTCAGGTGGTATCATTTTCAAGGAGTTCTCTGGTCTGTGAACATGTTGGTGATCATGTGACCATTAGCAAGGATAATGCCTGGCAAATCAAAGTGAACAGTCAACTGGGAACAATTGAAAGTTGGAAGGTAGGTAGTGTTCATAGTGGACTGGAAAAGGTTTCTACTTTCTTTCCTTTATCTTTCTGCTCGCATATCTGGTCTGGTTGTGCGTCGTTGAGATAGGAGGCAACAGTATGTCAGCACTAACCTAGGCTAGGGCTCAGCACCAGGAAAAGGGGTTCTTGGATCATTCGAATGGTATAGCAGGTGTAAATCAAGTGGCTTAAATGTTTGTTATAGCATTCACTGTCGGTAGTTACTATTGAATTTTTTCCTGTTCTTCCACATGATCTGCGACGTGCCAGTGCATCACAATGCCAGTGCACCACCAGCCTGAATAGCATCTGCCTTTACTGAGTGCACACCACAGTTAATGAGCACCATCCATGAATAGGTTTCAGGTTTTATAGAGATGCAAAAGACTATCTAGTCGTGAGTTACTAGCAGCTTCTAGCAAGATTACATGTTTTAGCATCATTATCACATTTGCTTCGTATACAACATATTTGACTTCAAAAGAATCATAATCTGGAACTCATGGTCCTCATACTTGTGTTAACGACAGGTCAACGATGTTGAGCTTATGAGCAAGGGAATATTTCCCTGCTTTTGGCGTGCACCAACTGACAATGACAAAGGGGGCGCCTGCAGCAAGCCCTATGCTTCAAGATGGCGAGAAGCTTCCCTGGATAACATCTCGTTCTACAGCAGGCAGTTCTCTGTGAAGGAATTGGCAGGCAATGTTGTAGAGATATCTACCGTCTATTATGGTCTTCCAGGGCATTTAGCGAAACCTGGTGACGATGCTGCTCTTTCAGAAGCTCCAGATTCCATTGTTTTCCATGTGAGCATGCACTGCCGGATATACGAGTCAGGCGACGCGGTCCTCGAGTACGAGGTAAACCCCAAGGCCGATCTCCCTCCCCTTCCTCGGGTCGGCGTCGTGTTCAACGCAGAGAAATCGTTGAGCCATGTCACGTGGTACGGGAGGGGGCCGTTCGAGTGCTACCCAGACCGCAAGGCCGCCGCTCATGTCGGCGTGTACGAGAGCAGCGTCGAGGACCTTCACGTGCCGTACATTGTCCCGGGAGAGTGCGGCGGCCGCGCGGACGTCAGGTGGGTGGCGCTCCGCAACGCCGACGGCCTCGGCCTCTACGCTTCGGTTCACGGCGAGTCGCCGCCGATGCAGATGAGCGCTAGCTACTACGGCAGCGAGGAGCTGGATCGAGCGACCCATGTCCACGAGCTGGTGAAGGGTGGCGACGACATCGAGGTTTGTCCTTTGGCTCCTCTGCTCCTGACGTGATCGGATGGGATGGGAGAGGGCGATGGTGAAAAATGGCTTGTGTTTGCAGGTGCATCTTGACCACAGGCATATGGGGCTGGGCGGGGACGACAGCTGGTCGCCGTGCGTGCACGAGCAATACCTGCTGCCGCCGACGCGCTACGCCTTTTCCATGAGGCTGCGCCCGCTGCTGCCGTCGTCCTCGTGCAGTGACATCTACCGCTCCCAGCTCCCCAACTGATGCGACACCGATGCAACCAAGTGAAATAATAATTATTATAAAAGCGGAGATGCATTCGCTCCTGCAATGTGGTTGGCCGGCCGCTGGAAAATAAATAACGGAGCTTGGGCTCGGTTGGGTTGTTCTCTCTTGATGTTCTCGAACTAAATTCTCGATCTGTCTTGATCGATAATTTATTATATGATGCTGTTTGGTTTACTGATTGCGTGGCACATTTTGCTCCGGTGCTTTGTTGGATCTTGATTTTTTGACGGCTGACGGGGACGCATCTGGATATGGATGCCCGAACTGACTGTAAAATTTTACAGGACTGTAAATACAGTAAAAACACATACTCCTCAGGTATGATATATCTGGGACCTAAAGCTTTTTCCTCACTTGCGTTCGTCTCCATCGCCACTGCAAGTTGGCAAGAGCAGTTTTTTTTTTGAGAGAGGGAGAGAGAGAGGCAAGAGCAGTTGACACCAAACATCACTAGGTGCAGCGATCCCGTCATGCCGGCCCAGAGCGCCCTGCTCGCGGCGGCCATTGCCATAGCCACCGCCATCTTCCTCCTTCCTCCGGATTCCCGCCTCTCATGTACGCCGTGGTCCTCCAGCTTCCTTCCTCTCGGGGCGCAGTGGAAGATTAATCTCTCTCTATCTCTCTCCTCGCATTGCAGGGACCCCGCGGGGCCGCTTCGCCGACATGATACTGGCCAACGCCACCATCTACACCGCCGACCCCGCCCGCCCCTTCGCCGACGCCATGGCCGTCCGCGCTGGCCGCGTGCTCCGCGTCGGGACCTACGAGTCCGTCAAGGTCGTGTCGACGCTGCCGCTCCCCCCTAGTCCCTAATACTACTACAACCACTACTCCCTCTCCCCGTCTCTTCTTAGTTCAGAGCTTGAATTCTACAATTTACTGCGCCGTCGCATAAACTGTGCTTCAGTGTTCTGCTTTCAGCTTAACACTGTCAGCTGTGTTTGCAGGGATTGAAAGGACGCCACACGTATGAGCTGAATCTCAGTGGGAACGTTGTGCTGCCGGGGTTCATAGATTCCCATGTGCATTTCATTGATGGCGGCTTGCTGGTAATTCTACACTGTCACTTAGTATCTACCGTGGCCATTAGACATTGCCTCGCTCTGCCTTTGCAGTCCTACAATGCGTCAATTGGTTCCGGGGAATTGGGTTTCAATATGTGCTTTCTAGTTTCTAATACAACCCTGAACTTTGTGCAGTTGACAAGGGTGTCACTCCGTGGGGTTAGAAGCAAAGATGACTTCATCAGCAAAGTCAAGGAAGCTGTTAAAGGTGTTTTTTTTTCGAAATTAAATATCACTGTTTCGCATGATTTAATATCTTCTGACAACCTTTTTGAAATATGTTTCACTGCTTGAATAGGTTTTTATTGCTCGATTTAGACAATATGATTCAGACAGTATGGTGATGCAGCTTCAGTATGGCAAATATATGTTACTTTAATGCACGTGTGTTGGATTATGGCACTATTTGAATGCATGTATATATTCCATTAAAAAGGACTGTAATTGGTGTGGTTCACATGTAAGCAAGATTCTGATTGGAGTTATGTACTGCTGGTGTTTTACCTTTGAACCGCTTTGGTGAACTTCCAGTTCTGATTTGTCACTTATAGAACTATCTTTGTGTCTAATCAGTATATTTCATCCTTCATTCTGTTTCTTAGTTGGGCTCAGGAGAAGCTTGTTTTGTTCATCACGTGTCAGTGCATTAAAATGCTTATTTTTGCATAGCGTGTTCACAATCACATATCTATTTCATGAAATCAATTAGCATTAACAAAGATTTCTTACATACTAGAATGCTATCAACATTTCTGACACTTAATCTTTCTGAACAGATAAGCATCATGGGCAGTGGATTTTAGGAGGAGGTTGGAACAATGATTTTTGGGGTGGTGACTTCCCTGCTGCTTCTTGGTTGGATGATATTTCACGTGATAACCCAGTATGTTTTCGAACTCGTGACTTAAACCTTTTTTGAGAAGCTATGATGAAAGAGTTGACAACTAACCAGTGACTTATTCGATTGCAGGTCTGGCTCTCGCGCATGGATGGTCATATGGGAGTAGCAAATTCCCTAGCTATGAAGATTGCTGGGATCGACAAAAGTACAAATAATCCAGTTGGTGGAACTATTGCGAGAACTCCGGAAGGAGGTGACCCCCAACTACTCAATATGAACTTTGACCATTAAAAGTTTCTGAGATAGAAGGCAATGAACATTCAATATTTTGAAATTTAAATACATTCTACGAAGCTCTGTATGAATTTTCAACAATATTCTCATAATTTACACATCATGAATTCATGATGACGTGAAAATTTATTGTGTAGCCATCGTATGGATGTTCCTTTTTCTTTTCTATTATTTATACCTTCACATTGATTTTCTTTCATAAAATTCTAGAGCCAGGAATATCTCTAATATCCAGCCTGTATTTGTTACTTGTAGAGCCTACTGGTCTTCTAGTTGATACTGCTATGAAGCTTGTATTTGATGTAATTCATGAAGTTTCTATCCAAGAAAGAAGAGAAGCACTTTTTAGAGCAAGTAAACATGCCCTAAGGAGGGGGGTGACTACTGTTGTTGATGTTGGAAGTTACTTCCCTGGGAGTTCAACAGAGAAAACATGGCAAGATTTTTCTGGTATTTTGCAACACTTTTAGCTGTGGAAGTTACTTTCATGATAAATGAAAAGCCACATATTTAATATTCTACAATTGTAATGTTCTAGGCATGCCAAATGTTGATGAAGAACCATAGGAACTTTTTTTATCATTTCCTCTGATTTCTTCCTTTTTACTGAGGTTTTCATCAATCTATTATGATGATATACTAGAGTTTCTTAATATTTATTTAGTATATGGCCGACAGACATTTTGGGACTGATTAGCATTACATGGCCAATTTGAAATATAGATGTCGGAGTCACAAATGAAAGCCTAAGTAAAGCTATTGAATTTTGTTTTGGTTATTTATATGATTCCTGACAAAATTATGTGATTATTCCTTACCTTCTCTTTGAAGTATCCACTTTGGTACCTATTTTATCTAAGACATTCTTTGTACTTGTAATGTGAGTATTGCGTTATCATCTACAGCTGTTTACAAATGGGCTCATTCTGTGGAGAAAATGGTTGTCAGAGTATGCTTGTTCTTTCCAATGCCTACGTGGTCTCGTGTTTCTGTAAGTCATGATTCACAAAGTATATCGAGCTCGTCTGAGTTATTTCTGTATTTAAAAGGTGAATATACATTGCATATATATTTCTTGTTTCAGGGTCTTATTACTGAAAATGGTCGATCATTAAGCCAATGGATCCATATAGGTGGTGTTAAAGCTTTTCTTGATGGTTCGCTTGGCTCCTCAAGTGCATTGTTCTATGAGGCAAATAGTCGGTTCCTCCTTTAGAAATATAGACAGTTAAGTTATCCATTATTGTTTTTAAGCATGATGAGATTTTGCAGCCTTACGAGGGTGACACTGATAATCATGGTCTCCAAGTGATAGATATGGAGAATCTTCTCAATGCAACATTAGAATCTGACAAGCACGGCCTTCAGGTATATGTTTTCTTTTACTTGAACCTATCCGTGCTTTAATTTAACCTTAACCATTCCAGAAAGTTTAAATAGTTGTTTTTGTTCATTCAGGTTGCGATACATGCAATAGGGGATAAAGCTAACAACATTCTGCTGGAAATGTTGGACAAGGTTGTTGATTTGAATGGAATGAAGGACCGCAGATTCCGGGTGTGCTTTGGTTGCATATAGCAGAACTATTTTCTTTCCCTCTTATTCTGTCAAATAGAGTTTGAACTGAATATTGTGTATGAAATCAGATTGAGCATGCCCAACATCTGGCTCCGGGTGCAGCAGACCGCTTTGGTAAACATGGTACCGTGGCATCTGTGCAGGTCAATGATTCTGTTCCTTTGTCAAATGTTTGATAGTGCCTTTTAAATGATAGTTTCCTTCCAACACCTCCAGGAGTTTAAAAGTTCTGATGGTTCTCAAAATTGATAGTGTTTTGATGGTTCTCTCATATCTGCACTAGTGACAAAACTAGAATAAGATACAGAACCAAGTCTATGAATTTTTTTATTAATGCATATGCAAAGCACTGATTTAATCGTAGTGCATCCAAGTGCAACTGTGAAACCAAAAAGGTAAAAATAGCATGTTGCATTAGCTTGAAATGTGACAAAGCGACATGTCAACTGATCACTATTTTCACGACAATACATCACATCTTGAAGCTGACTTCGCTTATTATGTAGGTTTATAATGATGTGCTTAATTATCCATCTAGCTACTTAGAATTATCTCAAATGATGAATATTAGCATGCTTTACAATGTGCATTGCTATCTTCATCTTCTGAAAAATATGCTTATTGTGGACAGCCAGATCATTTATTAGATGATGCCAACTCTGCTGCAAAGAAGATTGGGACAGAACGAGCAGAGCGAGGTTCCTATAGGTTTCGGTCGCTGTTAGCTGGAGGTGCGCGGCTGGCTTTTGGTTCTGATTGGCCTGTACGTAATTCTAGAAACGTCTTCAATAACTGCGATCTGTTACCAACACTGTAGTTAGTTACCGAGCGTATTATTATTATTACATATTTTCCAGGTTTCAGATATCAATCCCTTGCAAGCTATACACACTGCCATGACCCGTAAGCCTGCTGGATGGGAGGCATCCTGGATCCCTGCAGAACGCCTGTCCCTAGACGACTCTTTGAAAGCGTAAGTCTCTCTGAAGTGGAACAATTAATCCTATCATCCCTGTGTGATGTAGGTTGCTGAAAGCCGGTTTATTAGCTGGTAATGGTTCTGATTGACATAAACAGGCACACAATATCTGCTGCGTACGCGTGCTTCCTTGACCATGTCGTGGGCAGCCTTTCGGAAGGGAAATATGCTGATTTCGTGGTGCTGCCTTCAACTTCATGGGACGAGTTCTCCAGCCGTATCCCGGAGCACGTCCTGGCGACATACGTGAGTGGCAAGCTGGCCTATCCGTAATTAATGATCCCCAAAGCGCTGGCTGCTGCTCCGTACGTTTTACTCCCTTTGTTTTGAAATATTTGACGCCGGCTAGTTCTTGAACTAACCCGTGTCAAATATTTCAAAACGGGGGAGTAGCAGCTGATGCACATATACACAGCAATACAGCTTTATTTTGCAGCATGTAGAATTAGCGTCTGGTTCTGAGCGGGCCGTTGCCTGGCTGTACATAAGCAAAATACGACATTTGCTCCTGGTTCGAGGCTCAAATCAACAGCTGTTCTGTTCCTAAAAGAGAGAGCTTGTGGCAAGAGTAACTTCCAACCGGCTGACTGGTTGCTTCACCGTTCCACAAACATCACCGGTGCTGTTACCGGTGATGTATATATAACTTTTTATTAATTTTTCACAATGTCCCTAATAAAACACATATGATTGACTTTTTAATCTAAAGATCAGCCAACTCAGTCTCACGCATAGAAGTGAGTTTTTGCTTTTATGTACGTCTGTTTCAAAAAAAATAACATATACAAATATATGTACCCATTTTTTAAAAATACTAGAGTATGCCCACACGGCTAGCTTTAGCAGTTTATAAAGTATATAAAATCCTTTTAAAAAATTTGAAATCCTTTTTGAAATACATGTACATGTGGCCGCCATGTTATTACCAATCTGCATAAACTTGTAGTCAAATATATCTAGCTTTATTAGCACTACTTAGCAGTTTAAATACATGTATGTCCTCCACGGCTTTGTGTATGTGACCGGCGAGGTTTTGTAGACCTAGACACGAGTTCTATGGCGCGCGCGGTTTTGTTGGTTAATTTCAAAGTGATTAATAAATTAAAACTGGGGAGTAGTTAATAAACAAATGGTTTAAAGTCATATGCATTGGATTTGGATATCTGTTATCGGTCAAATAGCATTTGATTATCAGCACTCTATCTCTCTCTATTAATTCCTTTGCTAGCTAGGGGGTACTACTATCGATTGTACTTTGCGTTTGCTCATTGTACTACCATTAATTGTACCGCTATTGTACCGTTCGTTATATTTTATGCAGAGATATGATCATCGGTACTAACGTGCATGTACGATCCACGTAGTAGATCAAATCATCAGGCACTCGAGAACAAGCAAGGAGGTAGACGAGGCGACAGAGTTGGAGCTAGACGGAAGACAAATGATCTGAGCTAGCACTCGAAATAACTTGAGAGAGAGAATCAATGCATAAGGTGGGTCAATTAATTGTCAATATTACAGTTTTGCTATTATTGTACTCACTCTGTTCTGAGATATTGACATTTAGGACACAAAAATTAGTTTCATTTGAATTAGATTAGTTGTCCTAACCGTCAATTAATAATTCAGAACGGAGGGAGTAGTACTTTGCATGGGTTAGGAAATAGATCTTTCTTATGCCCCGGTAAGAAGATGAGAATAGATATAAAAAAAAACGTGATGTGTGCCATTGCATACGGACACAGCGCGTATGCCCTACACAGCAGAGACCCAAGTTTATTACTCCACTAAATAAGAGTCTATGATCTGTTGTTTTATGGAAGAAGAGTTGTGTGTCGTCGTTAGCGAAATGACGGAGAATAAGTTACTCCCTCGGTTTCGTATTATTTGACGCCGGCTAGTTTAGTTTTGAACTAGCCGGCGTCAAATAATACGAAAGGGAGGGAGTAATAAGCTAGGATTCCGCCATAACAGCCTACTACTACCACACGTGTTTTCTGGATTACTCTGATGAACATTACTGCAACAGCCGCCAAGTGTAGTAGCGTCAGAGTGAGGACATGTTGGCGACACGCGCGGTGGACGTGAATTAAGGCGCGTGCATGGATCAAAGCTGGCGATGTGAGATGGAATAGAACAAAGCCGCAGTTATTGGGGCTGTGGACCTGACGACCTGTCTAGCTTCTGCTCTGGAATTAATTCGTGCTTATTATTTCCCCTTTCCTAGAATGGACGGAGACGGCCGGCAAATCATGCATCGATCCATGGGCCGGTATAGTATTTGGTAGACGACACACGATAATATACTTACTCATTCTCTGTCAAAATTATTTTTTTCGAAAGTAGTCCCTGTCAAAATTATTAGCAAACAAATTAAAGACAGTACACCAACAGACACACACACACACACGATATACTTACTCATTCTCATCAGCACACATAACATATTAATTCAAAGTTTACAAGGTAAAAGTATATATATATATATATATATATATATATATATATATATATATTGCCTTATAGCTGCTGCTGCTGCTAGCATATTGGACGTACGAGCGAGAACGTGTGCCATCTTCTTGTAGTTAATTACCGTCCTGCTTTCTTCCTGATGGCTCTCTCCAATTCATCACAGAATGCTGGGCATTCCCTGTCCATCGTTCTTCTACTTCTCTGTCGATCGGCGGGCCGGGGCAATACATATATGGAGGAGACAATGAATGTATGTTGTTGTTAGTTACCGACACAGGAATATAACCACGATTAATTACTTGACATCTATCGATCATCATATGTATACCCTCTCAGCTCCGATCATAGTATACATTTAGACAATTACGCACAGGACGAGTAATGATCTGCGTAATAATGGAATCATGCATGTAGTGCTACTACCTGAAGATGGAGGCTATAGAATGTCCTGTTCTCGAAGGTGGAGTGAGTCGACGAACTGATCAGCTGGACGCCTTCGTTCTCCAACAGCCTGATGCACTTGGAGAGAGGAAGAGTCGTCGTGGCCAGATTGCTCGGCAGGCTGACCTGGACCATAATCTCCATGTCGTTGAGGCAAGTAGCAGAGACGACAGGGGTTATGCTCTCGCTCGTCGACCTGGGTAGCACTCCTGGTTTGCCGCAGCAGTGGGCGTTCCTACTCGTCAGCTCCTTCTTCCTCCTCTCCAAGGTGTCCACCTGTTTCTGGAGCTCCGGGATGTACTTGACGACTCGAGACACCGTGGTGGGAATGCTCAGCTTCTTCTGCATGCAGCAGGACCGTACGTACCAGAGAGGAGGAAAAGAAGGCACGTTTCGTCAACATATCGTCGTCTCATATATGCTGGCTCTTGAGTCTTGAATAGTTACGTATTACAGGAATATAATAATGTGGACGCGTATATATATACAGTGTGGTCGGCGTCGTCGGGGAGGAGGGACCGGAGCGAGGAGTAGAGCCCGTTGAGCTGCTTCCGACGGTCCCGCTCGTAGGCGTTGTGGCTGAGCTTCCTGCTGGTGCCGGAGCCGCCCGACCGGCCGGAGCCACCACCCGAGGAGGTTGCGGCGTTGGCGGCCGGCGGCGAGAGGCCGTGGACGATGCCGTCGACGTCGTCCTGCAGGTGGAGGTGGTCCGCCGGCGGCCACGGCAGCTGCTGGCCGCGGCCGGAGAAGAAGATGTCGTCGTCCGCCTCCAGGCTGCTCGGCCCGAACGGATCGTGGAACAGCCGTTGGTCGTCGTCCATGCTACGTGCTGGCAGCTAGCTAGCTAGCTAGCTAGCTGCTGCGGTTGCTCCTATTAATTTATTTTTTTGATCAATGCAACGTACAGGTTAGCTTATTAGCTTGTGCCAGTTCCAGGGAGATGACTTCCCTATTTATAAGTGGGTGAGATGGTGGATGTCACTGTCACATATATACGTACGGTGTCAATTTCACAAGTAGCAATGGACTGATTAGGTAAACAATAACGAAAATCCTAATAATTAACGATGATGACAGCCAAGGCATACGTTGTTTGTCGAGCATGGTAGCAGTGGTGAATGGGCAGGGATTCCAGTTCCAGCTTGTGCAGCAGGGGGAGGGGAGGGGAGGGGAGGGGGACCAATCCATTCCATGAGGCAGCCCAGCCCAGCCCAGCCCATCCCAGCCCGGGCATCTTATCTCGATGGAGAGGATGCTGGGTATCGCTTAGCTTTATCGGACGGTGGGGCGCGCGAGGCGGGAATCAAAGCGCGTCAGTGTGTCGACATGCAGGGTCAACGTGAAGGAGCGGGACGAGCGCGTGCCGCCTCGTGCCCACCATGCATGCATCCCAACCTCTCCTGCCTCATCGTCTTCACCACACCTGCTGTCACCCACGCCCGCCACTGTATTGTGAGCTAGCACGAAATAGCCGGCCGGTTGGTGGCGCCCTGGTCGAGCCCACCAACATCGTCGCCCACCCAGCCCAGTTCCAAACAGACTAGGCTCGCAGAATAAAAAAACATCGCGGCCCATTGAAATTAAGGGCCCAGTTCGGGAGCTCCATCGTCAACCTCACGCACAACACTCGCCGCCGCCATTAGTATTAGCTAGCGGCAACAAAAGGCTACTCGTTGTTTTAAATCCGGTGAGGATGAACTAGTCACTAGTGGAGAGGTGATTAGCTAGATGCGGTTGGACTCTCCAGACCGCAATGCATGGCCCGCGCGCGGAGGACGGTGCCCGTTTCCGGGGAGGAAAAAGGGGGGGTAACCGCAGCCAGCCATGCATGGCGGTGGCGGCCGAGCAGTTTTTGGCCGCCGCGCGCGCGCGCGCGGCAAGCAAGCTCGATCTGCAGCAACGCGCCTTTCCCTTTCGTAACTGCACTTGACCTCCTGCGCCTAAAGTTACGCCTCCTCTCCTCCTCCTGGATAGAAGCGCTCTTAGGCAGCAGGCCCAACGCTTCTTCCGATTGGACGTCTCGGCGCGCCTCCTCGGTCATGGTGACCGGAGAGTCATGATTAGGGGGAAAAAAGGACGTACGGTCGAGATCAACCGTGATCTCCATTCTTCCCCCCCTACAAATACTCGATCTCGCCACCCGGCCTCGCATCTTTATTGTCCCAAGCTCGATCGCTGGGGTTTGCTTTTGATCCGATGGCCGACGAGCGGGCACCGCTGCCTGAGCCGGCGCCAGTCACCGCGAGGAAGCCGCGGGGGCGGCCGCCAGGGTCCAAGAACAAGCCCAAGCCGCCGGTGGTCGTGACGCGGGAGAGCGAGGACGCCCTGCGCCCCGTCGTGCTTGAGGTGGCCGCGGGGTGCGACGTGGTCTCCGCGGTGGCCGCGTTCGCGCGCCGCCGCGGCGTCGGCGTGTCCGTGCTCTCCGGCCGCGGCGCGGTCGCCGCCGTCACGCTGCGGCAGCCGGCCACCGCGTCCGCGGTGACGCTGCGCGGGCGGCTCGAGGTGCTGTCCCTGTCCGGGACGGTGCTGCTCCCTTCTTCCGAGGGCGCCCTGCCGTTCTCGGTGTCGCTCGCCGTCGCGGGCGGGCAGGTGGTCGGCGGGACGCTCGCCGGGGAGATGACGGCGGCCGCGGACGGGGTGGTTGTCGTGGCCGCCACGTTCGGGAGCGCCGAGGTGCACCGGCTGCCCGCGGCTGATGACGACGAGGGAGGAGGAGGAGGAGCCGACGACGGACGCCAAGAGGTGGTGAAGCCGCAGCGACAGCAGCAGCAGCAGCCGATTGGCGCCGGCGTCGTAAGACTGGGCGGCGGCCATGTGGGGCACTACTACCACCAGCAGCAGCATTTCTAGCTGCGCGTTGTGTATGTGGTGTTTTCTGGTTCCCGGTGTCGTGGTTGATGTACTAGTATTTCGATCCCAGTGATGCGCCTGCGTTGCATCAACCTGCCCTCCTGCCATTCACATTTCAAATGAGGATTGAGGAGTAAGCAGCTAGATTTTCTTCAGATGAAGAACAGATGATCTTGCTCCACACACGCCAATCATCTGTGGTGTGGTTTGTACCAATAACTCCTTGCAGTTGCAGGCAGCCAGGCAGGCGAGACGACGAGAGCAAGCTGGATGTCGTCTGATCTGCTGGGGCGGCGCACCACCATCTGGGTCTGGGTCTGGCGTGCGCCTCTCTCGCGTGGCTCAGCTTTACTCTACGCTGTCCACGCTGCGCTGCAGCGAGTCGGCGAGCCTGAAAAAGAGGGCAGGGCAGGGCGTGGCGGAGGCATGGATTTGGCCGCCGCGTGCCGCACCCACCACACCATGCATGTAACGTTGTACGGCTCTGCATCCTCGGAAGGCGCGGCTCGGTCGCGTCGCGGTGATAGCTCCGACTCGCCGTAGTCGTCGTCGTCGTGGGCCGGACCTGCCCTGCCCTGCTTGTCAGATCGGGCTGTGGTTTTCATGTCCAACAGGCCCGTGATCCAGTCATCTGTCCTTATTGGGCTTTTGTTCCGTTTCAAAGCCCGCTCACGAATTTCTAACAGGCCAGGCCCATGGAGGTGTTAGCTTATCTGGGCCTTGAGCAGCAGATCGTCACGAATGGTGTGGTTTCAGCAGCGAGAGTAAATTTGAATCACGGGAACTAGAAGCTTGCCAACTGTCAAGCGGAACCCGTGACTGATACAGCATGCATACACACGCGTTTACCTTCGGAACCATCATAACTAAACTCGCAGATCACATATTGTAATGGATGATGGATATATACTACTCCTAGGTAGTACACGTCGGAACTGATGAAAACAAACAGCGGTGAAGAACGCGGTCACGTCGGGCGGGATCTAACGATCACCAGCAGCAGTGACGTCGTCGTCGTGCGACCTGCAGTCGTTGCCGGTCGTCCCAACCTCCGCAGCAGCCGAGGAGGGTGGTTTACCGCGCGCGCCGTTCGGGAATCAGACAGTTTGGCGCCCGAACATGCATGCTGCAGTGTCTTCCCTGACGGGCACGCAGGACGACCGTCTGTCTGGCCGTACGCATGATGGGTGCTACTCGGACGCCAGCATCAGGGAGGGAGGGAGGGAGGTTCAATCATTGGTTAGGCGGCACATACGGACACGAGATCTCAAGGTAATCTGCATGCATCCACACATTTTCAGGACTAGGCTCCACTGCATTTTGATCCTGGACGCCAAGGAGGAGGCGATCTTGATGATGAGTGGGCATGCAGCGGCCTCGGTGGCTGAGCTCAACAGACAGACGGGGCTGCTTGCTGCGGCAGCAGAGGCGGACGATGCAGTCAGTGCTACCACGCATCGGCAACCTTGGTTCGGTTCGTTGATGGCACCATCAATCATTGGCGCGTGACACGTCGTGCTCTTGCTCTGTGCTCGCTGCCTGCACTGCAGAGTTAGACCTGGATCTGCACGGGCCTAGGGTTAGACCTGGATCTATCGCACGGGCCTAAAGTTGGATCTATCGCACGGGCACGGCCCATGAAGGACCTCGCTCCGAGCCCAAAACCATTCGCGGCCCGCAGCCGGGCCTCTTTCTCGCCGGACGCGCTTGCTCGCCCATCCGCTCCCGTCCTCCTCCACTCCACCCCAAATCGGGGAAAACCAACCCAAACTCACGCCGCCCTCCGCCACCGACATGGCCGCCTCCTCCGCCTCCTCCTCCTCATCCTCATCCTCATCCGCCACCACCCTCCCCAGCATGGACAAGGTGGGTGCTCCTACCTCCTCCTCGATCTACGGCGCGTCTCGCCCCGACCCGTCTTTCCGGTTCGCTCTGATTCAGTTTTCCTGCCTCTTTCTCCGTGTTGTTAGGCGGCGGCTCATGGCGGTGCCGACCGGGCGGCGGATTGCGGGGTGTGCGCGATCTGCCTCGACAGGATCGCGCTCCAGGAGACGGCCCTGGTCAAGGGATGCGACCACGCGTACTGGTGCGTAATCGCGAATTCCCCACCCGCCCAGCCCCCCTCCCAAATTACTATTTCGATGTACCGTGCGATTCCGATTGCTTTGCTAGGCTAGGCACCTCTGATTCTTATCTATAAAGATAACTTATCTCGAGTAATCTTTTTTTTTAAAAAAAAAATTCGAAGATTGGTGACCCGGTTGTTGGCCTGTCTACTAGCATGTGATTGGCAAACTTATAATCCTTCAGTTGTGTGTTAATCTTATCTTTTCAATCCAGCATCTTAGGCTTCAGGAATGTCCACAGCATCAATGGATCCACGCAATTTGATATAACAAGTTTGTGAGTCCATGTGTACTTTGAACGGGACTACGGTTTTTTGGTTGTTTGAACTCGGCTCCATTGCTACCTTTGATCATAGTATCAATGTTCAGTTGTTTTCAGGTTGTCAACCAAACATTTCTCAAATTCGATAATTGTTTCAATTGAAGCTTGTTTTTTACCATGATTGTTAATTGGCACGTCAAGTTTGTTATGGATAATTCTGTTTCAAAACTATTTTGTTCATGCAGCACAACATGCATTCTGAGATGGGCATCCTACAAGCAGACTCCACTGTGCCCGCAATGCAAGCATCCATTTGAGTTCCTCAGTGTGCACCGCTCACTCGATGGCTGGTAACCCCTTGTTTCCCCCCCACCGTGATATGGGGGCGTATCTGTTTCAGGTAGACGGTGAGCTTGATGCTTGTTTCTTTTCTTCAGCATTCATGACTACCTGTTTGAGGAGAGCGTTTGCCTTCTCCTGAGGGCCGCTTGGTTTGAACCTCTGACCGTAGAGGCACATGAAGAGGCGCCAGAAGAGGACGAATTGTACCACCAGTACCAGTACGATGACGACGAAGATGATATTGACGAGGAAATCTATTACATGAGCAGGTCCCCGAGCATTCGAATTGGTAACAGGAGGTGGGGTGACAACGGGTACATCAGAGGCGGCAGGAGAGAAGCAAGGCCTCGTTCTGCCCAGAATGACTCTGCCGATGTTTGTCCTTCCAGGACCCCCAAGAAGAAAGAGGCAGCAGCAGCAGCATCAGGTTCTGGGTCAGGGTCAGCCAGGACCCCCAAGAAGAAGAAAGAGGTGTCGCCGTCAGGCTCTGGGTCTGCGTCAATATCCAAGGATGTGGCAGGAAGGCGTGCGAAGAGGGCTCAGAAGCGAGAAGCGGCAGACAAGGCAGCTGCTGAAAAACATTTGAAGCACCTGCTGAGGTTGGGACTCAGTAAAGCACCCGAAGTGTCTGTTGCGACCGCGGAGGTTGGGCCGCAGGTGACCGGTTGATTCAGGAACCACGGTAGAGAATGGTGCTGTGAAGAAAACTGCAGCCCTTGGCCACAAAATAACCTTCCGTTGTGGAGAAGCGAAGTGTGGCCCTGTATCATGGCGACTTTTTGCCGTATTGTACATTACTTACTTTAGTTTCTTACCGCTCTTTAGATCCATGCACTGCCATCTGCTGCTCCACTGAGGCGGCTATGCAGTTTATCCCACACTGATACTTTTTTACATTCAGTTTTATTGCTACCTGGGCTGATCCTAATAGTACTGAGGGGACTTAGATAGGATATGGGAAATGAGCCCCCGCCACAGCCATGTAAGCCTAACATCTGGTGACATGTAATGGTGTTGTCAGTTTCGGAAGTGACAAATGCGTGTTTTCATGTTCCTCGGCTGTCCCTCGAGCATGATCATAGACATGTGGTGGTGGTGGTGGTTCTGTAAGTTTTGGTGCGCCCGCTTAGATGCCAAGAGTGGATCCCTTGTGTTGATTAGTGGTGGAGATCATTGAAGCATTCTGGTAGGAGCTCCAAGATGTATATCGCACGTAACGTAGGCAGCACTCATCTCTCAAACGAGCTGCTGAAATGGTGCCGAGCTAGGTCTGTCAACGCTGCTCTTGATGTTTCGTTCAGGCCAGCGCTGACACAGAAGCTGCTCTCGACGCAGACCACACGGCACGGCACGGGGCCGGCAAAACTGGTGGACGCCGGCTTTTCTTTTCTGGCTCACGGGCATAGTCGAGTACCACGACGACGGACATGTGTGACAAAAGGTGACACGCGTGAGGGGACCTGTGTCCTGTACCACAACCGAGCACACATCTCCGTCTCGCAGAAAGCTTTGCCCCTACACCCTAGGGTTTCCATGACACCTAGCACCTACCCTTTATTTTCTCTCATCGTCGTCGTCTTTTCGAGGCGAAATATCTATCCTCCTGTCTCTGCAGTAGAGCTCTTCACGCCTTCGATTTCAAGGGAGAGAATTCACCTCTCCATGGACCTCATGGTAAGTAAGACCCACCGAGCACTCCGTCGACTGGGTTCATCCAAGCTGTTGTCCCTGCACCTTGTACTGCCATGATGCCGCATCGATCGATACTTCGATAAAACAAGGCCTCCTCCTGATAAGCACTACTCCTGGCGCCAGAAAGATAGTTGAACAGTGGAACCAGCTAGCGAGACGGCGAGAAGCGCTACTGGTGCCCTCGTCTACACGTCGTCAAACAGACGTACTTTTCAGGCCAGTGGCGACAATGACAAGAGATCAACTAGCTAATATCGCCTGGCACACAACAGCCAAGATGCATGCGTGCCAGTCAAATCGCCGTTTATAGCATGAGATAGAGCGGCAGGTTTCACCAGCCAGCCGCTCTCTCCACGCCGGCCGGCCAGAGATCTAGCAACCGCCTTCGTCCTCCCAGCCAGCCACGGGCTGCCATGAAGTAATCGCTTTGCACTATTTGAACTTTGTTCCCAATTTCTTCTAGTACCATGATGATGCAAAGGAAGACCGCCTGCTATGATCGTTTCATCATTACCATTGCCTTTTCAGCGCTGCATAATGTCACTCGATCGTCAGAACCGGACAATTTCGCAGGAGCTGCAAAAGCTACACAACAGTGCCAAAACTGAAACGACGAGTCAGAAGCATCCAAGAGACAAAGAAAAAAAAAAGGCAAAGATAAATGCCTGCCACGTTCACAAGGAAGAGCAGTAAACTGCAAGCAAAGTTGACACCATGCATAAAGTCCCCCAAAAGAAAACCAGAGTGCTATGATGTTCGTTCAGTTCCGTAAACGTTCCTTCGATCCAAACACGTAAACAAGCCCTGGAGGGAGCACAGGTGTATGAAGCCAAATGGTAAATCATTTTTTGCAGCATTTGACGGACCACGAAAATAAAAGCTGGCAGACCTATACAAAAGGGTTCATGTATGCAATGACTACAAATGCTTCATATTTCATGAATATCAGCAGTATACCCTTTGGCCTACCATGAATATCAAACTGGTTTTGCTGATTCACTTGAGAGTCCAAAAACACTGATTATATTTTCCAATATATATTAAACAACTAACGAGAATTCGGGCCCTCAAAACAACAAAGATCGAGCAGAGATCGTTAGATCCGTACAATTGCTGACAAAATGCACCTGATTCAAGAAACTTAACGGACTACTATTAAAAAAGGTACCATTGACTAGTGGAAGGTTGGAAGGTGGAAACACATTAGCCACCATTTCCACTTCTTTGGAACTACTGATATACATACACAAAACAAACAACAAATCAATATCTATATCTAATGCATGAAACCAATACACACAGGGAACAAATAATTACTGGGATGAACAAGTCCTTATCTTCAAAGAATAAGGAAAGGCAAGCCAACACTATCAAATTCAGATGACTCGAACCATGAAAAGAAAGCATCAACGGTACATAAAGTAACTACATATGGCACTGGCTCTAGTCACAAGAATTAAGGAGAGGTGAGAATATGTGGTGCACAGGAAACAAAAAGGAGAGAAAAAGATAGAGAAGCATTGCAAAGAGAGAGACATGCACAATGACATAAAAAATGAAAAATAAAACTGAGAAGGCAAAAATGTCGTATAATTTGCTATGGACTAATGTAATTATGGCATTTCCCAACAGGAGAGACATTGCCTTAATTCTGCAGCATTATTTCTGACATTTCCAAATTGTTGTCCTATTTAGGATATATGGCCCATGATGGAAAAACATATATTATGCAAAATAGCTCAGTCAAAACAATTTTGGAGGGTGTGCTTTGAATTTTTTTAATTAGAAGGGAGAATTTTTGCAAGGCTAAATGATGATGATAGCTACAAAGATTAGCTAAATACCAAAATCCATAAATATTACAATAAAAATACAATGAAATAAAGAAAATCGTGGGAAAACTTGAAGTTTCGACTTCTGATCCAAAATTTGGAACCAGTTTCCTTGCTAAAAACAAACTTAAGGACTTATTTGAATATACATTGTTATATGTAGAATACTTAAACCCTATATATGTCAATTAAGTACTCGTCTGAATACTAAAGCAGACAATGACAAAACAAATAAATTATTAATAGCTAAAAAAGTTCAACTGCTAGATGATACTAATAGGCTAACACAATTCTTCTCGGTTTTACGCATAAGCCGTGTCTACAGTTTACAGGATCGAATAAAGAAGCCAACTGAACAGTAGCAGTGCTCCCCGAAGGTTGACAACAGTTGACAAGACGACATGGACCAATGCCGTCATCACACATATATACATGAGATAACAGCAGCTTTGATGATGACAAGATAGCCCAACAACGTCAATCCCAAATTAAAAAAAAAAGTTCTGTACAGCTCACGACTGCCAATACAAACCTACTGTCATGTGCCGTAGATCTGTGTTGTTAAAGAAACTTATGTAAGATGACCGAAATTTTTCACACATTGGTAAGAAAAGCAAAGCAAACTTCAGTGCCAATTAAATCCAAGGAGACAAAACAAATCAACCAGCCGACCCAAAAATCAAGTGCACGGCATTGCTTTTTCACCACCAGCTTTCTTTCGTTTCACATCTTGTCAGCCACGATGGGATCCGGCACAAGGAATAAATACGGAGGCTTGTACAAAAAAATTGATTGGGGGCAGGAAGCCACCGTGATCCTGCCTCCGCTCCTATAGACGTGTTAAAAGAAGCAGCGGCATCGCCGGTGAGGCTAACATAGGAGTAACATGCATGCGAATGAGATGGTTTATAATAAGCGCAAAGATTATCTCATCACATGCATTACACATTGGACTCCAGGATACAAGTCCCAATGCATATGTAGAAGATGCTGTACAGAGCACAATTCCAAGCCAGGAATCCATGCCTTCCTTACCTACCCATGTACTGTATAGTAGAAAAAGAGGAGACTCAAGACTTCAGCAAAACTAGCCCACAGCTCTGGAGACCAAATTAAGCACGCAAACTGAGGAGGGCCAAGGAAATGACACAGGAGTCAAACATTTCAGCTCACAATGCGGCCATTCACAATCTATCACGAGGCAGAACAGTGCACGCCTCTATCTGCTCGAGGTGACCCGGCCCCCCACTCGATCCTGAACACATCCCCAAGTATGGAAATGGAACAGCAGGCATCGGGAACATGGACAATAGAAAAGAAACCAACAGGCAATATCTTATGCATATCAAGGACTTGATAATCTTGCACTATCTTGTTTCCAATGCCTAACAATTATTCCCCTCTACTCATTAGCTAGAAAAGGAACTATTAGCTAGTGCTATGGTAGTAGTAGTAGTACACAGCTAGCTAGAAACAATTCGTCGATGTAATTATGCACCAACAACAATGACATCGTCAAAAGAGACAAGTTGAACAGACACCAAGCGCATTGATCCACTTCTACTGGCAGGTCATAGAAGAGGGGAAAAAATTAACTTCGCTAGCAACAGAGAGAAACTAAGAATGACAATGATGTAACCTTACTCTTCTTCAAGAGTAGAAGTAGAACTTAGTTGATGGCGTTACCATAGCTTGACCCGTCGATCATGTTGTGGCCTCCTCCACCGCCGTACAAGTCCGTAGGCACCATGGAAGAGCCGCCTTCCCGCACGGCGCTGCTGCCGGGACCGGAACCGGACGCCCCTCCTAGGTGGAGCTCCGACATGTTGGGCACCCCCGCGGTGGAGTCGTCATTGCTGGTGGAGGCGTGACGGCCGTCGTCCACGCCCTGATCGTAGAGGAATCCTTTGAAGACGTGGCCGTTTATGGTGACCATGGCCTGGTACGCGTACTCGTCCTCGCCGTCGTCGATGGACGTCACGCGCACGCACTTGAACACCGCGGGCGCACGCACTTGCCTCGGAAGGCTGTCCTTGAACGACGCGCCTGCAAGCAAATCAAAGGTTTGGTAAGTATGCATCCATCGATCCAATCGTAAAAAAAAAACGCCAGATGATGATGATGATGATACAGTCACCTTGGTGGCTGGATGTGGTGTCGAAGCTTCGCGGAGTAGTGGCGTTGGAAGTGGATGTGTGCGAGGTGGTGGTCTGCTGAGACGATAGCAGGCGGGGCTTCTTGGAGGTGGAGGCGACGGCTGGAGTGGAGGCAGCGGCGGGGGAGGACAATGCGGAGCCGGAGCCCGCAAGCTGCTGGCGCTCACGTCGGCGTGCGGCGGGGACCCATGTGCTCTTGACGTGGGTGGAGCAGTCGAAGCCGCGGCTCTTGCAGCACGTGCGGCACCGGTTGTGGCTGCAATCCTTCTTGGCTTGGTTGCCGCAGTCCTGGCACGTGGTGTGGCCGGACGACCCGCCGCCGGTGTCCAGCATAGGGAGCGGCTTCTTGAGGTAGGCGAAGGGGCCGGCGCTAGGGTTAGGGCTAGCGCCCGCTGCCGACGACGGCGGCTGCGACTGCCAGAACTGGATGGCGGCGCTGCTGGCCGGATTCCCCGACTTGGCCGCGTCGGGATCAAGCACGCAGGGGCCGGCGGAGAGCAGCGGGAAGATGGGATCGGCGGCCGCCGCCGCTGCCGCGGCCTCGTGGTGGTGGTGGTGGTGGTGCGTGTGGTGAAAGGAGGCCGCGGGCGCGACGACGACCATCCCGACGTCGGCCATGCCGTAGTTCAGCGCGGCCGCCTGGCGCATGGAGGCGGAGGCGGAGGAGGAGGCCGGGCCCCAGAGGCCCGCTCCCAGCGAGGCGCCGGAGGCGGCCGCGGCCGCGCTGGCATTGAAGCCGAGGGAGAGGTCGTCCCCGCGGGCAGCGGCGGCGGCGGCGGAGGAGGCGACCCAGTCCGCGAAGGCGCCGGTGTCGGATGGGAAGCGCCGTCCCGAAGCCACACTTATAGCCCCGGAATTTCGATTAAAAATTCGGGTAAATTCTCGCTCGCAGCCTCGCCCGCCCGCTCGCCCGCCTCTGATAGAGCCTAGATTTCGTTACCGCAGCAGGCGGCAGCAGCAGCAGCAGCAGATAGAAAGCAGGAGACGAGACGAATAAAAATCTCCTCCGATCCGCCAAGATGAGCTGAGCTCTCGCTGGTCTCCTTCTCGTGTCCTCCCGTGGTGGTGCACTAGACTGCCCTGTCTCTATCCTTGATTACTCCTCTAGCTCGTCTTCCCCACCACGCGATCGATCTGAAGCGCTTGCGAGGACAGTACTAGGCTATGCACCTATCAATCTTCCTAGCTACAAGTGGGTGGGGAGCTCGCTTTTCTCTGTCACTTGCTAATTTATTGTATGATTTGCAAGTCTGTATGGTTCTGCCTAGGAGAGTGACATGAGCAGAGAGAGAGAGAGAGAGGGGGAAGGTCTGCTCTCTGCTGCGGCGGCAAGGAGAAGGGAAGGTAAGGGGAGGGAAGCGAGAGAGAGTGAGAGAGGGGGGGGGGGGGGAGAAAGGAAGAGAGATTTTAAGCGAGGAGGAAGGTAGTGGTGGTGTGGGGACACTGAAATTCCTCTGTGCGATCTTCTGGATCACTCCCCATCTTTGGCGCTGGGTCGGCACGCCCTTTTATTGGCTTCCCTCTTGGTCATCCCTCCCTCCCTCCCAGCTAGCTGCCTTGTCCTCTTCCTCACCCTCTCATCACAGCTGCCCTGCACTGCACTGCACACTGACGAGCTTCTTCTGCTCTGCTGCCTGCCCCCATCCTGGAGCCGCGTTAAAAGCTACACTCATCCAGGCGTGGGATCTAGCCTGCAGCCTACGCCAACATCGGTATCCCGCACACACACCGCGCGCAGAAAACCACTGTAGAAATTTCCATTCGCCTCCTACCTGTCGTTATATACGTTTTCCTCAATTTAATCATTTTTAAGGCTACTTTCATTTTTCGTTAGATAGCATGGATGGCGTGTACTTTTTCAAGGAATTATTTGTGTACCTCTTTTTTTATTTCAAATAACAGTTTGATACGTGACAACAAATTAGTACAGAAAGCGATATACGTGATTTCATCTAAACAAAACTATTTTGTAACGTTCTTGTATCCTACACGTGTTCATATGAAAAAAATAAAAAAATGAAACACAATAGATTGTTTGACTTGTTTCACCAGTCAAGGTTTATGTTATATTTACCTAGTATGTAGCTAACTGAAAACAACAAAATGCATGGAAATGGTGCATGCACTGAGACTAGCGAGCGAGCCTTACACTATTCCTCTCTACTACAATTGTCGAAAAGTCGAATTAGGTTACGTTGACATTTGTGTTGCATAAGATATAAGAAATCTTCACGATGGCGTGTGTTTTAAAGGGTACTCCGATTCCTGATTTCTGAATGAAAAATGACGTTTAGTATAGTTAATTTAGTTTAAATTGAACTAAAAATTTTATCCTAAAAGTCATTTCTTTCAGAACGGGAGAGGGGGTATTAGACAAAACGAGGAGAAAAACAACCGGGAAGGCAAAAGTGTGATGCAGTTTTTTCTTTGAATTTGGTGTTTTTCACCCACGCTCACGTCAGGCAGTTACCAGGACACCAAAGTGTGATGTATAATAATTTGAACGGAGGAAGGATCGCGCGGAGGGAGGAGTAAAAAGGTCAAGCCGCTGCAACAAGCTTTTGGACACACACGATAGCCCGCCGCAATCAGGGAAATAAA
Organism: Neostapfia colusana; assembly: GCA_030760725.1. Lineage (NCBI taxonomy): Eukaryota > Viridiplantae > Streptophyta > Magnoliopsida > Poales > Poaceae > Neostapfia > Neostapfia colusana. The sequence goes on from JASWHV010000018.1 coordinate 73,251,452, forward strand.
ATGAACTTGTGAATGTGATGAGACGAAGATAGCCGCCGCAAAGCGAAGACGTAGCGTATCGATGATGGAGCAGAGCACGCGATAGCTAGGTGCCCGCGTCCCCGCGCGCCGCAACACTCCACCGCGCGCAGCAGGAGCAGCAATCATCCACTCGAGTTTGGGCATCAACATGTGCTATAGTGTTTCACACGCTTAAGCAACCACGCACGCATGACGCGGACCCGGCAAGGAGCTCCTCCGTCGTCGTTGTCGAGCTGTGGAAGAAGAAGGCTGTGCCCATCGATCGATCGAGTGAGCTGCTGCTGCTGCTGCTGCTGCTGCTGCTGTGAATGCTGCAAGCCGATGGGGCCGCGCGCGGTCCTAGAAACGTGTGCGTTTTGGTTTGGAGCCAACTCCCGATCGAGGACGAAAACCAGCCAGTCCCCCCCCCGGGCCCCGGTTGCATATATGTGTCAGCTTTTGTTTCCCTAAGCGAAACGTGGCGGGTTAAAGCTAGGTCCGTCCGTGTTTAGATTGCACCTGCCGGCTAGCTAGCTACTACTAATGTCCTAGATACTCCTGCTTAGAGTACGTAGTGCATGCCAAATGAGTCGCGTACGTGTATGACGGAGCCAAGTGTACTATATAGCTAGAGACCAGGACAGCGCAAATGCCCTGCTGGCAAAATTAGCCGAGACACGTACGCGTAGATTCTCGATCGAGTTGATGATGGGTTTTAATCACACGCCAAAACGATTGACAGTGATTGTTTTTTGGTAGACAGCTAGTTTGGCTGGAGCTAGCTAGCCGGTCTTCGATGCCGGCCAGGTGGCCGGAGCCGGGACCCTCGTTGGATTCTTCCTCGACTCTAGCTAGCGGCGCGCGCCGTGTGCAGTAGTTACTGAGGCCGGCCGGTGCCCTGCCCGGAGAAGAAAGAAAGATTGGCCGGATCGGACTCTCTCTGTTCTCGCGCCGGTAGCCGCCCGGCCTGCGTTCTTGTATGGAAATCAATCCTACTCCTGGTAAGCGAGCAAAGCAAAACAAGCAAGCTTCCGAGAACAGCCTGCCTGATCTAGAGCAGTGCTAATGTGCCATGGCTGGCGGGGGCGGCCGGGGTTTGGAGGCCGAGGAGACGAGATCACGACTCATTTGTGTGGCCATGCATACGTGTCAATCTCAGTTTCTCATCATCATACACGTATGGAGGAGGAAGCCGGCCGGCCGGCCGGCATGATGTGTGGCATGCCGGCGAGGGTGATACAGTCGGTCCTGTGTGCATATATCGTACCATACCATCGGTCATCGGATGCTACAGAGAAGCAAAGATAATGCCCGTACACATAAACTAACCAATCATGTACTCCCTCTAGTGCACAAAAAGTTATCTTTCTACATAGAAGCCATCAGTACACAAAAAATTGACGTTGAAGCAGAACCGAGGAGTTTGTCTCATGAAAAAATATAATAAACGCGTGGTAATATGTGTGGCTAGGAATGAGAGGACTGAGAACTAGTGAAGTAGACCAGTCAAACTATTAAAGGAACTACAATAGTAATAAAAAAAATTTATTTAATATTTTTTTGTTATACCAGAACATATCCAAAATAACAATTTTTTATGCAAGTGCTCCAGCAAAGCGACAAGACCGCAGGTGGAGGCGCGTGCTACCAGTAGGCAGTAGTAGTAGCTAGCTAGGTTACTTGGCGTAAGGTCCCCAGCCTAGTACTCCTAGAGCAGCTCGCTGTGCTTGTGCGGCAGTGTATATAGTACTACGATTAATCTCGATGGGTTCGAATTATTGATGGAGCTAGCTAGCTAGCTACCTAGGCCTGCTAGGTAGCTAGCTAGCTGGTACGTACGTACTACTACTCTGCTTTATACGTATCAAACCAAGGCGACTCGATCGAAACTAAAACCAATTAAGCAGGCGAGGCGGCGCGCGATGACTCGATCGAAAAAAAAAAGAGGGCCGCTAGCTAGCGCTAGCTTTCGGCGAGGAAAAAGCTATATAAGCCACGTCGCTGCGGCGAGCACATGAGGCGCCGTTACGTCCGGTTTCCACGCATGCATGCAATAATTGGCACGGGGTCCGGCCGGCCGGCCGGCGGCCACCAGGCTCCGTGAATCCAGCCCGCCTTGTCGCCTCCACCGATCTCAGCTTCCTCTCTCTCTCTCTCCCTCTCTCTCTCTCGCGCCCGTTGCGTGCCGCTTCTCGTCAATATAATATAATGCTCCATGCATCGGCTGCCTTGAAAAGCAAACCAAAGATTGCTTGCTGCGGCAGCCGCCTCTGATATGCTTCCTCCTCTCCTGTGCCTCTCCTTTCGCATCCCCCATCCCCCGTCTCTCTCTCTCTTTTGGACTCCAAGCAAAGTCGTGTGCCGTTTGATGGCTCGATGCCATGTACTACGCCCCTGCATACGTAGCAGATTAATTGCGCGTTCGCGGATGCATGTTTCAGAAAGCACATAACCGTAGGCCGCTGCTTTGAACTAGAAAGAGGTGGATTCCCGAATTTGGATTAAAGATACAGGCCGGTCGAGGTTACTACTACTGTAGTAGGTGACCAATGGTAGTGTACGTCCACGCGCGCTTGAGCCAACAAAGCTGCTTGTTCGTTCATCTCATCTGCCGCAGAAATTAGTTCTTCGGGGCGGGGGCGTCCATCTTGCTCAGGCTCATCCATCGCTTTGATGCATGCGTGCATGTGACTCCGATCCCCCGGTTTCGGCAGACGAGGACGCGCCGTACCCTTGGGCATCAGCATCATCACCATGCATCTGCGGGAGCGGGACTGCGACCATCTATCGCCGCCTGCGGTGCCGGTGCGTACGTGCTCAGAGACAAAACTCTGGGAGGATCGAGCTCCTTTCTAGGAACCGAACCGAGACGAGCCGAGCCGAGACTAGCCGCTTCATGCATGGAAACGTCGGCAAAATTGCTGATCGAGGAACTGGTCAGAGCGTTAGCAGGCTGGCAACTGTGACGAGCTTACTGCGTGCGTGCGCGCGCCGCCGCTCCAACAGACGCTCGAGCACTCGAGCACAGGTGGTGGTGGGGTGACGAGACACAGTGCAAAGGATATATGGAGACCCGGGGAAAGGAGTCCCCTTTTTCTATACCTGCGCAGATGCAGTGGCGCCTCACTCCCAACAAACCACATCATCCCAAGGACGGATGAACGAACGTCGGACACGCCGAGATATGGAAGGTTCCGTGGCATCGGATCATATTCTTTGCTTCGATTAATACGACGATGCACTCACTGTCACTGGCGCAGAGCACGTCCGTCCTAAATTAGGGAAGAGATTCCAGCTAGCTAGCTACTAGCAGGCTGGAACGTCCTTCTTTTTCTTTTTTTTTTTCCCTAATTCCCGTGTTGCGGCCGGTAATGGGTTTCCGTTGGACCTAAACTCTGGTCTGTGCAAAGAGGGACAAGTCAATAAACAGGTCTTCATCATAAAATATGATCAGTAGTACTAAGTACAGTAAGCAGAGCTGAGGAAGGGTCGTTGAAACTCGTCGTATGCTGAACGTTCTGGTCCAAAGGACGCGCCTGCCGCAGATGAAAATCTACCAACGGCATGCAGGGGAAGAAATCCGGCCGGTGTTCTGCCGCAACGGGGCACGCGGGGCGCGGAACTTGATGCGACGCCACTGGGCAGCACAAGAGGAAGAGGAGAGAGTCTTCCGATCCGCCGCTGTTTCCGAGGCGAGGGAGGCGGCGGATGGCAGGCAGGCAGGCAGGGCACCTCGAGCCCCACCCGACGCGACGCCTCCCCGAACGCCGACACGTCCCCCCCCCTCACCTGCTGCTCATCCTGCGCGCGCTCCATTTCGAAACACACGCGACGTGCTGAGCCTGAGGCATTTGTTGGATGCACGGCTGTGGCTCGAGGACGCAGCACCGGACCCGACGCCTCGCGTTGCGTTGCGTTGCTTCGGTACGCGTGACGCCGCCCGGCCCGGCCCGGCCCGGCCGGCGGTGTGTGGACCGGGCCTGTAACTGGAAGAAGAAGAAGGAGGAAGCAGCGGCGCCTGGTCCTCCCGTGGCCCCGCCTAGCTGGAAGAAGGGTGGGAGGGAGTAGAATGGGCCTGCCGCTAGGCGCTAGAGGACATGGATCACACAGTACAGACAGCTCCGGCCGGGGTACGGATGGGGATCTCTCTCTCTCTGCACCATGGTAACATGCCTCAGTGCCTGTCGCCGGTCACGTGACAACGCCTTTCTACGGGACGGGGACCTCGACGACTGCGTCGTCGGCGGGAAGGTCGAACCACCCACGTGGTGACTGGTGGTGCCCCGGGCGATACGGAGCGTGAGCGTGCTGGGTGAGCCCCGTCGAGCTGTGCGCACGGCAGGTGCAGCCGTCCGACACTGTTGTTTGGCGTGCTGAAATATATGCATGCTTAGCTGTTACGATAGCTTAGTGGCAGTTGAGATTGTGTGCAACTTAACAGCATGCATCCATTGAGATAAGGAAAGCTGATTCGTGGATATTTTCTTCTTGGTTCCGTCGTAACCATTTCTGTATGTTGTTAATACGTCACGCTGAGGTCTAAGAGATTACTTATTAGCATCGATCGCCCGGCGCCCAGCAGGAACATCACGGCCGGATAGGCATGTAGTATAATAAACGAACGAATGAATGGTTCGTTTGTGTACAGGGGCATGCATGTAACTTTCAGTATCGACGACGATCTCTACGTACGCGCTTTACATTCTCGTTGCTGCTCTAATTAAGGGCTCTTGACCCTGGTGGTGAGGGAGGGCCTCATCTTGACGATCTGCTCGCCGTCCACGCCCATCCGCTTGGCCGACGTGCCGGCCTCGAAGAAGCGCCTCACGGAGCTCCTCATGTACGCGATGCCCTCCCTGACGTTCATCTCGTCCCTGATCCTGTCCTGCAGGCTGCTCAGGAGGTGGTCGCCGTTGAGCACCGACGCCAGCTGCACGAGCTCCTGCTGGAACTCGCTCAGCTTGGCCTCCTCGTTCGCCTCCGTCTGCCTGATCCTAGTCGGCGTCGGGAGTTGCTCTGCATCGTGTTGGGTTAGGTTGGGTTGAGAAATTAATCGTCGTCGTCGTCATCATCATCATCATCGGGAACGACTGAGTACAGGAAACCAAACACCGTCATGTCGGCATGTCGCGCGGACGGACAGAGTACTATCATCCTACCTGGACAATCCGTCCTGGGTTCGGTTCTCGTCTGCACGACGCTTTCGAAGGTTCCTGCCCACGCGTCCCTTTTTGTCAGGAAATCTTGCGGCAGGTCCAAGAGCTTCTTGACCGTCGCGGGGATGGACGAGTGCTCGTATTGCGACGTCGGCGTCGGTCCATTTGGCCCATGGACAACTGAAATATATACAGTACACACACACACAGGAAAACTCACTCAGTCAGTCAGTCAGCTAGCGCGCGATCGTCAGTGTATAGTACTAATAACAACACGCATGCAGCTAGAGAGAGGCAGAAAAATAACGAATTAAATACAATGCGTACGAGTATACTATACCTGTCCCTTTTTCTATCCACGGAGAGATGAGGATCGCCGGCACGCGCACTCCCAGGCGGTCGAAAGTGAAGTTATAGGGCGGCGGGCCGACGAGGCCGTCGGGGCTGGGCACGCCGTCGACCGGCGTGGGCACGTGGTCGAAGAAGCCGCCGTGCTCGTCGTAGGTGACGACCATGAGCGTCTGGTTCCACTGGGGCGACGCCCGCAGCGTCTCGTAGACGTCCTTGACGAGCATCTGGCCCTGGTAGACGTCGTGCGAGGGGTGGTCGTCGTTGGCCGGGTCGAGCTTGGAGTCGAGGTAGTGCTGCTCGATGACGGCGTAGTTGGGGAGGGAGCCCCGGCGGGCGTGGTCGCGGAAGCTCGGGCGGAACGGGTGGAACTTGAACAGGTACTTGAGCCTGCGCAGGTTGCGGTAGAAGAGCACCGCCGGCACGTCCTGGAAGTAGACGCCGAACGACAGACCGGCGTCGTGCACGTTGTCGAAGATGGTACGCTGAGGGTAACCCTTGGCCAACAGCCTGCACCAACCACACCATTACATCAGGCTCTCTCTGACATGGACGGTGCATCAGGACAGCCAGTTAATTATTTTACTCTTTTTCTTTCCATGGGGGGCATGGGCCCGGTGCAGAAAGGCAGCGCCCTGCAGGCCCCATGCACTGTTTAACTACTAGCTAGCCCAAGTTTTTGACGGCTGCGTGCTAGGAGTATTAGCTTTACACGAATCCCGATGGAGATCCATGCATGTGGGTGTTTTAGTAGATAGACTCTGTTCTAAGGCTAAATTTTACTCTCTCTGTTCTCATATATTTGACGTTAGTTCAGTCAAATAAATCAGAACGCAGGGAGTACTTCGTTTCGTTAAGCCATTCAGTATATCTGAAAAACTCAGAAGTTCCGTACCTGGCTTTTCTGAACATGACAAGGGGGGGGGGGGGGCACGACGAAATATCGATGGAACCCAAATCAGAATTGAGAAGGGCGGAAGGAACGTACTGCGGGTTGTTGCTGGTGGCGCCGCCGGATGTGCCGGAGTGCACGAACAGCCGGTTGGGCTGCGTGGACGACGGCACGGACGCGAACCAGCGGTCGCAGACGGCGAACTGGGCGACGAGCTCGCGGTAGACGGCGACGCTGTCGGGCGCGAAGCCGTGCATGACGGCTTCGGCCATGTCGGCGCCCCCCTGCAGCGAGCGCGCCTGCTGCACGAAGCCGTCCATCCTGGCCGGGCCGGAGGCGTCGTCGGAGCCGAAGACCTGCTGCCGGATCTCCTGGAACGAGTGGCCCGGGTCCGGGTCCACGTACTCCGCGCCCTCCCGGAAGTAGACGCGCCCCGCCGCCGGGTCCGTCGTGTTGGCCGGGTTCCACTCGCCGCCCGTCACGCCGTCGATCTCCGGGTTCAGCCGCTTCATCCACCCCAGCATGTGGTCGAAGGACCGGTTCTCCATCACCACCACCACCACCGTCTTGATCGGGCCACCGCCCGCCGCCAGGCAACGTTTCGTCGTTGTCAGGAGCAGCAGCAGCAGCAGCGTCAGCGTCGCGAGGCGGGGGCTCGGTCGTGGCCGGTGCCCGCCGCACGCCGCCGCCATTCCTTTTCTTCTTTCTCTGGCCTGGCCTGGCCTGTGCGCCGCGCGCGGCCGCTGCTGCTGCTGGGACTGTACTTAATTTGGTGATCGATGGTGGTGGTGTTGCTGGTGGCGTCGCGTTTTATAATTATTGCTGCATTGCACTGCATTGCATTGCATTGGGTGCACTCCATACCATATATTATTGTCTTGTTGAGGACAGGGACAGCTAGCCGTGCCCCTGGACAGGGTGTCTAGCCACTGCTGCTGGTCTGTATAGCTAATGCGGTGCACCTGCAGCTGCAATCCTAATCCTAATGCTCCACCACCGTCCATCCATATATCGCGCGCGCTGACCGTCCACAATCTTGCGTGATACGATCAACCACGTTTTAGTTTTAGAGCCATGCATGCATTGATTTTCCTTTCAACCTGCCAAGCTCAAGCTTCGCTGTAATTTATTTACTCCCAGCTAATGGTACATTTAATTAATCCCAGCTAGCTAGGCACAGATCTTCTGTTGGCACTGGCACCATCTCATCTCAGGAAGGAAGGATAATCTCCAGGTCACACGTTAGTTAATGTGCTCATTGACTACTCTTTCTACTCTGTTTTTTATTTTATTCTTTTTTTGGGGGGGGGTCCAGCAGGTGCATTTCTAGCTTGAAATCAAAACATTTTGCATTGACCGTCCAGCAGATTCATACAAGATTTTTTTAGGACCAAGGGAAACATGCACTTGGACAGACGTTCGTGAACCTGTCACTGCTGCATGCGCTGCGAGAGATGGATGGATGGATGATGCGGTGTGCCTTGGGGCAGGGTCACCTCCCTCGTCGGGACTCTAGCTGGTGGAAAGATGTTTGGCGTGGCATGTGAGCCAGCCGTGCACGCGTGCCCCGCCGATGCCGCCACGGTTCGGGTTCGTTGCCGTTGATCTTCCGAAAGCGCCGCGCCGCGCCGGCCGTGCAGAAACTGCAGCTGGGCTCAACTTGTCTTCGGAGCCGTGCGTGAGCAGCGGGCACGAGACATAGCGGTCGATTCGGCGTGCAAGTATTTTGTCAGGTTACTCCAGATTGTCTCTACGGCAGCAGCTGGAACATTGCAAAGGCGGTGATGTCAGATTTTAGGCGCCGTAGTACTTCCTCTATTTCAAATTATTTTACGGTGATCGGTTCAAAATTAAACTAACCAACGTCAAATAATTCGAAACGGAGGGAGTAGCTAGTTCCCATCTGGATGGAGACAGACACATAAGTTTGGAGCCTTGCCTGCACCTTGATCGCAAATGCTGGCGTTGGAGACAGAGAATACGTATAGGCGCTAAGACAAATTAAGGTTGCCTGCAGATTCCTGTCCCTGCCTCCCCCCTCCCGGCCTTGCTTCCTCTGCTAGCTCAGAATGTTTTGCTAGAGGAACGCGGGCAGCTGCAGTACAAGCAGATCCCGGAGAGAGAGAGACCCTCCTCAAGGCATATCAAGTGCCCTGCATGTGGTTGATACGTACTTGCAGACAGAAGCATCACAGGCCAGTCGGATGATGGCGAGCTGAAGAAGGAGGAGCTTGCTGGTGGCGATCAGCAGCGGGAGGTGGTGGGCAAGGCGGCCGCGGAAAATCGCCGCGGGTTTCTTGTTCGGCGCCCCGTGGTGTGCGCGGGGTCGTGGCGAAGAGGGTCCTCCCGGGGCTGGGCTGGACTGGGCTGGGCTGGCTCTCGGATGACGAAATTTAGGAGGAAATCGAAACAGTTTTTTTTCCCTGAACATAGTGTTAGAAAATGACGTTGATTCAGTTTAACTGGTCTCCTGAAGATTAGGCGTGGCATGTGTCATGTTACGTTGAGAACGTGCATGCAGTGCGTGAGTTATCTTTTGTTGAGCAGAACCACTTTTGTAGGATCTTGCATGTAAGAGCTCACACTATAAATAAACAAGAGATCCATTAGGATCGATTATCGCTTCCACAATACAAACTCTCTTATGGTAGTCAGAGGCTAGATCCATTACTTCACAATGTCATCGTCAGCTCAATCCGGGCAGCCAGCCACTCCATCGACGTTCACTCATGCGATTAGTGTTAAACTCACCGGAGAGAATTACTTGTTGTGGACCACACAACTGCTACCCTATTTGCGCAGCCAGAAACTTGTGGGCTACATCGATGGCTCCATCTCTCGTCCCAGTCCAACAATCACCGAAAGCACTGGTGGTGAAGGAGCACTTCCCCGGATCACAGTCAATCCGGAATACACCAACTGGTTCCAGCAAGACCAAATGGTGTTGTCAATGATTCTTTCCTCTTTTACTGAGGAAGTTCTCGGGCAGACCGTCAGCTTGACGACAGCCCGTGATGTCTGGCGTCATTTTGAGAAAATGTATGCATCGGCATTGAAGGCACGGATCATGCAGATCCGCATGCAGCTGGCAACAATTCAGAAGAATGATCTTTCCATTGCTGCCTACTTCAGAAAGGTAAAGAGTCTCACAAATGTGCTAGCTTCAATTGGCAAGCCCCTTGAAGATGAAGAGCTGATCGCCTACATGTTGAGGGGACTTGGACCAGAGTATGATGCTCTGGTCACCAGCATCACCACTCGTGTTGATAGCATAACTGCTGGAGATCTGTATGCGCACATGCTGGCATTCGAGATGAGAATCGAACACAACAACACCAATCTTCAGGTATCCTCTGCTAACTTTGTCAACAGGACCCAAGGGCGTGGAGGAATCAACAATGTCAACCGAGGAGGCCGTGCAAGTCGTGGTCGCAATGGTGGGAGAAACTCAGGTGGTCGTGGAGGTCATAGCAACCAGAACAACCGGAGTGAAACCTGTCAAGTATGTGGCAAAACTGGTCATACATCACTCAAGTGTTGGTACCAGTTTGATCATGCCTATCAGGCTGAGGATACCAAGGTCGCAGCAGCTGCAGTTACAAACAACTACACCATCGACACCAACTGGTATGCAGATACCGGAGCAACGGACCACATTACAAATGATCTTGAGCGTCTGAGTACACAAGAGCGCTACACTGGTGGAGATCAAGTGCAAACTGCAAATGGAGCAGGTATGCCTATTGCTCATGTAGGAAATTCAGTCATTGCTGCTACTACTCGGCCTATTCTTCTGAAAAATATTTTGCATGTACCCAAGATCAATAGACATCTACTTTCTATCCACAGATTGATCTCTGATAATCATGCCTATGCTGAATTCCATCCACATTGTTTTCTTATCAAGGACCAAGCCACTCACTGCACTCTTCTCAGAGGAAGGTGTAAAGATGGACTTTACTTCATTCCAAATAAACAACCCAGACAAGTCTTCTTCACAGCTCAAGCTAGTCGACATGTGTGGCATCAGAGGCTAGGACATCCAGCTCCCTCAGTTGTTCATCGAGTCTTAGAAACAAATAATATTGATGTAGCTGCAAATAATCCTCTCCCTGTATGTGATGCTTGTCAACAGGGAAAAGCTCATCAATTGTCCTTTCAGTCAGTAAACCATGTTGCTTCTTCTCCACTTGAATTAATCCATAGTGATGTCTGGGGACCTGCTCGTGTTTCAGTAAATGGTTTTAGATATTATCTGAGTTTTGTGGATGATTACAGTCGCTTTACTTGGATATATTTCCTCAAACACAAGTCTGAAGTAGCACATGTATTTGTTCAGTTTCAGACTCATGTTGAACGACTGATAGGCAAGAAAATCCTCTCAGTACAGTCAGACTGGGGAGGAGAATATCACCCTCTTCACAAATATTTTCAAAATGTAGGGATTACTCATCGAGTGTCATGTCCTCACACCCATCAACAAAATGGGTTAGTAGAGCGAAAATACAGGCACATAGTCGAAACAGGGATCACTCTGCTAGCTCAAGCACAAATGCCAATTCGCTTTTGGGATGAAGCATTCCATTTAGCATGCTATTTGATTAATAGAATGCCTTCTCGAGTTATAGACAATGATACACCTCTATTTCGTTTCACCAAAACTCAACCAAACTATAGTCATCTAAGAGTGTTTAGCTGTAAATGTTGGCCAAATCTTAGAGCCTATAACTCCAGAAAGCTGGATTTCAGAACTAAGTCATGTGTGTTTGTTGGTTACAGTGCCAACCACAAAGGGTATAAATGTCTTGATCGTGGGACAGGCAGAATATACATTTCTCGTGATGTTGTATTTGATGAAAATAATTTTCCCTTTGCACATAGTCCAGAGACTTCTCAAATTCAAATACAAAATCCCCACCATCCTACAGTTTTGCCTTCCAACCAATACTCTGAACAATACCTGACTGAAAACTTTCAGAAAATAGACACTCCAATAGCAGCAGCTGAATTTTCTGCAGGCATTAGGCGTCTTACCCCTCCTAACCTTGATCACTCTGGTAGTATACCCTCTGTGGATGCAGGCACACATATTCTTCAAGAAAATATGGAAGGAGGACTGATAAACAATCTGCAAGCTGAAGAACAGGTTGGAGATAATATGCAAGATGAAACTGAAGTTGAAAATGGACAACATGAGAGTCAAGGTGTGTTACATGACAATGCTTAGAATTACAAGATCAAGATGTATTACAAGATAATTCTCAGAATGTGCAACACCGAATGCAAACCAGGCTCAGAAGTAATATTACAAGACCAAAACAGTTCACTGATGGAACTGTCAGGTATGCAGGCATCTCCAATAAGACAGTACTTGCAGAGCCAACTTCATACATAGAAGCTATGAAACAGCCTAAATGGAAACAAGCCATGAATGAAGAATATTCAGCCCTAATAAAGAATCAAACTTGGACATTAGTTCCACCCAAGAAAGGGATAAATCTTATTGACAGCAAATGGGTTTTCAGACTGAAAAGAAAGGCTGATGGTTCTGTGGACAGATTTAACAAGGTTAGTCGCCAAATGTTTCAAGCAAAGATTTGGGATAGATTATCATGACACATATTCCCCTGTTGTGAAGCCCACAACTGTGAGAGTTCTATTATCCCTGGCAGTATCAAAGGGTTGGACAATGAACCAAATTGACATACAAAATGCTTTCTTACATGGTGTTTTGCAGGAAGAGGTTTATATGCTTCAACCTCCAGGCTATCAAGACCCCAAGGTACCAGCAAATTATGTCTGCAAATTAAACAAAGCCTTGTATGGCTTAAAGCAAGCACCACGTGCATGGTATTCAAGAGTGACAAACAAGCTTCAAGAACTCGGTTTCAGACCATCATCTGCAGATGCCTCTCTTTTTAGTTTTAACAGAGATGGTCTGAGTATTCACATGCTAATTTATGTGGATTATATTATCATAGTGAGCTCATCAACAACTGCAACACAAAATCTGATTCAGAAATTGAACAAGGATTTTGCAGTAAAGAATCTAGGGTCACTTGAGTTCTTTCTGGGAATTGAAGTGAAACATGAGGACAATGGAATTCTTCTCTCACAAAGGAGGTATGCACAAGACTTGTTGCAGAAAGCAAGTATGCGCAACTGCAGATCGCTTCCAATGAAAAATTATCAAAGGAGAAGGGAAAAGCTCTGTCAGGCACTGAGCAGTTTCTATATAGAAGTATTGTCGGTGGTTTGCAATACCTGACCATAACAAGACCTGATTTGTCATTCTCAGTAAACAAAGTGTGTCAGTTTATTCAAGCTCCAACAAATGATCATTGGTCAGCTGTGAAAAGGATACTTCGATATGTCAAGGGCACACTTGATCAAGGGCTGAGACTTCACAAGTGTCAGTCACTGAATCTGCACGCTTTCTCTGATGCCGACTGGGCCGGATGCCCTGATGATCGAAGATCAACAAATGGGTTCGCTGTATTTCTTGGATCAAACCTAGTATCATGGTGCTCAAGAAAACAGCAAACTGTTTCTAGATCGAGTACCGAGGCGGAATACAAGGCGATAGCAAACGTGACTGCCGAGTTAATATGGCTGCAATCTCTGATGAAGGAGCTTGGAATATATCTGCCTAGGCCTCCTATGCTATGGTGCGATAACTTGGGGGCAACGTACTTGACAGCTAACCCTATGTTTCACGCAAGAACAAAGCACATAGAGGTGGATTTTCACTTTGTTCGTGAGCAAGTGTCACGTAAAGCAATGAAGGTACGTTTTATCTCATCAAAGGATCAACTAGCAGACGTGTTCACCAAGGCATTGCCGAGATCATCATTCTACATCAATTGCCGCAATCTAAACATGAGAAGACCATGTTCAGATTGAGGGAGGCTGTTAAAAAATGACGTTGATTCAGTTTAACTGGTCTCCTGAAGATTAGGCGTGGCATGTGTCATGTTACGTTGAGAACGTGCATGCAGTGCGTGAGTTATCTTCTGTTGAGCAGAACCACTTTTGTAGGATCTTGCATGTAAGAGCTCACACTATAAATAAACAAGAGATCCATTAGGATCGATTATCGCTTCCACAATACAAACTCTCTTACATAGCAGCAGCGAGTGCGGTTCAATCATGCATGCATGCACCCGGTCTACGATTGGATGCCCTACCCACTGCTCTCTGTCAGTGACCAGCAAAATTAGCCAGCGACTCCGGATTCCCTCCTCAATCATTAAGGTCTTCTTCTTCCAAGTGGAAAAAATGTCAAATCGCATAAAAGCCCCCTATATGTCCTAGATTTGCCAAGACCAGTGCAAAATGTTAAAAATGGATAGCCCAACAAGACAAGACCATGTTGATTCAAGGACTTTTGCATAAATACCGAAAACTGACAGGATGCAAACAAAATATAGCCGTCCCCTCTCCTCCGATTAGCCGCAGCCGCCGCCTCCTGGACCCACCAGAAAGTCCAACCAAAGCAGAGGCCACAACAGTTCAAAAGAAAAAAAAGCAGAGGCGAGAAGCCATTCCGTTTTCGCTACTACAACTAGTACAAGCACGTGGTACAAAGAAGCAGCGCAGGCGCAGCGGAGCAGCCACCCGCTCCGTCCATGGCGCCGTCCCCCATCTCGTGCCGCCCCACCGCGCCGCGGCATCCGCTGCCGCTCCGCGTCCCCGCGCCGCGCGCCGGCGGGGCAGCGGCCGCGGCGCCGAGGCAGGGGACGCTGCTGGCCCCGCGGGCGCACGTGCGGCCGATCGAGGCCGTGCCTTGGTCCGCGCCGCGGGTATGGGTCAGCAGGGGCGGGAGGGAGGGGGCGGCGCGGTGCGCGGCGGCGGGGCGGGTCGCGGGGACCGACACCGGCGTCGGGAGGAGCGCCGGGGTGGAGGTGGCCCTGGCCGCCGCCGCCGTCGTGGTCATGGGCACGGGGAACCGCGTACTCTACAAGCTCGCGCTCGTGCCGCTCCGCCAGTACCCCTTCTTCCTTGCGCAGTTCGCCACCTTCGGGTACTCCCATCCTCTCCTCGCTTAATCTCGCCCCCGCCATGGTTGATCGGCCACGGTGTTTAGCCTGCTACTTGCTGCCGCGTGCGATCGGAGATTCGGATCGGCTCTGCAGGGCCGCTTGTTGCTCGCTGAATTTCGAACAGCGGAGGTTCGTCTCGTCTCCGTGCTCAAGCCGTGAGGTGTCGCGAATCATTGCTGGTTGGGGGGCCCACGTGTACGAGGCCCAGATATTTTTGTTGATCTGTTGATTGTCTGGATGCCGTACCAACTGCCCTGCTTTTTTTTTATTTCTGGTTCCTGGATGTGATCCATGAGCTGGCCTCTTTTGCCGTCTCCACCTTGTCGATCGTGGTGAATAAATTGACTACCATGCCGGTATTGTTATTATTACCCTGAAATATTACTGCAATGTAGTACAAGTAAGCAATAGGCATTTATTTTATTAGAGCGTCACATTCGTAGAAGGCAGGCACTCTGATAGGGCTTAAGTTTGTTGAATTACGTTTCATGACTTGTTTAAGCGTTATAGTTCCAAAAATAACATAGCATTCTTCTGCGTATACTTCTTCTTAAATACGACATACTCGTTTCAACTGATCTCCTGTTTTTTTTTTCGAAATATGTTTCAAGCATCTGATGGTCATTCATAACAAGGTGTCAATCTTTTATGTTGACAGCTATGTAGTTGTCTATTTCTCGATCCTGTATCTTCGTTATCAAGCTGGTATCGTCACCGACGAGATGCTGTCCCTACCGCAGAAACCTTTCCTAGCTGTGGGACTCTTAGAGGCTCTTGCTGCTGCAGCAGGAATGGCTGCTGGAGGTAATTTTATCAGACCAAATTCAACCTATTTTGCTTACACAATAAATATTACATTAAAACACCCAGTTACTACTTACCAGTGATAATATCCGTCACTCACGCGCATAAATAACTGGGGAAGTGTTCTGGTCATTTTGTTGGTTCACTCGTTTACAGTACTTGTTTACTGATGTTGATGAGTTTGGCTCGATAGTTCGTCTGTAGCAGTAAATAAATGTACTTGATATGTAATATGTGAAACTTTCCCTCACATTGTTATTTGTTTTGTTTTGTTGGAGTAGCTGTTCTTTCTGGGGCTTCAATACCAATACTGTCACAGGTTGTGAGCACTATCAGTATTATATGACTGTCTTGATATTTGTTACATTTAACTACATGTCTATAATTGATCTATTACTTCCTTGCAGACTTATCTTGTATGGCAACTTGTTCTTTCTGCTATTTTTTTGAAGAGGCGCTATAAAATCAATGAGATAGCTGGGTGCTTTCTAGTGGCGGTCGGTGTCATTATAACTGTAGCAAGGTAGGTAATCTCTTGATTAGTTCATTGCATGTTTTCTAGTACCCAGTCTAGCAGCAGGCTATATTTACAGATGAAAGCCATGGATTTGCATTCCTCTTGTCTGATAATGCTGTCTTAAAGATTTTTTTATTGTTCCATGTGTTTCGTTCATTGTTACTGCAACAGTGCTATGCATCAGGCATATGTTTTTAGACGTTAGAGTACTATGTGTTTCATTCATTGCTACTGCAGGTGCTGTTAAAATGTTCATGTATGGTTTTAAAAAAATGTTTAACCCTTGGGTCCTAGGCATTGAGGATCTTATACGATGTTGCAGCATATTAAAAATTGTTTTGTTGTCAGTTCAATGGGGGTAAAGGGTGATATTTGATAATATTCGGGGCTAAGGGATTGTTTTCAAGCTGCATGGAGGGTCTGATACTGTGTGTCAGCAACTCAGAATGAAATCGTATTGAAATATTATATATTATTTCGTTTGTCATTGCAAGTGTGTAAGAGAAGTAACATTTCTTGTTTGCTTGGTGTGAATAAGGATTAACTTGAACCTTTGGCATGTGTAGTGGAGGCACTGGTGCTTCATTAAAAAGTACTGGAATTTTATGGCCACTATTAATGATAATATCATTCTTTCTCCAAGCTGCTGATACAATATTGAAGGTAACGAGTCTTCTCAATCAAGCAAATAACTTGGTGTGCTTTAATGATCACTTTTACCCGATCGGACTAAAGCCTATATTTGCAGGAAATAATATTTGTAAATGCTGCTAAGAAACTGAAGGTGCTCACTTCCTTCCATGGTTATCATTTTTCACCATGATATGCAGAGCTGTCACTGGTTTAATGATTATAACAGTTATTCTTCAATTTGTGATTTTCCTTGTCCAATGCTTTTCTTATTTCAATACTTCTTGTCTCCAGGGTGGCTCAGTTGATCTTTTCGTTGTCAACTCACATGGCTCTGCTTATCAAGTACGAATACGACCCTACTGTGTACGACTCTGCATTCAGTATATAGAAGATATCCATTGTAATCAGTAAAATACCATTTCAGGCCCTTTTTATGTGTCTCTTGCTGCCTTTCCTGTCGAAGTTATGGGGAGTTCCATTTCATCTGCTACCAGCATACATCAAAGATGGTGCAGCCTGCTTCCTAAATATGGGATCACTATCTTCTGGTATGTTGCTACTTTCATAGTCATAGTAAGCTAAATGAAGATCATGTTACCTTAAATGAAATAATATCTGATGATTAATTGCTATATACATCCTTTAATGAAGTTTCAACCCGTCTTTGATTTGAGCGTTATAACACTGAGAATTCATAGCTATAGTTCTTAACATTGAATTTGAAGAACGCTTCAACATTTTTTAACGTTGAACTTTTTAATCATGTTGTACTTAATTTTGAATTTAAATAAAACATCAACAACAACAACTTAAGAACACATCAACATTGTGCTGATTTTTTTTTTCTGTAAGCACAGTGAGCGTGCACCTTACTTCTTATTAAACCTTTGAACTGTGCAGGTTGTGAAGGGGCACCACTACTGCCACTTCTATTTGTATTGGTTAACATGGGATACAATATATCGCTACTAAACCTACTAAAGATCTCTTCGGCAGTTGTGTCATCTCTGGCCTCTACATTCTCAGGTTTACATACTTGAGCACTCCATCTTATTTACACTAGTAGCACATCTAGGATTTTGATTTCATTTCTACTTCATCATGCGTTATTTTCGTGGCAAAGTGCCACATATGGGCATTCAAGAACGACGAGGCATTTAGTTTCAAACTCAAATACTGTGAGACAGCATTAGTATATGAAATATATAATTTGAAAAAAAATAAAAATATTGTAGGCAATTTATTTACATCTATTTTATAATTTTTGAAACCTTATTATGGACCTTGCTTCCAGTAGACATTAGCCTACATCCTCAAAACAAAACAGAGGTACATTAAAAGCTATATGTCATGATGTGAAAGATGAACTGAATACTTCAATCTAGCATTATTGTTAGACATGATTAAAATAGTGACTAATTGCTACGAAGAATCTACTACACATTCAGATGAAGCAGAGTGACTTATTGTCATGCTTAATCTAAGTTCTAACATACTCATCAGGTGACACTTTAGCAGAAAATCTTGTCAACAAGTCATGGAACTGCTTTTCTCTCCTATAATAGTCATAAAATATTTGTCAACAAGAGCGCAATCAATGTTTATTGAACTGGTCCCTAAGAGCACAATCAATGTTTATTGAACTGGTCGCTAAGGATGGCTTTCTTGTGCAGTTCCGCTGTCCATCTATGCTTTCACCCTGCCACTGCCATACATTGGTGTAGCATCAACTCTTCCACCTGGCTTTGTTGCGGGTGCAGTGGTGCTCACCGCCGGATTACTATTGTACAGCCTCCCACAGCGACAACATTCTGGAAATTAATTCCACAATAGGAATGACTAGTTAGCACTCAAGCATTTCTTCATTGATTTACCACCAATTTACTCCAAGAAAGATGGTGCTTCATCTTGTCTTGAAAGGCAGAACAGAAGTTCTCCTGCGGGCCGCCTGACTGTTGTATGCTGTATGATACATATGTCATATATATATACCCAATAAAGTGAAGGAATGGGGCAAGGATGGGGGGATGAAACCTGACAGCAGAAAGTAGCTGGTCACCAAACATTGTTGATACGGAGATG
The DNA here is from genome assembly GCA_030760725.1 of Neostapfia colusana. Classification (NCBI taxonomy): domain Eukaryota; kingdom Viridiplantae; phylum Streptophyta; class Magnoliopsida; order Poales; family Poaceae; genus Neostapfia; species Neostapfia colusana. Next base: position 73,269,926 of record JASWHV010000018.1, read on the forward strand.
GGCATGCACAGTTGTGCGACGGGACGACAACCAGGGAGAAGAGCAGGAGCATCATTACCACAGGAAGCAAGAGAAGGATTAGCGGCGGCGGTGGCGCGATGGCAGTACCAATGGCTGACCCAGGAGGACCCCTGTAGCCACTAGCGCCAGGATTCCCTTGTTCATGGCCACCGACAATCCTACAGCTTGAAGGAACACCTGCCTTCTCCAATGGCGAACTGGCTAGTCTTAGATGTCCGTTTTTGTTGTGAGGAAGTGATGTATATACCTGAGGAAATGTTGTATGACTGCATCGAGTGAAACATGGAAGCTATATATGGCCAGCCTGAAGCTGCAGGGTAAGATGGGGTGTTTGGTATGCGCGGTCGTGTGAATTGCATTTTTGATTCTTGGGTGCTTTCAGGTTCAGCACAGAGACTGCACTGATACTGAATGGTTGGGGAATGTTCGTTCTGGGAGAGGAATGGGGTGGGTACCCAGCCGCAGGCAAAACAGGGTGGGAAAGCACATTAAGTCCAGTGCATGCAACCCCAGTTGCCAGTGGCCAACTGGGAGTCTTCTTCAATCAAAACGGTGCCAGTATGTATGGCCGTTTAAAAGGGTGTCTAATATCGCTACTGGAAACCAGAATATCCTTAACATCCAGTAACGTTTTTCAGAAACCTGACATTATAGCATCAGGAAAGAGTACGTAATTCGTGACATTTTCACTTACTCCCTCCGTTTCTAAATATTTGACACTGATTAGTTCAATTTTATACTAATAAGCGTTAAATAATTCAAAAAGGAGGGAGTATCATTTATCATGTGCATTTTCACTATGACAAATATATATGCAATGCACCCTTTTCAATACAGAATTATAATGTCTCATAAAGGCATAAAATATTTAATCCAGATCAGGTGCATGCTGTGTAGCGTAGATCCCATCCAATGCCTGCTCCCAATAGTTTCATTGCGCTTTCTCTACCACTAAGGATTTATAGATTGAGTAAAATTTTATCCCGTAGTCCATATGTTCATGGCACAGGAATGCAGCTGCAATCCTGATGATCTGGCTGGCACTGCTAGCTGCTACGTCGAGGTCGTGCGTGCTAGCTATTCCTGACATTAATCTTCTGTAGCTGGAATCCAGTCCATTGTCGTTTCTTGCATTGTGTCCTTTTCCTCCTCTGAGCGAGCGAGGTCAGTCGTCTGACGTACAGTAGCTCCCCTGGCCGGACCGTTCATGTCCAACGTTCGTTCATCCGCGATCACCATGTGCGCGCGTGGAAGACAAATCCAGGCCTGATCGATGATATTGCCAGACGATGCCAGGTTCAAGTCTTGGTTGCACTCATGTGTTAGCATTGTGCTAGTACTCCATGTCTGTTCTGTTCATGCATGCATGTGTTGACAACGGGTAGCACGACGTGTCTGTTCGATCCGAGTTCGTGGTCTAGCTAACATTCGCGTCTGTTCGTGTCTGTTCATGCATGCATGTGGTCACCTTGTAGAAGACGTCCGATGACTAACTAACATTCGCGTCTGATAGTTGTCACGGCCAATATATCGTCGTCAACGCTCAGTACTGGGTACAAGGACAGAAGAACATGCGAACTCTGCGATGAACACGAATCTAAAATGGTAGCACTACTACTAGTCAGCTAGCTTCGGATACTAGCAGTCACGTCTCGTACACACTGATGATGTAGTTGATGGCTGCAGATCCCAACCCAAGCTCGTGCGACCGACCAGAACAGCAGCCTCGTACGTACGGCATCATCGTGGTCGGACGCGCGCGTGCATCCTGGCCAGCGTGTCGCGGAACCTGCCCAGGTCCAGGGTCACGTTCTGGCCGCGGAGGTACACCTGCGCCACGAGGCTCCAGCCTCCCTTCCGCTTGGCCGCCTCCGGGTCGGCCACCACGACGTCGTCGAGCGCGTACCTGCGGCCCAGCGAGCTCTCGTCCACGCGCACCTCGTACTGCTCGTAGTGCAGCCCCATCCTGGCGGACGGCTCGCCGAAGCAGTCGCGCGCGATCGGGGAGACGCCCAGCGGCGAGATCTGGGTGAGCGACGCGTGGCCCGGGCGGAGGAACAGGAACTTGGTCAGGTCCGCGCCGTGCACGCCCACCAGCGCGTCGCACGCGCTCACCGCCGCGTACTCGGCCGACAGCGGCATCCCGTTGGCCGTCTCCAGGATGTCCACGTCGAACCCCACCGTTTCCGCGAGCCGCGCCACGGCCGCTTCGTTCTCGATCACCCGCGTCCCCTTGCGCGACACGATCCCCAGCCGTGGCCGACGACGACGACCGTCTTCCTCCACCTCCTCCTCCGGGGGCCTGCTGCGGTACGCGTCGGCGAGGAACCGGTGGAAGTCCACGATCGTCTTGTTGTCCCGGAGCCTGGCGGGGTCGACGGTGAGGATGCCGTGGAAGCGGGTCCCGACGATGGCGCCGGCCGGGAAGCAGTGCGTCCGCTTGTCGTTGAGCAGGTCGACCACGTCGTAGCCCGAGAGGCCGGAGATGATGTGGCTGAACGTGCCGGCCCACCACGGGTTGTACGACAGCACGCCGAGCACGACGCGGCGGCGGAGGTGCTGCGCCGTCAGCCAGGCCGGCAGGAACCCGTCGCTGAACGCGTGGAACAAGTTGCCGGTGTAGCCTCCCGCCGTCATCACGAGGAGCGGCGCGTCGTGGCGGACGTCGCACCGCCGGTGCGGGTGCCCCTCGTCCGGCCGGGTCACCCGGCGGAGCCGCACCTCCTGGATCTTCTGCATGATGAACCGCTCCCACTTGCGCGTGTACGGCCGTACCCGCTGCTCTTCTTCTTCTTCTTCCTCCTCCTCCTCCTCCGGCTTGTGGCGCTTCTGCTGCGGCGGGAGGAAGAGCAGGAGCGAGAGGGACGCGGCGTCCGTGCGCACGTCGCCGGCCATGAAGCAGACGTCGGTGTTCACGTCGGAGCGGTCGCAGCAGATGGTGTTGTTGCGCATCGCCGCGCACGGGGAGCGCACCTGGTTGTCAAGAACAACAACCGGCGGCACCGCATTCTTACTGCCGTCGTCAGCATCGTCAGCAGGGTTATTATTCCCTCCTTGTTGCGAGGCGGCGGCGGCGGCGACGATGAAGTCGGTGGTGCGGTAGGGGACGTGCACGAAGACGCGCGGCGCGCAGAGGAAGAGGAAGACGCAGAGGGCGACGGAGAGCGCGAAGAAGAATTGGACCAAGCCACCCCCGTTGCCCTTCGCCTGCTTCACGTCTTCGTTCATGGCGGCGGCCGTAGTAGCTTATCGGTGAGGTCGTGCAGCTCTTTGTCGAGGCCGCGCTAGCTAGCTACCATACGTAGTGTGGAATGGAGATCGTGGAAACGAGGATGACGCGCGAGAAGAAGCTTGTGGCCGGCCGGCCGGCCGGCGTATATCAGCTCCCTCTCGCGTCGCGTCGCGTCGCGTCGGGGTTTATTTAGCTTGAAATCAATTCCTGCCACTGTACATATACTATAGCTGGCTAGTAGTAATTACGTAGTGATAAGTGTTTGCCAAACTAGGCGCATGCAAAGGCGAGCTTTAGGCTTGGCGCGACCAAGGAAAAGCAAAGAAATTTCGCAAAAAAGAAGAAGAAGAAGAAGTTGAGAGAGAAAGAGCGCGCATGCATGCCAAAGAAGGCAGACGACAAATGATCGACGACTGTAATACGTAGCTAAGTAGAAAGTGCAGTGCAGGGCCGGCCGGTGCTTGCATTGGTCTCCCTCTCTTCTTTAGCTCGTCCTTCCATGTTACCAGTTCGACTCTGTGTTCGCGCGCGCTTGGTACTCTCTGTCTGATGTCAAAACGATCTCGAGAGGGGACTAATAACAAGATGATCACATGCATGACCATGGTAGTGTCGTGTGCTTTATTAATTTCGGTGGTCACGAATGAGCTCCCAACCGCATGCAGCACAACAGTCCGCACTTTCAGACAATGGCTGCACTTTGATCTGATGACCTGACGAACGAACGAACGAACGAACGAACGAGACAATGATCTGACAGCACACACGCCGCATGCTTCACCAAGAAGAGCAGGCCAGCGTTTCTACCTTGTTCACACTTGTGTATTCATCTGAACAACGACGCACGCGACGTGATATGGTGGGGATGATTTCCGTCCCCAAGAGGATCCCATAAGTACTCTGCATGCTGGAGACATGGAGCGGGCATGAATGGCCCAGATGTTGGGCTTACGATAGCAGGGCCCCTAGCTACCTCTGTCTGAATTGGTCAGCAGGACCTTCCGTTTTTCAAACTGTTGTCGCCACTACAACAATAACAATAATAATAATTCTGCCGTAGTTTAAAACTAAACTAGATTATTATTATTATTATTATAACAACGATAATAATTTAATTTAAGAACAAAGAGAGTTTGCCGCGGAAATGACAAAGGAAGAAGCTGAAAGCCAAGTGTTCCTGGAGTGCCATGAAGCTCGAAATGAAAGCGAAATTGTTTATGTCCAAGTCCAAGCAGCGCAAAAGTCGTTGTCGCAAAAAAAAAAAAAAATTGTAGTAGTGCTCTCGAGCAAGCGGTGGTAGCCACATCGGGACTGGTGGAGTTCGCTGGGAGATGACGACTAACTGAATTTCGAGGCCCATGCATGGTTGGTCTTCCTCCCCCCTAGAAGCTGGACTTTCCTGTTCTTCCATTACTTATACTTTTTTTTTCTCTCCTCTGTTCTCTACCCCACCTCCCCCCTAGTTAGTTTAAGGGCTAGATATCTCCATCTTGATCAGTTCAGTTGACAGTTTCAATCGACTATTTATTTCTTCGCGGCAGTTGCCCATTTCTTATTACTATTTATTTCTCAGCACAATGGACCCGGCACTCTGGTCGTTCTCGGTTCATACTGTATAGCTAGCAGTTGTTCTTCACCGGTCCCTGACTAAATAATTCAGTGCTCCTTTCACCTGCAGGAGCGCTCATGGGGAACGCGGCCGAGGACCCAACTACCACCGGGCGTGACTTTGGCGGCGTCCGGCGAACGAGCGTGCCTGCTGCTGCTGCTGCTGCCAAAACTGAAGTCAGACCAGAGGAGCTAGCCGTGCCTGCACGACGTACTGATGATGATGAACCGATCGATCCCCACCGCCGGCCAAGCCATATCCGGACCGGACGGAACGGCCACAGTCGTTGATCTCTCCTTTTGTCACGGATGCTCGCTTTCCTCCCTTCCTTCCTTTTCCATCCTTTTTCTGGGAGTAGAACAAGTCACCGATTTTGATTCCCTGTGTGGTTCATCTTTCCTGTTGACCTTTCAGTGTTCAGAGTCTGGTCATTACTTACTGAATGGAACCTTATTTTTCCTTTTTTTGACGAATGAATGGAACCTTATTTTTCCTTTTTTTGACGAATGAATGGAACCTTCACCTTAGCAGTTGCAGAATTCTACCTTTGTTGGAGGCAGAAGAAGGTTGATCTTGAGCAGTTCGTTTCGCCACAAATAATCAATCAAAAAAAATCTGTTGTTACTTTCGGAAAGTAAAAACAGATTTTTCGGAAAGTAAAAAAATCTATTTTGAATTATTTCATGCTGTTTAGTTTAATTCTAAACTAGAAACACCATCAAATAATTTAAAACGAAAAGACAAGCGGCTGCTAAGTGACCTTGGACTGAATGAAACTTTTTTCTCCTGAAAAACGGATGACATAGCCGTGTGGCGGCGGCGAGAACAAAAGCTACTGTGAGAGTTAGTTTGTCTGAAACCCTTCTCCGAGGTCATCTCATCAGTGATCAGTGGGTAAAGAGACTCGGGCTCGGTCATACTGCGTCTGCATTTACATGCTGTCGGATCGTTCCCACCATCTCCTTGCCGACCTTTCCTATCCAATGACCAGGACTCGTGGAAACGCGTTTGGATTGAACGTTTCTCCGTGCTCTTTTAGATGTGCATGGTAAGAGCACTTCGCATTTTCTTGACCTCTTTCATCATTTTGATACATGTTGATTTTTTTTTCTGACAGAGACTTCGATCTTCTCCTCCAATGTTGGGGGTGAACTCGTTAATTCATTCCGAGAAAAGAATGATCAAAAGGAAAAGAAAAAAAAAGCAATGCGGACCCACCAACCAGTTTCGCTCCCAGCAATCGCTTCACAGAAGCTGCAAGTGGGCCCCGCCTTCTCCCTCCCCACCGGTTCGGCGTCGACCCTGAGGCCGATAAATAGCCCGGCAGGCAGGGGGCGGAGGTGGTGGTGCTCCTCATCGACTACGGCTTCCTCGCCTCTCACCCCCACCCACCTCCTCGCCGTGCGTGCGAATCCGAGACCACGCGGTGCGCCACGAACCAACCAGTCCAAAGGCACGCGAGCGAGACAAGGGGCAGCACAAGCACGCGGACGGGAGCCTGCCAAGTGGACTGGATCGCGCGGCCATGTCGCTCGACGAGCTCGCCGACAAGGTACGCGCGCCCGCCGGATCGGGTACCGCTAGGTGAGGAGGCAGGCACCTCCTGGTGGGGTTTGGGTGCCCGAATTCCGCGCGATTTGTGCTCAGGGAGCAGCTGCCTGCATGCTCTGCTAGCTCCCTTTGAATTTTGAATTCCTTTTGATCAGCTGCTGCTGACTCAATGCGTGGTTTCTCCGTGCCAGGAGCTGCCCGCCTCCGAGGCGATACAGTTGGAGCAATCGAACTCCAAGTTCCGGAGCCTGAGCCCGGGACCGATTCCGATCCCAGCTGCTCCGAGCATCATCAGATCGTTGGTCGAGCCGGTACGTGCGGACAAACTAGATAGCCAGAATGTGTGCCCGTTTCGAGTTTGTCCCGTTGTCATGTCGTTACTCGCGCTTGCGTAGTGCTAGGACTATCCTTGAGTGCTACGGCTTGTTCTTGTTTAGGATTCGGTCGGAAATCCTATCTTTAAAGTTGGGGAATTTTCTTGGTACCGCAACAGTGCTTTTCCCCGTTTTACTGTGAAAAGCGTTAACATTTCTGAAGTACTAGCCTACTAGGATGCATTGAGACTTTAGTTGATTCGATTTCAACTTGCACTTTCTGCAAATCCCAAATAGGACCACTGACGAATGCATATGATTGATGCTACGCCACTTAGTCATTTATGGAAAACTTAACATCTTACTCGAGAGCTGGGGCATAACTTGAAACAACTCAGTATAATTTAGCTTCGGGTTGAAGTTGACTTCGAGCGTCCCTTTCGTACACAGCTTGAAGCCAGTGGGGGGTTGGTTATGATGAAGCTTGAAGTTTTATTTGCTCAAAGTCTTCGTCGATCTGAAAATTATGCAGGGTCTTATCATTTTTTCGACAAAATATACTGTTAAACTTGACATAGCTATATATACACATTGAGGCAACTTTTAGAGTCAAAACACGCTTTTGTTGGGTACATTCATTCATTTTGTTGGCTTCAGAATGAAAAGACAATTTTTTTGACTTTGTTACCCTTATCAGACTTCTGCTTGTCTTACTGACAGACCTTCCTTGTGTTTCAGGTTTCTGATGAGAGAGCAAATATAGATGTTATGGCCTTACATCAAAGTGAAAATGGCTCTATCTCTACAGCTAGCTCTACTGTTAGTTCAGTTGAATCAGAGAAAGCGTCCTATGAATTCCTTCCACAAACTCCTATCAAGTCAACAGATGCACACCTGGTAGAGTTTTCAGAAGCTATGAGAAGTAAGCATGGACATATTTTAATGAGTCCTAAATTGTGCGACAACATTTAGTCATAATAGTAATTTGTATTTTTGTGCAAATCTGTAGCTGTTGCCAAAGCATTGCGGCAAGTTGCGGAAGGGAAGGCTGCTGCTCAGGCAGAGGCGACAGAGTGGAAACGCAAATATGAATTAGAGTTGGCACAGAAACAACAGAGTAAAATCAAAGGTCAGTTTATGCGTATGCAGTTGATGACTTCACCCTTTTTTTTGACCGAAAGAGTATACGCTTAGTGAACGATCTCGTAACTTAAGCAGTCAGTCAACTAATTCAATACAGTACTATCTATGTTCTGTATTCAATGTGTTTGTACACGCCATTAGGGAAACATGGCACAAGATGACCGCATTATCCCACTATAGTTGAGTTTCTTGCTACTAAATAGATTGATCTGCTTCCTGAACCAACCTTATTCCTGATTTCATGTAGTACTTTAACACTTCCTTTTGCTCCTAAAACATCAGATTGTGAAAAATGCATCGAGTTACACCTCTAGTTGCAAAGAAAAGGGTTTAACTTTGCAAATTTATTGTATTGTACCTTTGATGTTGGCCATTACTGTTCATGCTAGTTTTGGTGAAGTATTCATGCCAAATTTACTGTTCTATGTCTTTTGGTTAATCTAGTTTACAAAGACACTGATGTTTAAAGTTGCTAATAATGACCACATTTAACTCTCAGATAGAAGCTGTGGTAGTGTCAAGTCTATTATCAGTAAAATACGAACATATGCTTAATGGCATGTATGCGGCACCTCAAAAGTGAAACTCTTTGGGTGAAGCGAGTTGTTACAAGCACATAGGCCGTAAGTTAGGCCCGCCCCAAATCAGGGTTAAGGAGATTTCAGGCCCTTGCCCTTGAAATGTAACATCATGCTTCTCGTTGGAGCACCACCACCGTCCCCAAGAGAAAACTAAACTGGAATTCTAATTCGTGCAGGCTGCAGCTGTTGTACCAGTAATAACTTAGGAAAACTTGCCAGCCAACTAACACAGGAGACACCTGTATCTGATCAAAGTGGATGTTGTGGAAAGCATGGTATATGTTCTCATGAGGTACTTCAGGATGAAGTTCCTGGACCTAACTCAAGATCTAGTCACAAGATCGTGGGACGAAAGGCATCATTTAAACTTTCATGGGGATATAATGGGGACAAAAATGGCCAGCACAAGCATGATTTTGTGTCCTTTGAAAAAGGAGATATAACAACAGCAGAGCGGAGCAATAAGCAGGTTGGTCTTCTTTTTTCTATCTGATTCATTTTGTAGTAGCTAACCATTTGCTTTTAAGATCTCAGTAACTGAAATCATTGACCAGATGATTATCTCTCTTTTGATGATGAAGAATACTTTTCTTTCAGATCTTACTGAAATGGGAATCGTCACCACAAACAGTTCTTTTCATAACTAAACCCAATTCTAACTCTGTGCGAGTTCTTTGTGCTGAAATGGTCAGGTGTGTTCTCTTCCCTGCATTGATCCGCTAGGATATTTTTTTTTTCATATTTTAATCATTTTATATTTAATATTTCAATAATAGCACGTGCAAATCTACTTTTTAGAATCTAGATTCTGGACATTTAGTTTTGCACATGCTATTATTGAAATATTAATTGAAAATAAATGAAATATAAAAAAAATCTGACCCGCTAACACTTTCTGCAGGAGTCTAATTTTGATTATTTGAACTATATTCATGAACATATTTAGGAACTCTTCCATCCTTCTGATTCGAATAGCAAGGTTATGCTGTCATGTAGTTACCAATATGAGAAGCAACCACTTGTCTTAAAGAATGCAGCTTAACAGTTATCTTGTTATGATCATACAAGTAACTTGTGTGTTGTAGTAACTGTGTAGCACCACTAAAATGTGACAAAAACTTTTCTGTAGATGGCTTAAGGAATCTAAGAATATAAATGTCTTTGTGGAGCCACGTGTTAGCAAGGAACTTCTAACAGAGGACTCCTACTATAACTTCGTTCAAACATGGGATAATGGTAAGAGAACTGCTTCTTATTTGATAATTCATTGACATGATATCTTCTATGCGCTATTATTTTACCTAAAAGTAAGCTAAGATATTGTAAATAAGCTAAAATATTTGCATACTGATTATTAGTAGTGTAAACATGATTTCGTACATGGCTGTAGTTGCTCTAAGGCAGCCTAGTCACATCTAAATAAAGCTATATCACACTACTATATTTTGGTCAGAACATTTGTTGGACTAAGATTAGCACAATATCAAGCTGTATTTTGTGTCATAGCTAAATATTTTGGACAGTGTGCTTGAGGCGTGCTAACTGCATGTATTGCAACTGCCTTACAGCTGCAACCCTTAAGTTATTATTTTTTAAAAAAAAAGTTACACTAGGTGCACATGTAGGATGAGACATAGTTTTCCGCTGCAGATTTTATAATTTTATCTATCAGTATTCTTTGTTTTGTACTTTCTTATGATCATGTTTGACTTGTTCTTTGATCATTCGTACGATTAGTTTATTGACCTAGTATCCCCTGTGTTCTGCCCAACTAATTAGAAAATTCTTATAGACGAAGAGATAAAGCTGTTGCACACAAAGGTTGATCTCATTGTAACTCTTGGCGGTGATGGAACTGTTTTATGGGTAAGCAAATCCATCTCTTTGACACGTCTATTGTGATGCATCTTTGAAGTTTGTTATTAGAGCTGGAGTCCAAAAAGTATTTTCATCCATTTGATAGAGTGACATATTTCAGTTGTGTGGCTGTTGGTCTAGGCTCGTTAGAAAATAATCACATCTATACTACATTACCCACAGGGTGTAGACATATATTTCATTTGCAGTCATCTAGATGTACAAAAGCTTTGAACTAATTTGAACTAAGTTGGACCTGACATGAACATGATAGCTTATAGGTGATACTGGCAAGTCGCAAGTATCCTTTATATCTTCCTGGCGTCTTTTTGCCTGATCAATGTTCATTCTACTTCAAAACTAACTATTCTCCATACTGTATTGTGATTTATAATTTCATGTACACGTAATTCTTTTTAATCCCTCTGCTACTAAAATAAGTTTCTTTTTGAGGCATACTGAAATTAGTTTCTGTTTGGGTACTTTTTAACAGGCCGCATCGTTGTTCAAAGGACCAGTGCCTCCAGTTGTTGCATTCTCCCTTGGATCACTAGGCTTCATGACGCCTTTCCGTATCCTTTATCATCAAAGCAACATTCAAATCCTAGAAAGCATAACGAGGCTGGACTTTGCATGGTCTCAGAAAAGTCACAAAGATTGTAGTTGAGAATCTTTCTTCTCCCCTACTGATGGTAAAGTTCTTTTTCCTGTTGTCCTTAACACTTTTTGCAGCAAGCGAGCAGTACCACGAATGTTTGGACAATGTGCTTAAAGGGCCATTTAGCATCACACTGAGAAACCGTCTACAATGTCATGTAATCCGCGATGCAGCTAAGGATGAACTCGTGACCGAGGAGCCAATCCTGGTGTTAAACGAAGTTACAATTGACCGCGGAATATCATCTTACCTTACCTACCTGGAATGCTACTGCGACAGCTCTTTCGTTACGTGTGTACAAGGGGACGGATTAATCATATCAACTACGTCCGGAAGCACCGCATATTCATTAGCAGCTGGAGGATCCATGGTTCATCCACAGGTATGCCCTTACAGTTGCAGCCTTATGTTGAGTTGCTGCAGTTGCTCTCTTTCCCAGGTCTGATACATCGTGGTGGCATCTAATGCTTTGTTGGTGTATGCAGGTTCCAGGGATCCTTTTCACGCCCATCTGTCCGCATTCCTTGTCATTCAGACCTTTGATACTGCCTGAATACGTGACTCTGCGTGTACAAGTGCCGTTCAATAGCAGGGGCCAAGCCTGGGCATCTTTTGACGGAAAAGATCGAAAGATGCTGTCACCTGGCGATGCTCTGATCTGCAGCATTTCTCCTTGGCCAGTGCCGACCGCCTGCCTGGTAGATTCCACAACGGATTTCCTCCGCAGCATCCATGAGGGCCTCCACTGGAACCTGAGGAAGACCCAGTCATTTGACGGCCCGCGCGAATGATGCGACAGTTTTTATCAATCCAGTGGCAGCGTTTGGGCTGGACAAGGCGCTACTGTATCTAGGTTTGGTCTCTCGGAAGCGTGTCCTTCCTCCTGAGTCCAGCTGACATCAATAAGATAACTGTATCTAGGCGAGTTTCTTCTCCTTTACCGTTCACATACGTATAGAAAGTGTAGTACAGAATCCAATATCCAGATATAATGGCCATGACGTGTGTGTACATGTTTTTGAACTTGATACTCCCTCCGTTCCCTCCGTTCTGAAATAGATGATGTTTAGGGCAGCTAATATAGTTTAATTTGAACTAGATTTTTTATTCTAAACGTCATTTATTTTAGAAACAGATATGGATGGCAGACTCTACCACACACTGATCTGGATAAAGTACGGGCCGGAAGTGCATACGGATTGCAACAGCTCAAATTGTATGACAGAACAATATGCCCCCAAGATATGAATGAAATAATTCGTTACAATTGGTTGTCATGTGATCGGGCAGTTGTGATGCAGAAACTTCGTTCCTTCTGTCTCTTTTTTTTTTCTGCTGCCACACGGAGAACGGATGAATGGAGTCATGGCTCTGTTACCCTTCTTGTGACGGCCAGATGTGCGCGACGATGATGTATTTTGAATCCGTGATTAGGAATTCGTACGAGCATAACAAAAAAATTGAGCAGCAGCTCTCGATGTGATTCTGGGAGTGTATAAAAACGACCGGCGCATCATTCTTTAATTAATCCTCGATCGCCGTGCGTCTTGGTGTTCCGGCGAGTCGGATTCCTCCGGCGACCCCACCGTCCCGACCGGCGAGCTGACGAGGGGAGGGAGGACCGGAGAACGTGAAGTCTTTGTTGCTTTCGATGCGTCCAACCTACTTACCCCGCTCACGAGTCACGGGCTGACAGAAACTCGATCTTGACGCCAATCCAATCCAACGACGCCCTCCATTTCCGAGCACCTCCACCATGCACGCACCCAGAACACACAGCTCGGCCCCTGTACCACCTCCTCCTCCTCCTCCTCCTCCTCCTCGCCGCTAGACTAGATCTGCCACCCTCCTCGTCCTCTATCCCGTCTCGGAAAACATTCTGCACGCGGCATCCGCAGAAATGGCAGCAGCCCTTCTGCTCCAGCAGTGGCTGCTGACGCTGCTGCTGTTCATCAGTGGCGCGGCACTGGCGGCCGACATGCCGATGCCGGTCAACGAGGAGGTGCTGGGCCTGCTGGTCTTCAAGTCGGCGCTCTCCGACCCCTCCGGCAAGCTCGCCACCTGGACGGAGTCGGACGCCACGCCGTGCGGCTGGCCGTGCGTGGAGTGCGACCCGGCCACCTCCCGCGTGCTCCGCCTGGCGCTCGACGGCCTCGCGCTCTCCGGCCCAATGCCGCGCGGCCTGGACCGCCTCACCGCGCTCCAGGAGCTCTCCCTCGCGCGCAACAACCTCTCCGGCCCCATCCCGCCGGGCCTCTCCCTGCTCAAGTCGCTCCGCTCGCTCGACCTCTCCCACAACTCCTTCTCCGGCCCGCTCCCCGATGACGTCGCGCTGCTCGGCTCGCTGAGGTACCTTGACCTCACCGGCAACGCCTTCTCCGGCCCGCCTCCGCCATCCGTCCCTCCGACGCTCCGCTTCCTGATGCTGTCCGACAACCAGTTCTCCGGCCCGTTGCCGCAGGGGCTGGCCAAGAGCACGCTCCTGCTCCACCTCAACATGTCCGGCAACCAGCTCTCCGGCTCGCCGGACTTCGAGGGCGTGCTCTGGTCGCTCTCGCGGCTGCGCACGCTCGACGTGTCCCGCAACCAGTTCTCCGGCCCCGTGGCCCACGGCATTGCCAGGCTCCACAACCTCAAGACCGTCAACCTCAGCGGCAACCGGTTCTTCGGCACCGTGCCCAAGGACATGGGCCTGTGCCCGCACCTGAGCAGCATTGATCTCAGCTCCAACGCGTTCGACGGCCACCTCCCCGACTCCATCGGGCAGCTCGGCTCGCTCGTGCACTTCTCCGCGTCCGGCAACCGGCTCTCCGGCGACGTCCCGGCCTGGCTCGGCAAGCTGACAGCGCTGCAGCACCTGGATTTATCCGACAACGCGTTCACCGGAACCCTGCCGGTCTCGCTCGGCGACCTCAAGGCCCTCAGCTACCTTAGCCTGTCCAAGAACCGGCTCTCCGGCTCGGTCCCGGACTCCGTTTCCGGGTGCACCAAGCTCGCCGAGATGCACCTGGGTGGAAACAACCTGAGCGGCAGCATCCCGGACGCTCTGTTCGACGTCGGGCTCGAGACGCTCGACATGTCGTCGAACGCGCTGTCGGGCGTCCTGCCATCGGGCTCCACGAGGCTGGCGGAGACCCTGCAGTGGCTGGACCTCTCCGGCAACCAGCTCACCGGCGGCATCCCCGCCGAGATGGCGCTCTTTGTCAGGCTCAGGTACCTCAACCTGTCGCGCAACGACCTCCGCACGCAGCTGCCGCCGGAGATCGGCCTGCTCCGCAACTTGACGGTGGTCGACCTCCGGAGCGCCGGGTTGTACGGGGCGATGCCCACCGACCTGTGCGAGTCCTCCGGAAGTCTCTCCGTGCTCCAACTCGATGGCAACTCCCTCTCCGGTCCCATCCCCGACAGCATCGGGAACTGCTCTTCCCTGTACCTGCTGTAAGCTGCTGACCTCGTTTCTCCCGCCTCGTGTTGTGTTGTCACGTCGTCTGAGCAACGGTTTTTGCCTGCTGCAGGAGCTTGGGGCACAACGGCTTGACCGGGCCGATCCCGGCGGGCGTGGCGGAGCTGAAGAAGCTGGAGATTCTGCGGCTGGAGTACAACAACCTGAGCGGCGAGATCCCGCAGCAGCTGGGCGGGCTGGAGAGCCTCCTGGCGCTGAACATGTCGCACAACCGCCTCGTGGGGCGGCTGCCGGCGTCGGGCGTGTTCCGGAGCCTCGACGCGAGCGCGCTGGAGGGCAACCTCGGCATCTGCAGCCCGCTCGTGGCGGAGCCCTGCAGGATGAACGTGCCCAAACCGCTCGTGCTGGATCCCAACGAGTACACGAACGGCGGCGACAACAATCTCGAGATGGGCGGCGGCGGCGGCGGCGAAGTGGGAATGCAGAGGAAACGGCGCTTCTTGAGCGTGTCCGCCATGGTGGCCATCTGCGCCGCGGTGGTCATCATCCTCGGCGTCATCGTCATCACCTTGCTCAACGTGTCGGCGCGGCATCAGAGGGACGAGGTCCCTCCGGAGAACAAGAATAAGGAGCTGGAGAGCGCCGCCGTTTCCAGCTCCTCATCATCATCGACGAACAAGTCCAGCAGCAAGCTCACCGCCGGCAAGGTGGTGACGTTCGGGCCGGGAAGCAGCCTCCGGTCGGAGGACCTGGTCGGCGGCGCGGACACGCTGCTGAGCAAGGCGGCGGAGATCGGCCGCGGGGTGTTCGGCACGGTGTACCGCGCGTCGGTGGGGCAGGGCAGGGTGGTGGCCATCAAGAAGCTGGTGACGGCCAACACGGTGCAGTCACGTGACGACTTCGACCGCGAGGTGCGCGTCCTGGGGAAGGCGAAGCACCCCAACCTGATGCCGCTCAAGGGCTACTACTGGACGCCGCAGCTGCAGCTCCTCATCACCGACTACGCGCCGCACGGCAGCCTGGAGGCGCGCCTCCACGGCAGCTCGTCGTCGTCGGCAATGACGTGGGCGGAGCGGTTCAGGGTGGTGTCCGGCACGGCGAGGGGCCTGGCGCACCTGCACCAGGCGTTCCGGCCGCCGGTGATCCACTACAACGTGAAGCCGAGCAACATCCTCCTCGACGAGCGGTGCAACCCGATGGTGGCGGACTTCGGGCTGGCGCGGCTGCTGCCCAAGCACGTGCTCACGAGCAGCCGGTTCCAGGACGGCGGCGGCGGCGGCGGGATGGTGGCGCCGGAGCTGGCGTGCCAGAGCCTAAGGGTGAACGAGAAGTGCGACATGTACGGGTTCGGCGTGCTCGTCCTGGAGGTGGTCACGGGGCGGAGGGCGGTGGAGTACGGCGACGACGACGTGGTGATCCTCATCGACCAGGTGCGCGTGCTGCTGGAGCACGGCAACGCGCTCGAGTGCGTGGACCCCAGGATGGGCGAGTTCCCGGAGGCGGAGGTGCTGCCGGTGCTGAAGCTGGGCATGGTGTGCACGTCGCAGATCCCGTCGAACCGGCCGTCCATGGCGGAGGTGGTCCAGATACTGCAGGTCATCAAGGCGCCCGTGGGCGGCGGCACAACGGAAGCATCCTTCTGATTCCTTGTTGCTGGCTTCTTGGCTCTTTTGTGTTGTACTCGTACGGTAATTCGAAACGCTTCTGTGACTTTTTGGCTCCTTCGTTCAATTCTTATTACTAGCTAGAGTGCCACACCAGTACGTGAGTCATGTGACTGCACACTGCACAGCGAAAGAGACGGCATCTCAGGGACAGGTAGGGTCCTTGGTAGGATCATGGTAGATGGATGGCTTCTGGCACCGTGCATCACTTGGACCATACTCTGGTCAGATCGACATCTGCTCAGATTTACTCTGCACCACAACAATCAAACAGGACTGAACACGCTCGAATTGGAAAATGGGAGCCTTGCCCTCGACTGACATTAATCTAGTTGCCAGTAGCATCTGCCACACTCGAGCCGTGCGCCTGATGGTCTGCTTCTGCTGCACTGCCTCACGTGCATGACAGTGTCTCATCTTGTTGGACTGGACGCGAGTAGGAGTAGTGTATTCAAATCAAAGCTGGACTAGTCATGCAAAATTACAGAACATCTCGAAACCCGGGGTCACGGAACCAGAGAATTTCCAAGTGAAATGCGGACAAGGGCGAAACGCCATATCCAAGTGCGGCGGGGGAGACGAACGAGGCGGCCTGTCTGTCTGTCTGTCTGTCTGTACGGCACGTCGGCTTGTCCCTCGCCCGTACCTACTGCCCTACTAGCACTGCAGCACCTAGGCTTTTCATTTTGACTGTCGGATACAGATACAAGCAGCAGCAACACCAGCTTCCGTTCCGTAAACCGCATCATCGTCCAGCTAACCTGCTGTGATTCGAAATCTGAACTCGCTGTGTTTAACCATCGTTTCGATTTTCGAAGTGACAGACATGGTTAAGCCAGCCTCATTAATAAAGCTTGTGACAACGGATCGATGCAGCGGATATAAACATGAATTTCACCATGTACCCAATAGGATTTACTGTTCCAATCTCCCAATGCCCCGAGTGTCAGATGACTTAGCTCGGTTATGGATCATTGGATCACCACCACCAGCCAATTGACGCTAGCTAACGAGTCAATAACACAAGTCGCCTCGCCTACCACCAATGGACGCCTGCCTGCCGGTACTCAAACTGGCAGCGAGCGTACACAGTACAAAACTGCCTCCAGGATCAGAGGCGCTGAACTCTACCCTACCACTCCAACTTTCCTGTTCTGTTCTTTAGCAGGAATATCACCTGATGAGACCTCTACGCAGCAACTGGTGACTGCTTAGGGCCATTGACACGGGTGAACCTCGCATTCCCCTTTTGGAAGGGCCGTGACGGATGATGGAAACCACTCCCGTTGTGGCTGTGGTGATAGCCGTTCCCTGGTGGCGGCGGTCCCCGTCTGCGACCTGGGAACTCGTTCCTGTTTCTGAAGTTGTTCCTCCTGTGGAAGCTCTCATCGTCATTCCTACCGCTGAAGTTCTCGCCATCGTTCCTCCTACCGTCATTCCGTCGGTTGAAGTTCCCACCATCATCCCTGCCGTGAAAGTTTTCATCGTTGA
Source organism: Neostapfia colusana (assembly GCA_030760725.1). Taxonomy (NCBI): domain Eukaryota; kingdom Viridiplantae; phylum Streptophyta; class Magnoliopsida; order Poales; family Poaceae; genus Neostapfia; species Neostapfia colusana. The sequence continues at coordinate 73,287,450 of JASWHV010000018.1, forward strand.
AGTTATTGCTGCCGCGGTAGCTACCGTTGTTTGCGTAGCCACCTCCCCGCCCTCTGAAACTATCACCATGGTACACTCCCCCCCTGCCTGATTGGAAACGGCCACCTCCACCATTATCACGAGTGACAATGACACCATTCACAACTGAGGAAACAGAAAACAATGCCAGGTATCTCGTTATAACAAATGCATGCTCCACAATACACATTATATCAAATAGATGCAAACAATCAAGCAGAATAGACAAATAGTGTATACGTCTAAATTCATAAAAAGGGCGTACCCAGTGCCGAAGGCTCCCACACATGTGGGGTCTGGGAAAAGGGTTATTTCTAGACAGCCTTACCCCTGCTTTTGCAGACAGGCTGGTTCGAACCCAAGACCTCAGGACACAAGTGCAGACACACTACCACTGCGCCAGGTCCACCCTTCATAGATCTAAATTCATAGCGACCAAAAAAAAGTTTGAAGCGCAATGATCCCAGAAAGGATGTTATTCCATATTTCAACAGAATCCTATCTGAAATACTACCCAGTTCGTATGTGTGAGAAGAAAACAGTATCAAAACATTTTGTCATTGTGCTGCACACAAATTCGCTGAAGATGTGAATGCCAAATTGAAATATACAGATCATGCACAATTGGACGAATTGAAAAGTACCATCAAGTTGTAAGGTCTCAATACAAAAATCTACATTGTTTACCTCGCGTAGTTGTCCTTTTCTCCTCAACACAGACCTCTTTCTCGGCCATCCGAACTGGAGACGCCTGCATGATAATTAGGAAGTACAGCTTAGATTCTTCAAAAGAATAAAAAGGGGAACTACAGGCTACATCTTTCAGAACGCCACAAACATTAAGGCAAAGGTTTTTATGGTTAAAAGTGCCTGTCAAAAACTCAAATCGTAGAGTGACAGGCAGGGTTTCTGGAGGAAACAGTTGCCGTCAAAAATCGTATCGAGCTGAACCAACATTATACCAACATAAATATTTCTTATGGTTCCGTGACATTTTCAAAGCTCAGGTAAAACAATCAGAAAGTCATCAATAATAATACCAATAATTTTCATCACAGTTCCAAAACAAAGTGGCATGGTTCAGAAATGTCACTAACAAGTACACGATTGATTAGAAAAAGTGAAGAAAAGACTAACCTCAATAGCAGCTTGCATAGACTGCTGGGACTCATATTCAATAAAGCCAAAGCAGAAACCGTCAGCCTGCAGCAATGCAGTAGACATTGTTAGGAGGGAAAATAAAATATATAATGTAGCTAAAACTAAAACAAAAAGAAAGTTACTAACCCTATTCCTAACTTGGATGCCACCTGGCTTGATAACACCAAACTTCTTAAATTCCTCCTCAACAGTCTGAATTGTCACGTTGAAAGGCAAATTCTTCACGAAAACTGAATAGCCTTGCTCTGCAAGAAAGTATAACATAAATAATGCTAATAGTGCAAAAGGACAGCATGTACTAAAGTGGAATCCAGGACCAACCATTATGAGGAGAGTTTTTTTCTGCAGCATTCTTATCAGTTGGAGCAGCTTCTGTTGCGGTAGCTTGGGTAAGTTTTGCAGAAGGCAAAACTTGGCTTTCAACAGACTTGGTGACAGGTTTAGGTGCTGGATTAGTTTTGGCAACTGATGGAGCCGGTTTGGCAACTGGTGGAATCGGTGGGCCCTCCTTCATGACCTTCACCTGTGAAGCAAGCCGTAATTCAGGTAAGTGATCAATATGGACTAAGAGCTAGCTAAAAGTCCAGAATTGATACCAGCCAAATAAACATGGCATCAACAGTAACGAACTCTATTCATTAAAGATATCAAGTTGGGTAGCAAAGGAAATATGAGAGCATAAAATAACTCACAATAGATGCATAAGATTTCTTGGTAACATCTGTCTGAGTCGAAGCAGCAGGAGGGGGATGGCGCGCAACAAGTGCCTTGTTGTCATCCTCTTTGGCCACTTGCACAGATGGTTTGACAGATATGTTATTTTCAACAGTAGAATCAGTAACAGCAGGGTTAATACTTTGACCCTCTGTGACACTGTTCTCAACCGCTACACCGTCTGCTATCAGACTATCGTCTACCGGAGTAGTTTCTGTTAATGCCAAAAATGTCAGCACATAGTGACTTGTAGGTTGTCAGAAGAACATGCATAAATCCTCTAACCTGTTTCCGATGCAGACTTAGCATTCTGACTGTCTTCGTTTTCTTGAATAACGACATGATTTATTTCCACCGCTGGCCTTTCAGCTATAAATCTAAAGACATCATTGAGGACAAAATAGCCACCACTTTCTTGAGGAGCTAGGAAGAATGTCTGGATAAATTTACGACAAATGCCTTCAGGTGAAGTTAAGGATCCAGTAACAACAATGAGCACCCCATCCTTGTGAGATGGCTGTGCATCTGCAGTCTCTATCTCCGTTAAGCAGTTTCTGAAGTCCACAGACATGATTTTTTCATTGATTTCCTGCTCAAAACATGGACCCAAGCATAATTAATCTCAGTTATAAAGGGAATGCCAACGTTCAAAAGAAATCTCAATACTAAATCTTACATGCAACGTGGTTACAGACACCATGGTTCCATTAGAATCCTGTCGGCCAAGAACGCTGGTTTCTTGATAGAACTTGTGCACCTGATCTGGCGATTCATGTAGAATGCGGTAGTATTGCTGAACAAATACACCACTGATCTGTAACAAAGAAAACACACATTAAGCAACAGACATTGGTTGCAAGAACCAAAGTCATAGGATAAGACGGCTTACCACGTGGGGACTTATTGTGTGATTTCCTGCTTGAGCTGCCATTGCTGAGATAAAGTATGCATTAGTACCTCATCTCAAATGTAATTTGGTGAATATAATCATGATAGAAACATCATAACTGACAGCGTAGCAGATTCAGATTGGTCCAGAAGTTTCAAGGAATAATAGAACTAGCAACATACTTGTGAGACTACCCAATACATAAACATGGCAAAGAAGGCTACCGAAGGTCCCATAAATCTTTAAGGCCCCACATGTCCCTTTTTTCAGGGTAAACCATAAGGGAGTTTTCCAGGGTAAACTTGTCAGACATTTTAAAACCTCACAAGTTTTCAAATAACCTACAGGTTCGTTTGTCAAACCAAATATGACTATAAGAACAATCATTCATACAAAATGCTGTTTCAAATGTTAACTCGTAGTTGCTAGAACTAGTGCCTGCCTTCTGTCAATTTTGAACTGACCAGCGTCAAATAAAATGAAACGGGGGAGTACATGTACATGACACAAATAAGTCCAAAGGACCACATGACAGATAGCAAACTAAACCTGGAACCTATAAGTGTGGCTGCATGAAAATTTTAGCATAGAGACGGTAAGGAGCAAACCATCATATGACAGATTGCAAACTAAACCTGGAATGTATATTTGTGACTGGATGAAAATATTAGCACAGGCACAGTAAACTATCAAGCGTGCTAATGAAAATCAATTCATTTTTTCCAATAACTACCTATTTTTGAAACAAACGTACCGGGCGAACCATTATCCGATTGCAGTAAGCGAGATCGCGTTCCTTATCACTTCTTTTCGTGAAAAAAAATAAAGGAAATTGCAGATTTAGAGCGCAGTGACTTCACCTCGATTGCTTGCGAGACACCAACAGCGCCGGGGTGCGAGAGGGCAGCGCCAGCGGGTGTCGAGTCGAGGGGGCGGCCTCCTCTGCCGGTCCACCGGACTCACGGTAGGGGTAGGGCACGGCGGCAGCAAGCGCGAGGAGGACGGCAGGATCGAGGGGAGCGGCGGCTAGGGTTTGGTAAGAGAGGGCAGGAAGACGGGGGAGAGATTATTTTTCGAGCGGCAAAATCTGGGCCGGCCGATTCGCTCGCCTGATCTGTTCGAGGTGGCTTTGCATGGGCAAGGCCCAGCCAGATCTTGTTGAGGTGGCTTTCCATGGACAGGGCCCAGCTCGATTTTTTGAGGTAGCTTTGCATGGACATGGCCCATCCAGATCTTGTTGAGGTGGCTTTGCATGGACAAGGCCCAGCCAGATTTCGATTCCAGACGTGGTCCATGGGCAGCAGCTGCTACAAGAACAAATGGGCTGTACATCTTACATAAGCCCATCATCATAAGGACGGCCCAACCCAACAGAGCCCAGGAGAATTCCATCAACGAGAGGTGGCTGAACCCTAATTACCGACGGAAACCCCTGTCGCCCTCGATCCGGCCGGACGCTAATCCACCTGATCGCCGAACGCGTCCGCCATGCTGCCGTCACCCCGGCCGCCCGTTTCGTCCGGGTCCGGCGCGACGATGTTCCTCCCGCCCCAGCCGCAGGCCGCCGCGTGCACGTCCATCTGCTGCACCTGCGGCGTCGCAACTCGGTGCGCGCGCTGCCTCCGGTCGCGCGTCGACATCACGGACCAGTGGACCGCCGTCGTGCAGGTGCGCGGCAGTGCTCGTCGCACCGCCGCACGCTCCTCCACATCGAGCAGCAGCTCGCCAGGGCACGGCCCTCCGCGTGGACGCCGCGGCCGGCGGGCTCGACTTCTTCTTCGCGTCGCGCTCCCACGCGGCCCGCCTCGTGGACTTCGTCTCCTCCGTGGCGCCCGCTCGCGTCGGCACCGCGAAGCAGCTCGTGTCGCACGACACCAGGAGCAACACCTCCGTCTTGGAGCTCTGCCCTGTCTGCCGCAACGACCTCGTCTCCCTACCGAGGGAGGCGTACGTCCCGCGACCTCGGCGGCCTCGGGCCCCTCGTCCTCTGCATCAAGGTCACCAACGCGCTCGCGCTGCGCTCGACACCTCAAACGCGCGCGTCGGCATGCTCGGCATCAAAGAGTACGACCGGTACAAGTTCGAGCCCCTGCTCACAAGCCGTCGGCTCGCCGAGTACGTCGTGCTCGACATCGAGCACGACCCCAGGTACACGATGGCATGGGCGCAGGTCGCCCGGCCGCGTGTCGGACTTGGGCAAAAACGACACCATCTTCACCGTGAAGACGCACCTCGGAAGCCTCCTAAAACCTGGAGACCATTCGTTCGGATACGACCTCTACGGCGTCAATGCCAGCAACCAGGACCTCGGGTCACGCGCTACCAGATGCGGTGCTCGTCAAGAAGAGCTACAAGAATGGCGACGACAGTAATAATAAGCTGCAAGACGGTAGGAGTCGCGAAAGCGCCGAGATTGAAGATACTGCCGCCATGCATGGTGTTTGGGCGCATTGATCTGAACGCGTCCAACCAGAGAAGGAACTTGATGAGCTGCTCGAGGACCTGACCATTTGATCGTCTGTTTTATGTGTTTTAGTGTTGAGTTTTCTGTAGTGCATGTTTTACTGTTTGAAAGCATCACCTTACTTCGGGTCTTTGAATAATTCTTGGTTAATATTTCATACTGGTTGAGCGAATGACTACGGAGCAATCGTTTGATTCTTTGCTGGGGATGTTTGATTCATGCCCCTGGAAATCAAACAAAGCTGAAGCGGCGCGCCGATTTCTCATGATGCATGCATGCGCCGATATTAGCATGCGGCCGGTCGATTATTTCCTCCGGTGGAAGCTCCGATCCGATCGATCCATGGATGCGCGCGTGCACCGAGCTGAAGCGCCGGCCAGGCCAGGCTCCTGATTTCAGTGGCTCCTCCCCGGCCGACGATGAGGACCGCCATATCCTGGTCCTGGGAAACTTCAACCAGAACCATGCATTGGAGGAGGGTGATAGGTATTATCTCGTGGAGTTTGTGGAAGACTTGTTCCTTGTGACTAGCAGCTAGACGATCATGGGGAGGTCTGCCCACAGAACCGGTAGTTCGTCGGGTGGACATTACACGAGGAAGGTGCTTGAGCCTGTGCATGAGCAACTCTTTGTTAGCCATATCAGCTGGCGCGGAGGTGACGACAAGTTTCACACCATTCAACGCGGATGCATCTAACTTGTGGATCAACTCATAGATTATGGACAAGAGTTCCTTCATGCATGACTATATTTCGTGTTGCTGATGGAGTGCAAGAGTGCGTGCTGGGCGTTTTGACTGCTGATGTCGTCGAAGGTTATTCCTTTGCATCCACCCTTGCCATACTTTTCACGAAATACTGCAATTCCATCCCTATTTTGAACTATGTCAAATGTACTTTGAGAATAAGGGGGAATTCTGGTGGCATGACTTCGAAGATGATGAATGATCCTCTGAATCTGATGATGAACTGTATTGAAAATAGCTATCTCTCGTTACAGAGGATTATTTCTGCATCAATTTCATGTTGTGTCTAATTACCCGGTTTCTCTATCTAGCTAGCAAACTATATCCCTATTTAATATGTAGTAGGTCATTATACAATATCGAATCAGAAATAATTTCATGTTGCAGGCTTGCAGCAGCTTATGTAAACCATCTCTTGTTTGGGATTGTAATCATGGCTCATTATATTGAGCACGGTCGTGTCTTAGTTATTTCAATTCTACATGCTTCATGCCATCAAAACTCGTATTATCGGAACTCTTATGGCATACACTTGGAATGATCTTATCACGCGTCAGTTGGTACAAAATTGACGGTGATCTTATATTATCTGACCTTAATTAGATCAAGAGATTAACAGGAAGAAAATATGTAGCCGCTGCCACATTTATTGGATCAGCATGCAATCTGTGAGAAGTTTGCAGCTCTATAAACCACGTCTATTTTCATTGACTCAGCTATCCCGAACTGAGTTTTCATTGAAAACCATCAATGTTAATTACAAAAGATGCAAAGGATTAAACTCATGCCTGTTTAATTATTTTTGTGGATTCTATGGATGATTTTCCCTTAGATTTGCCCATTTACATTTTTGGGAAATTAATCATAATGCACTAATTCCAACAGCAGTAACAAGTTTGCGATGTACATGATGTTATACTAGCTAGCTATCTATATCGTAAAAAACAATCTCAGCAACTGTTTGAACCGGAAAACCAGTTATCCAGATAGTACGGTATCATACAAGAACATCTACACATTGTGTGCTTTTTTACATATAGTTTTCCTTGGCTGTGGTTTTGAGTAGGAAATTCCCATTTTCTATTTAAGACATATAAATTCAGAATTATCTACTTTTAATAATTAAACAGTGCTCTTTTAAATAGTTTAAGTGTTTTGTCATGCTAGTGTATTGGAGCAATGTGATAGATCTATACTGTTCGTTTGACTATGTTTTAGTCCTGTCCAAAGTATTGTTTTTTTAAGAAACTTCTCAAGGCAGGCATAAGATTTCTTGTTGGAATACCTGACGACGCTAACAAGGGTATACCACTAGCTAGTTCCTCTATACAAAGATTATCTATTTGGAAGGCCTAATGCCATGAATTGAAAAAAATAGAGGGAGTAATATCTTTTGTTTGGGAAAGGCCTTACACGTTTTTAAAATAAGTTATAATTGTTCCCGCTCTTCTTCTTAATTATTTAAAGTTAGAACATATTATTTAGTTTAAATTTGAACTAAGCAACTTGTCTTAATGTCAAATAGAAGAGAATGGAGGGAGTAGATGTTCAACTGTACAGCACTCCGACAAAAAATAATGGAGGTATGCTGTGATGACTCGATCGAGTTCATGGAGACATAAGATCAAATTATATATTAGCAATATCTAAAAATAGATGACAAAAACCTTGGATGAATACAGTTGCTGAGTGCAGGTTACATCACCACATACAAGGTACTGGAGCAAATTCAGACGATATAAGGAAGCTAAGGGGACAACAGTACATATTATGGCGCCTCGATCGTAGCAGCATCGACGACCTTCCGATCGATGATGAATCAGGCGATTCCTTGTGATGATTCACCGTATATATATGGCATTCAGAATCATCGTCCTCGCCGTACGTCTACTAGGTAGCTCGTCAAAATTAAAGAAATCACCCCCACCGTATATGTCAATTAAGCTAGCATCATGTCTGGTTCACATACCGGGGTGAACATGCAGTAATCTCCTAGGACTTGAACAAGGGTGCAAGGCCCAAACTGACGCCTTGTCCGTTCGCCCCACTCCACGACGGCCTCGTGCCTTTGGTACCCAAGGCGACGAGACGAGATGACGGTAGCGTGCTGGTTGTCGTTGTAAGTTAGGGTCGATTCCACGAAGTAGATGCAGCCAGCTTGGATGGTCGGGAACACGCTGGCGTCGACGGAGATGGACCTGATTCGGCTGACGAAGATTGCCCGGCTGCCGATGCTCTCCACCGGCTGCAGCAGCTTCCTCACGGTATCCACCTTGTGAACGTCTACAACAAGACCGCCGCCTGCAGCAGCGGCAGCTGTGCATCGAAAGCTCACGAGCAGCAGCTCGCCTTCAGACTCCACCAGGTAGTAAGAATCGATGATACACTCCACTACTGACGGCGCCGCCGCCGGAATCGCCGTGGTCATCGTGATCGCCCCGGCGGATCGTTCCTGGTGGCCGGCGGCGACGTCGGCAGCCGTAGAGGAGGAGGAGGAGGAGATGATGGATCCGTGCCGATTGGTCATGTAGACATCGCCGGCGAAGGGTGTCATGCTGGAAAGCAGGTCGTCCGGGTACTCTACCCAGAACGCGTTGAACCCTGTGCTGTTCAGATCAGCCCACCCCACAAAGTTGTTACGCACGCCGGAGATGAAAAGCATCATCGTCATCGTCGGCGACGACGGCGTTACCACAGCCACCTTGCTAATGTCGTATCCTAATATGGGTACTGAGAAACGGGCAACGACGGAGCGCGTGAAGGGGTTGACCACACGAACGCCATGCTGGGAGCCGGCCGGCCCCGCTGCTAGCTCCGCGAGGACGAGGAGGCCTCCGTCCGTGGCGGCGACAAGGAAGTAGTTGCTAGGCATAGGAACGCTCTTACAGAGGAAGCGGCCGGTGCGGAGGTTGACGAAGGAGACGACGACGACGTCGCCGTTGGGTCCGTCGTCGCTTTTGCTGAGCATGGCCCAGTTTCTGGGATGGAAGCGAGGGTCCGTGCCGTCGGCCCTTGGGTCGGCGGTGACGGAGCGCCAGCTGCGGCAGACGGCACGGAAGACCATGTAGCAGTCGAGGTCGTCGGCGGCAAGGAGACGGTGGGCTAAACGGCGGATGAGGTCGTCGGGAAGTGAAGACGACCAGTCTGCTGGTGCGGCCATGGTAGCAGCTGGTGCCGGCCGCCGTGGATCGGGATCCTTTCAACTCTTGGGCGCGGCGGCCATGCATGGAGAGAACATTTTTAATTGCAGTGGAGGCAGTAGACAATCTCGTACAGCTAGCGATCGAGAGCTTGTTTTGATTAATTTTTGGCAAGTGATATCCAAGTGGCCCTTCTCCTCTAGCTACCGTACGTGTGAGAGCGAGCCTGGTTTCGTTGTTGAGCTGTACGCAGTACATGCACAGAGCGACTATTAATTCTACTACTTAAATGTTATTAACTAACTGCAAGATTTGGTTGAAACACGTTTCGCTTAAGACACGGGACATGAAATTTCGAATCATTTTGGGCTGGCAGCTGGTTGGCTCTACGTGTTCGCATGCAGCTCGCTTTTTGGCGGCTATACTAGTTTAATTGTACAGCCGAAGAAACACCATGCAAGAGATGATTCATATATGCTACGGTGATTAGCTAGTGCTCACCTGACTCTAGAGCAATCCTCTACGAATTCGAGTCATCCTATCATATCGTTTTGCCTTTTGGTACACTTGATTTGACACACATATATAACCAGCTAGCATACATATAATAATGGTATAGCAACGATTACAACTGCTAGCTAGTAAAATGCCTCCAAACTGCTTACCTGCAGCATGTATACTAGCTAGAGAGAATTCATTGTGGGTTCTTGGATGTTACTGATATCGTCCTCGATTCGACACTAAAAAAGTTATGATCCATTCATAGCCACCTGTATGTTGAATTTTTTGCTTAATTAATTACATATTAGAGGCTGTCTTTTTTCTTTCTTTCTTGCTTCCTCCCTCAAGTCACCAGCTAGCTTCAGGGTAATAAGGGAGGAGCAAAGAATTCAACTAGCTAGTAGCTGGGAAGGAAACAAGACGTTTTCAGTGACAACAAATCGAGGATTAACATCCAAGGACACACAAGAAATTACAACTCAAAGAGAGAGCGCACAAGGACGCGTGATCGATCCATGAACATGTGTTAAAAAATGAAAAGGAAAAAAACACAGCCATGCATTAGCTTAGATCGTAGCCATCTCGGGCTTTCTGCCAATGTAATGGCCAGCAAAAAATGAATTAATAGGGATGCGACGACAAACAATATTGATTAAACATTTTATTTCATTCAACATCTTAGGCTTACAAACTCACGAAATGGTATATATATTATTATTTTTGCTTAATTGCACTTGATAAAGAGCAAGCCATGCGGCGGCTAAACACAAATATAGCAAAGAAGGTATATATGTAGGAATTTAACATGAGATGCACATGAAGCCGATCGTCGATCGAGAAGCAGAAGCATCTGCAGGGATTGTTCATCCATGCATGCATCTGATAATGATTGGGTGGATCCATGGTCGCGCCCCACTTGATGAAGTCTTGTCTAGCTAGCTCATCGATCATCCTCCTGCTCCTCGCTGCTATTAAGGAAGTCGTACTCAGATCTTGGGACGAACCTGCAGTAGTCTGCAAGGACTTCAACAAGCGTGGGAGGTCCGGGAGGGCCGCGACAGATCCTCAGACCTCCGTGATCCATGACGTCTTCTTGCCTCTGGTCGGCGAGGCGAAACGAGGTGGCGACGACCCCGTCCTTGAACAAGCTATCCATGGTCGGGTCGACGAAGTAGATGCAGCCAGGTTCGACGGTGGGGAACGCGTCGACGACGAAGGACCTGACCTGGCTGATGAAGATGGCGCGCCTGCCGATGTCCGTCACCGGCTCGAGGACCTTCTTCTCCGTGTCCACCTTGTGAACCTGTACAGACGATAGCCGGCGGCCTTCTTCGCCGCTTTGCCTGCTGCTGGTCGTCGTCGTCACGACGAGCAGTAGCTCCCCTGCAGACTGCACGAGGTAGTAAGAAGGATAAGGAGCATCGTCGTCCTCCCCCCGTGCCCACGCAACAGTTTCATCATCAGCCTGATGAATGGTGACGGAGACAATGGAGCCATCAACCTCGTCGTCATCATGTGCGGCGGTGACGACGGAGACAATGGAGCCATGCCGATCGGCGACATAGAGGACGTCGTTGCCGCCGGCCTGCATCATCGTCATGCTGGCAACAGCGTAGCTACTACGGTTGTTGGGGACTTGGAAATCTCGGGCGCTGGGATGTGCCCACCCGAGAAATCTCCACAGGTCGGAGACAAAGAGCCTCATGGGAGATGTATGAGTCACAGCCACTGCCCTAACGGTTTTGGAGAGCATGGGCACCGTGAAACAGACCCTGGAGCCCGTGAAGGGGTTGAGCACCCAGACACGGTAGTCCGGGAACGATGGCGGCTCCCCTATGACGAGGAGGCCTCCGTCGGTGGCGTTGAAGAAGTAGCAGTCACGGAACGCGGGGAGCTTCTTCTCGAGGACGCGGCAGGTGCGGAGGTTCACCATGGAGACCGCGCAGCTGCCGCTGAGGTAGCCGTAGTTCTTGAGGACGGCCCACGCCTTGGGCTGGAACCGGGGATCCGGCGCGCCGCCGGCGTGCGCCTTGGGGTCGACGGTGGACTCGCGCCAGCGCCTGCAGACGGCGCGGAGGTTCATGTAGTAGTCGAGGTCGTCGTCGGCGAGCACGCGGCCGGCTACGAGGATGACGATGCCCTCGGGAAGCGACGACCAGCCGTCGTCCAACATCGCCGTCGTCGCACGACGACGACGACGAGAGGAGGAGGGAGCCGCCATTCTACTCGATCTACTCTCTAGCTTGCTGGATCGGCCGGAGGCAGAAACGATCGAGTGTACTGCTGGGGGAGCTGAGGGCTTGCTATGGTATGCAGTTGTGGCGTGCGTATCTGCAGGTATTTATGATGCGCTCGTTATTAGGTTCTCCATCCATTCGCAAGACAATTTGAAACCGGGCGGCCGGCCGGCCGGGCTCGTTTCGTTAGTTTGGTCGTCGTCGTTTTACTTCCAAATATGTCGTCGAGGTAGCTAGCTAGCTAGCTAGCTAGCCCATCACCAACGGACGAATTGATATTTCAAACTCAAGCTAGCGTTTTCACACGACGGACGATTTCGAACTGTTTGAATGTGGTGTGGTGTGGATGCGCGTTGAAATTTGGATTCGCTGCCGCTGGTATGTGAACTGAACTGCACTGAACTGAAGAAATTGCACCTGCCGACTGCCGTCGTATCCCTTCAAATTAAAGGAAAAAAAAACCGCACAGCCGAAAAAACAAAAAATGGGCCTGCCGTGTGAATTTTGATGGGCTGACGGCCCAGAATCTTCGTGAGCCCGCTCCCTGAATGTGATGAGCAATCCAGCCGTATCCTGCCAACCACCAGCCGGTCCAACACAATTTATACAACAACTTATTTTACAAAAACAAGGAGCAAATGTGCCAAACAAAATAGTTGTACAACAGCTTATTAGTTCAGCTGTTTTTTAAATACACTAAAAGCACAATATAAGTTCAAGCTATTTTCACCAGCTTCTTAAATAGACTGTTTTTTTTAACAATTCCAAACTATGTCAAACAGAGTTATAGAACAACTAATTTTACAAAAAAAAACAAGAAGCAAGTGTGCCAAACAACATAGTTGTACAACAGCTTATTAGTTTAGCTGTTCTTTAAATACACTAAAAGCAAAATATAAGTTTAAGCTAATTTTCACCAGCTTCTTAAATGGACTGTTTTTTTTAACAATTTCAAAACATGTCAAACAGAGTGTTTGTGTTCCCTAGCTAGATCGTTTTCATGAGTGTGTTGAATGTTTTTAAGTATATTATGCCTATCTTTATGTGCATATGGTTGGTATGTTACAACAAGCAAGCATTGTCTTATACTACCTTGATTTTAATTATGTTATTATTGATTAACTCAAATTATTTTAGCTATTCAGCGACAACGACAACAACAACAGAAAAAGAACAGAGAAGTCTAAAATTTGAAAGTGTAACAGTAGCGGTGTGAGCATTGGGCAGTTGAACTTGGGCCCTCGCCGTTCATTGTGATAGCCCTACCCTCCTAGGTCAGGAAACCCCGTAATAAGCCCTTGCCGGCGCTTCTCTCACGGCGGCGCGGCCATGAAGCGCAAGCAAAGAGCCCCGGCGGCTGCCGCCGACGCAGACGCCGACGAACCCTCCCAACCCTCGCTCCCGCTCGAATCCCTCTCGGGTGATGTTTGCGCCGCCCTCACCGCGCGCTACGGCCGCTCCGCCGCCCCGCAGCATCGCCACCTCCTCGCCTCCGCCGCCGCCATCCGCTCCATCCTCCTCGACGACGGCCTCCCCCTTACCCCCGCGTCCTACATCCCCGCTGCCGTATACGCGCTCCGAGCAGCCGGCGCCGCCGACCCGGACGCCGCCTCGGCCCTCGCTTCTCTGCTCGTCATCCTCCTACCTCACATCCCGTCATCCCCTTCCTCCCTCCAGCCACTCGCCTCCTCCGAATCTGCGGCGGCACTCGCGGCTTTCCTCTCCTCACCCGACGCCTCCCAGCTCCCCACCGGCACCCTTCGCTCGGTTGTCAAGTCGCTCGGCCACTTGGCCCTTCATCTCGACGCTGCCGCTGATTGGGAAGCTGTAGTGGCGCCACTAGAAGCTCTACTTGCGGCTTCGGTGGACCATCGGGCTAAGGTGAGAAAATTAGTTGAAATTCCTCACAGAATTCAGTAAACTCGCTCATATAAATATCAATTCCTGCCTTGTACAGGTCCGAAAATGTGCGCAGGAGAGTGTCGAAAAGTTGTTTTCTTACTTGGAACAGTCTGGTTGTGTGAAGAAAGCTAGCAATGCTGCAATTGGCATGTTTGAGAAACATATTTCGTCAGCGCATACTCTTATCAGTTTGGATTCAGGTTTTCCCGAGGGTAAAGAGACAGAAGCGGCTCACATGCTAGGTGCAATGGTAGTCTTAGTTCCATATCTGTCGAAGAAGGCTAGGAAGAGGGTGTTCTCAGATGCTTATCAACTTCTGAGCCCTTGTTTTACCCCATTGACAAGGCATGTTCTTAAGATTTCGGGAATCTTGCTGGATCATCTAAAGGCGGAGAATGTTGAATCAGAGGTGGAGAGTCTTGTATCCTCGGTGATTGATTACCTGCCTTATGACGAGAAGAAGCCTGACGACACCATTGTCTCAGCATTGCACCTATTCAAAAGTTGTTTGTCCAAACTCGTTGGTCAACCAGAATTTTGGGTGAAGACACTTCCAGCTGTCTTTGAGGCCGTCTCAGGTCCGTATATGTTTTACATGTTTGATACATCAGCCTTCTATAGTTATATTGAAGCGTCTATTATAGTATACACATATCCATTTGAACAAAAAAGGTGTTACAGTGTCCAATTTCTCATAACCGGTTGAACGCCTTAAGAAATAGTGATTTTCCTTGTATTATCACTGGTGCATACCGAACCCAGTCCAGTGCCTTCAGTTTTTCGAATTGTCCCTATACTTTCTTCTGATAGATAATCGTTCCCAACTTATTTTTTTTTCTTTTTTGGGTTTCTTTTAAAAGAGCATCTTATGCGTTCTGTATGCATTCACCATTTTGTGACATTCTTCCTTGTGATCTTCCATCCTCCAAATCTACTGCATCTAATGTGCGCACTTCCTTTTCACTTTGCCAGTGCACCCTGTTAATGGCTTTATTTTCTCAAATTTTCCCTTTTCTTCTTTATCTTATACTGTTTATGATTCTAACCTACTGTTAAACTCTCGATGTAGCAGGATACTTAATATTGGACAGAAAATGTTCTGATGACATAGCAAAAGTTTTAATGGACTGCGTTGATTCTCATATCGACCAGAATATGTTTGCTGCTAATGGATCAAAGCTAACTGATTGTGACAGTGAGGGTTTGAGAAATGAAGATGCCATGAAATCAATCTGTTTATCAATCAATAACAGACTTCAGAAACGTGCTTATCCTCCGGATAGTATCTTAACAATAGTGTTGGTTTTGTTCCTCAAACTCGGTATGTCTTCAGTTATTTTAGCACTGACATATCTTATCTATCGTACTATGCCATGATCGTCTGAACTCGTAGGAGTAGTTAGCAATGTAACCACATCAGGTGCATTATTTTTTAATGTGATTTACATCTTCATGAAACTGCTGATGCCTTTTCATCTATGTCGTATGCAATTCATATTGTAAAATGTGCATGTTGATTTCAAACAAGCACTTGGACATGCTACGGTGCACATATAGCACAGTAAATTTGTATTTGCTACGAACTAGTGGAAGCACCAAGTAGCTGTAGAAAGATCAAAGATTGAAAAGACCCCCTGCACCTAATTTATTAGTAAAATGCATTGCTCGTGTTGTCTTTTGATTAACATTTTGCACCTTGGCGGCAAGATATTTTAGGCGCCAAGCTTTCAGCTGCAAGTGGCAGCATGTTGTAGTAGGTAGTAGTAGATGCAATGCAATTAAATTGCTAGTAGGAGTAAGGTAGTGAAGATATGGGCTCAAGTATGGCCCCTACAGTCTGTAGAGGCTGAGGTATGGCAACAGTGTCTTGTACCTTTGTACTCTACTTTTGTGTATATAATAATATGGAGGCTTCGCTCTTTCAGCATCTCAGCCGCTCAAAAATTCATCTGAGCCCTAGTGTGAGTGACTGAGTGTTGTGTGTGTGTGCTGGTGCAGCAGATCAGGTCAACAAAATTAAGATGCTGTGGATCATTTTTTCATGTATCCTCTTGGCCTGCTCTACTCATCATTCACATGATTGCCTCATCAACTCTTACGTATGCGTTAATTCTTCTGCAGGAGAGAGTTCTTATGTCTTTATGAAAGATATCCTCCTTACCTTGTCGCATTTTGCTATGAAAAGAGACAAAGAATCAAATATGAAGAATGTAAGTTCATGTACTGGCATATTTTGTTTCATGTATTACTGTCATAGCCCTCGAAAAGGAGCATCCCTACCCTTTATCCGTGATAAAATACTTTACTGCTTTGTAAGTCATAATTTTTATGCAACTTGTGTCGCCTGCAGGTTGAAGAGTGTCTTGGAGCAGCAGTAATTGCTATGGGACC
This sequence comes from Neostapfia colusana, assembly GCA_030760725.1. NCBI lineage: Eukaryota > Viridiplantae > Streptophyta > Magnoliopsida > Poales > Poaceae > Neostapfia > Neostapfia colusana. The sequence goes on from JASWHV010000018.1 coordinate 73,303,612, forward strand.
AGATAAAATCCTTTCATTAATTCCAGTATCTTTTGATGAGGACAAGTTTACGTGCTCAAATACTTGGCTTCTACCCATTTTGGACAAGTATATATATGGAGCACCATTGCAATCTTTTCTAGAGCGTATTGTACCTCTAGCTAGAGCGGTACATAATGCTTCTAATAAGGGCAAGTAACTAACTACGCCTAACTCATTCATAGACACGTATCACATTTTCATGCTTTTTTTCCTTCTATCACATCTTCATGCTCTTTTTTTTTTTAATTTCAGTAAAAAAAGCACGGACTCGTAAAGACTTGCTCTCTTGGACTGATCAACTTTGGAACTTGCTTCCTGCCTTCTGCCGCTATCCTATTGATGCTCGCCATAGTTTTGGTCCCCTGTCCGAGTTATTAGTTGAAGTATTGAAGTGTGATGGATGTCTGCACAAACATGCTGCTAAAGCCCTGCAGGTTCAGATGTCATACACTGCCGCCTTTTGTTGTTAAATCCTTTTGGATAGATTTGGATCTACAAAGATTGTTCATGCCCTATCTCAGATATTTTATTTTAATGTTCCTCAGCAACTTGTAGATGGAACAAGAAAACTAAGTAGCAATCAAGATGTTGAAATCTATGCAGAACTTTCAGCATTGTTCTCCTCAAAACCCAATAATTTCAACTGTGCACGTTTAGAGAGATGCTCCAAGAAAGATGCCTGCAAAACTATGAAAGTTCTGGGATCACATGCTACCGATCTTCTTTGCACTTTTGCAGACTATTTCCTTGAATCATCACCAGAAAAGCGTGCTCATCTGAAGGTGTATCTCTAGTCATCTATTAGTTGATTATTTTGTGACCGAGTTTTGAAACTACTTAATTCAATTATCTGCATGCTGTGAAACTATGTGAAAAATATTAGTACATTTACACACATGCTGTAATGGCTTGTTAGTTCATGACTAACTTTGTGTTCATATTGATTTGAAATGGTTGATGCATGTATATGCCTCTTAAGGGTGTTACATATTGTTGGCCACATTTTCGCTGAAAAGAGGGTTATATGTCTCAAAAAGGGCAGCCCGGTGCATGTAGCTCCCGCTTGTGCAGGGTCCGGGGAATGATATGACCCACTTGGGTCTTTTGTTACTTAACACTGCTTGATGCGCCAATAGTGATTGCTGAGCCTATTATGTCTCAATATTATGCAAACATGATTTGTTTTTTCAGCCTATCATAATATTATCTTAAAACAAAGCACATTTGCTAAGTCAGTTTTGAGCCTATTAACTGTCATTTAACCTTGTTTGGTTGATATATAGAACAAGTACGTATCATGGAAACAATCTTTTGCATGTAAGTTTTACCAATCTTTTACTTTTATGGACAAAGCCGACCCCAACAGGCTTGGGATAAAGGCTTGGTTGTTGTTTACTTTTATGGACAAAACACAAAGAAAGGAATAAAAACTTGCTTCTTCCATAACAATGAGCATGCGAAGCTGCTAAGTGCTCACTCTGAATTGAATATAACTGGGTTTCCCAAGAAAAAAAAAGAAAGGGCAGCCCGGTGCATGTAGCTCCCGCTTGCGCAGGGTCCGACCCACTTGGGTCTTTTGTACGCAGCCTTTCCCTATATTTCTGTAAGAGGCTGTTTCCAGGACTTGAACCCGTGACCTCAAAAATTGCTGTGAAGAATTTACATTTTCCCTTTTGTATTTATTTCTGGAAGATTGGTTCTAACTTGTAAGGCACCATTTTGTCCTTTGCCAATGATTTATTGGATTTTAGCCTTTACTCTTTCTTCAGTGAGCTTAAACATTTTCTATCTTATCTTCAGTGGTAGTCTTCTAATTTTTCAGACTAAAAAAGTGTTGTATTTGGTCTATTCATTCTGTTGTTCCCAGGATGCTCTAAGATGCCTAGCTCCACTTTCCAGTAGCACAAACAAACGTGAACTTTTTGTTTCACTAGTCAAAAGGTTTGATTTAGAAGATACTCCATTGGATCCAGAGAGTATAGAATGTCAAACTCATGATGTTGATGGAAAGGATAAACAAAATACTAATGCAGAAGAGGGGCTAAATGATAAGAGGTTTGTTACTTCTCTTATTACTTCTTTTTACCCATCTAAAAGATTGGTTCTTTTTGCTACAGTTGGTTATTATGTTGGAAATTAATAAATTGTTGTTTGCAAGCTTGTTATACATTATACATCCATTCTTCAGCTTCTGCGTGTCTCGTCTAATGGAACTCACAATAACTTATGTGTTACTTTCTGCTGGGGAAAGCTTTACATGCATAAATGATTATTATTATGCTTGTGCAGGTCTATTCTATTGGAGCTCATTTCCACGTTGGCTGTAGCTGCTGATGAAAATCTGCTTAATATATTCTTTGGATTTATCAAGTCTTCTTTGCTGGTACTGTTTGCTTATTTCTGTTTCTGTTATCTGCAAGGCCTGGCTGTTGGTTGATATTGATTTTCCACGCTGTTTTTCTTCTCCTTCACAGAACAGCAGTGGGTCTTGTGACAGCAAAGCACTCATCTCATTGAGCATAATTTTGAAGGTTTGTGCATTCTGACAATTATTCATTGGTCTTTTGCTATTCTGGTCTCATCCTTTTCTTTCTTTTAGGAACACAATGGGTATTCTTTGGCCCATTTGGATGAAATACTGATGTTGCTTCATGGAGTAAAGCCAGATTTGGAAAATGCAGTTTTAGAAAGCAAATTATTATGCTACCAATATTTATTAGTTCACATGATTAAGGTATTTTGTTAATTGATCTTTTCAATTTCTATTGGTCACTAATATAAAGTTATTTATTGCTTTTTGGAGGGTTGCATTATGTACTTTCATGGTCTTTGGTTTTCAAAGTACACTCTGGACCATGAGTGTGCTTTGTTTGTTGGAAGTATTTTTTTTTGTCTTCTGGATAACGATGCAGAGCCAAATCCTCAAAAACTTCAAGGCCGTAATTGCATTCATTATCTTTAATGTTTATCCGGTTGGATCTACTTCACTAGAATAGCATAATTGTTGTAGTTTGTATTCTTCCAAATTGCATTTGCGTGCTGAGGCTGTATTTATCCATGAACATGGTTGTTCCTGAAGCATGACTACATAGGGCACATGTCTAACCTTGTGCTTGGTTTCATGAATTGACTTAGCCTATTTACATTCTTCTTAGCTTGGGTTTATCCTTCTGCTTGAATGTTGTTCATATGTTTCTCTGACATATGTTTTACTATTTCAAGGTTAATGAAGACAGCACCAACAAGAAGGCATTCTTGATTATCAATGAGCTAATACTCGGGCTAAAGGTTTTCTTTCCTAGCTCATGTGTCAGTCAATCATTAATTGTGTATTAGATAGCATCCTACCAAGGACACCGTTCCTATTAAATGCTTTTCTCTGTTTTTCTTTGTAACAATTAAAGCATGTCAGGGTGAAGCAAATGGTCTGTGTGACCAGAATTTTCTATATCTTCTGGTATTATGCTTGTTTTATTCATACGTCTTACCTGCCGCTTTTTGTATCTTCTGCAGACTAAGAAAGAAAACAGAAAGTTAGCATACGATGTACTCCTGGCGATTAGTTCTAGCTTGAGGAGCTCTGAATCAAGCAGTGCAGACTCAGGTCTTCAACGACTGTTCACAATGGTTAGCTAAAGCAACTTGCTTGAGTCCCGATACATCACCTTTTCTGTTAAACTTTTATTTTCATATCCTCTTCATCATTGTATATAATATTCTATTTTTTGTGAAAGGAATCTCGGGGCATGTCTCTTCGGTCCTAATTTTAACTGTTAATATAATTGCAATTGGTGCTATGATGCGATTGATGCTTATTGCATAAAATCTATAAGGGTCGTGACCAGAGTTTCCAAATTATGAAGTTTATGAATGTACAGAATCCAGATTTTTATGCCTGATTATAAATTGTATTTGAATAAACAGACTTCAAGCCCATTGAGCATGAAAATGGAGGGATTATATCTTTTCTTTTCTTTTCTTTTTGCTGATTGGTTGGGGGGCGTCAGAAACGTTTGTAACTTGTAATATCTATAAAAATACACCAATATTTTGATCTATTTTGAATAAATGTGGTATGAATAAGCAAAGTAGTTCCATATGGCAAGTGCATAAGGTGACAACTACATGTAGAAGATTCATTGTTGAAGCTTATCAACTATTGTCTTCTTTTCAGGTAATGGGATATCTTTCTAGTTCGTCTCCTCACATAGTGAGTGGAGCAATAGCTGCACTTTCATTGCTTATATACAATGATGCTGATTTTTGCATGGAAGTTCCAAATCTGATAGAATCAGTTTTAGTTTTGTTGCAACATAAAGCTACTGAAGTAACTAAGGTGAGTTCTGTGATGGTGTGCGTTACTTAAAAAGTTTCCTATGTTCATAGTCTGATATGTTGTCATATATGATTTGTGTTTTTAGGCATCTTTGGGCTTTGTTAAGGTATTGGTAACATCTTTGAAATCAGAGAAACTGCAGAAATTGCAAGCAGATATCCTGCATGGGATATTACCATGGTCCTCAGTTACAAAACACCATTTCAAAGCAAAGGTTAAGACAATTATTCCAGGTTTTAATTTCTTTTCTTTCTCGTGTCCTGTACAGGTGGTAACTATTATGGCATGTTCTTGTATTATATTTGCAGGTTGCACTAATATTAGAAATATTGATTAGGAAATGTGGTTACGATGCAGTCAACCTAAATACACCTGAAAAGTTCAAGGCCTTTATTAGAAAAGTGGAGGAGGTGAGATTCCCATTACTCATTTGTTACTAGCATGTCTGTAGAAACAAAGTATAATGTTTTTATCCATGGGGCTTGATTTTATTTATGGCTTTATTTTCATGAGTTTTGAAGCTGTAGTGATTTGGTCAAATAATATTCAGATCCTAGTTGCCCCTGATTTGTTACACGTGGGATGGTTATTAAGCTCAGCTGGGAAAGCTCTTTCTGTCCAGCTACGGTCGGCTTGCAACTGTAATCTGTTTGCTAATTTGCCGAGCCTGCCTAGTTGTTAGGTCTTGATTGAATTTTGCTGAGCTTGCTGCTGTTTTCCCCCACAATCAACAATGCAACTTGCAAGTCTCTGGAAGCAGACTGTTGTAACCATGATAATCAAAATCTGGATTTCTTGGATGATAAGCACACAGCAAGTAGTAATTATCTAGCTGAAGTAATATATATAACTCTCAGTTTCATGAAAACAACTTACATGTGATGCATCCAGAATTCTCTGAGTCGTTTGAACCCTGACAAATCAAAGAAAAAAGAAAGATAGTCAGGCGGAAGTAAAGACTGTTGTTACTATTGTTGCTTTGGGCGGAAGTAAAGTTTTTTGTTGCTCCTTTGCTTTTCTGAACACCTACACAGATGTTAGAGCTTTACTTTTGTGCTTATGTGACATGTGTACCGGTACCTTGAGTAATTCAGTTTTAAAACGAGAAACATGATGTTGTGATGTTTAAACTGCGTATTTGGACAATTTAGATCAAACAGCTCGTTGCAACTATAATCATGAAAACATCATTTGTACAATTACGGTACCCTATGTTCTACATATGAAAAAGATCGTCTGCTACTCGAGCAGGGTCGCAAGGGAAATCATCATAATCAAGCTCAAGGTGCAGATCCTGAAGCACAAGATCATGAGCAACATGATGCGAAAAGGTTAGTCAGTTCAGTTATTCTCGTATTCTTATTCTTTTTACATATTACTTATGTGCTTTAGCATTAAACAGGAGAAGACGTTTTGATCCTAATGCTAAATCTGGAGAAGAAACACCTAGGCAACCATCGTGGAAGGGTCGGTCTGCTGGAAAGAAGCAAACAAATGGTTTTCATTATAAGAAAGGCACAAGCAGAGACAAGTCTCGTGTTGCTCAAAGCCAACAAACTAAAGCATCGGGCGGCAAAGTTGATAGGCCTAATTTCAAGTCGAAGTCAAAATGGAAACCAGGTGATAAATCACCTGGAAGCAACAAGAGAAGAAGAGACGGTACGTTCAGCAAGACACAAGATCGTGGGAGGCGAGCAAAATCGGTGCCATCTCGTAGTTTCAAGAAGCGTACAAGTGGGGAAGCAACATGAAAGCGAATGGTACCGTTTGCACCGTCCTTCCACCGACCGAGCTGCATGGCTCAGGATACGATTCCGTAGCAACATTGAACCCAGCTCTGAGCTACCAAGATCTCCGCCTTCCATCATCAAACCATGAACACACTGGACGGTGTTTGACGTTCCAATTTACTGTCTCGTACGGAGTAGTTTGTGTGTGTTGCAAAACAACCGCTCTGTACAGCAAATTTTTTGACTTGTAGGTGGATCATTGAATTGAATTCTGCCTCGCGTTTGTTACTATTAATTTGTAACGTACAAGATTTCATGCAAATGGCTTAACATTCACCCTCACAAGTCACGACACATGTAATACTCACGAGTCAAGATTCGGGACTGTGCGCGCACGATTAAAAATCGTAACAGAACTATCGTCGTGATCTCGAGCTATAAATCCCCAAACTTTTCTTTTAAAGCAAAATACTAATGCAATTTCTCTCTCATTCCCCCTCTGCTTTTCAAACTCATAAAAAAGAAACACAACTTTTCAAATTAAACAACAACAACAAAACCTTTGTCCCAAACATGTTGGGTAGGCTAGATATGAAACCTAACATTTTTTATTTTTAAAATAAAGTAAAAAAGAGAAAGAGATATAAGAGTAACAAAAAATGTAACTTTTGAGTGCAATTTTTTTTGAGAGGCTTGGGTACAAACTAGGGTGGGTAAGGTTGAGGCCCGTCTGGTCTGGCCCCTTTTAGGCCTACTTTGCCCTACCCCTTGTACCACGCGAGCGAGGTGTCAGGTTCCGGCGGCCATGGCGGTGGCGGCCCCCGGGCAGCTCAACCTCGACGAGACCCCCTCCTGGGGCTCCCGCGGCGTCGACTGCTTCGAGAAGCTCGAGCAGATCGGCGAGGGCACCTATGGGTAACCGCCTCCCCGATCCGCCCTATTCGATTTGCTAACTGTTACTCGCCTAATCCCTCGAATCGCTTAATCCGTCACCGCCTCCGCCGGCAGGCAAGTGTACATGGCGAAGGAGACCGGCACGAACGAGATCGTCGCGCTCAAGAAGATCCGCATGGACAACGAGCGCGAAGGCGTAAGTTACTCCCCCCCTCGCGCCTTCGTTTTTCTTCGTTCGTTTCGCCTCTTCTGATGATGCGAGCCCCGCTGGCCCATCGCAGTTCCCGATCACCGCCATACGTGAGATCAAAATCCTCAAGAAGCTGCACCACAAGAACGTCATCAAGCTCAAGGAAATCGTCACCTCCCCAGGTATCGTTTAAGATTACCGCTAATCGAATGAATTACAGATTTGGATTCGGCTTACTTAGCTAATAATTTGCGCTGATGATGTGATTGCTCAACACATCGCAGGCCCAGAAAGGGACGAGCAAGGGAAACCAAGTATGTCCTGATTTGTTCCTGCAATTTTTGTTCCACTGGTTTGTTAAGTTAAAATGTTCATGATTTCTACTCGTGCTGTTAAAAATAGTCGAGGGTAACAAGTACAAGGGGAGCATTTATATGGTCTTCGAGTATATGGATCATGACCTGACTGGGCTGGCGGACAGGCCAGGGATGCGGTTCACGGTGCCACAGATTAAGGTACAATCCCCGGTCCAAGTAACTAGTTCTTTCTAATTGGGTTACTACAGTACAGGACCTTTTATTGATGGAATGATCCAGTTATGTGCTGTCTTGTCTTTTTCCAGTGTTACATGCGGCAGTTGCTTACAGGCTTGCACTATTGTCATGTCAATCAAGTGCTCCATCGTGATATTAAAGGTGTAATATCGCATAGCTTTGCCGATCTGTTCTTATTCTGTCATTTTGGCCCACATTGAGCTAATATGTTATGTTCAACATTTCTTTTGTAGGATCTAACCTCTTGATAGATAATGAGGGTAACTTGAAGCTAGCCGATTTTGGCCTTGCAAGATCATTCTCAAGTGATCACAATGGAAACCTCACTAACCGTGTGATCACTCTCTGGTATAGGTATATCATCTTCCTGTAGGGTTGTTATCACATTTTAGTTATACTCGTACACGTTTCTTATTGGTTTATTTTGGGTTATGGTCGTAGACCTCCAGAGTTGCTACTTGGAAGCACAAAATATGGTCCAGCTGTTGACATGTGGTCTGTGGGCTGTATTTTTGCAGAGCTTCTCAATGGGAAGCCAATATTGCCTGGAAAGAATGAGGTACACTATTTTAGGCCTCTATCTGAGGGATATCATCTGAGCATTATTCCATTCACATCTTAGTTATGTTTTTCCCAGTGATTCCTCATTGCTTTAAATCTATGTTATGACTTATGCGTGATACTCGAGCCCACCTGCATTTCTGTCCCCTTGGATAAATAAACTGTTAGCAAATCTCGTGCTGCTGTATTCATGCAATAATCTCCCAATGCATCATTGATCACATACTCATGTGCACCCTTTTTTTCCTATTTGGTAACCCTTTTTAGCTTCTTGAGTATTTCTTCCAACGTTAGCTATGATTGCACATTCAACTATATGCCCCTATGATTTTTTGCTTTCCTGCAGCCAGAGCAGCTGACTAAAATTTTCGAGCTTTGTGGCACCCCGGATGACTTAATATGGCCTGGTGTCACAAAAATGCCATGGTACAACAACTTCAAACCTCCCCGACCATTAAAGAGACGTGTTAAAGAGTTCTTTAAGCAGTGAGTGATATACTTTACACGTGTCTCCACTGTATGGTTTTTAGTATTGATACTCTTATAATTGTTGTTCACACTTCTATATACATGCAGTTTTGATCGGCATGCGCTGGACCTGTTAGAGAAGATGTTGACTTTAGATCCATCACAGGTATGCTGCTTTTCAACAATCGTGTATTTTTATAAGAAGTGCTACATGTTTAGTTCTTTGAATGACTAATAGTTAGGCGCATGCATTGTCATAACTTTCATTTGCATGTATCTTTCATTCCTTGACAAATTTGTATCTTTTTAACTTGTTCAGAGGATATCAGCAAAAGATGCCCTTGATGCAGAGTACTTCTGGACAGATCCCTTACCTTGTGATCCAAAAAGGTACAAACTGATGGGTAATCATTTTATAGTACCACATAACTCAATTCTAGTCCAGAGTTTATTTTTAATCGACTTTCAACTGTTTGCTGCTTCAGCTTGCCAAAGTATGAAGCATCACATGAATTCCAGACTAAGAAAAAACGTCAGCAACAGAGGCAAGCAGAGGAGGCTGCAAAGCGTCAAAAAATCCAACACCCTCCTCCACATTCTCGCCTGCCTCCAATCCAGCAGCCAGGGCAGGCACACCCAATCAGGCCTGGCCAGGGTATGCACAATGCGCCACCTGTGGGAGCTGGCCCAAGCCATCACTATGCAAAGCCCCGAGGGCCAGGAGGACCTAACAGGTACCCACAGGGTGGGAATCAAGGTGGAGGCTATAATCCGAACCGTGGCGGAGGCCAGGGTGGTGGCTATGGGAGCGGCCCATATCCGCAGCAAGGACGAGGACCTCCTCCTTACCCTGGCGCTGGTCCACGTGGTAGTGGTGGCGGTGGCTATGGAAGTGGCGGGCCAAATTTCCCACAAGGTGGCCCGTATGCTGCATCTGGTCCGGGTCGAGGTCCGAACTATAGTCAAGGTGGTTCTCGCAATCAGCAACAGTATGGTAATTGGCAATAATAGGGCAAGTAACATCACGTCCTTGAAATGCTGTTTCAGTTAGACTGTATTTGCAATGATTGTACTATGTATCTTATTCTCGATGCACTTTGTGAGTCACACCTTAAAATTTATGGTAAGATAAAATTATGAGAGCTCACTGTACTCTTTTAATGTATCAAGCAGATAATGAATGAGATACTTGTGTTCTCAGATCCTCTGGTTGTAGGTAATAGTGTGTTTCCCATGGTAGTTTGCTATACGCAATGTTTTTCATATACCCTTGCACAAGTTATGAGGTTTCACATCATCTCTATGCTCTTTGTGGGTTTTGATATTAGGGTTCTCGGTTGAAGACTGAAGCTATGTAATTAGGCATCGGCCTAACAAGATTGTGTTTGTTGGTCAATTTGTTTCTATATTAAACACGTCTGCAGAGCTGTAATTGCATATCCTTGCTCAAGAATCGTTGAGAACCAAGTAAAATGAATCTGGCATAAAGAGAAGAACATATATGGACCTGTCTCCCCCGTTTTCCTCTCTCAAGGATACTCCAGATACAACCACAAACTCCAATCGATAGTACCACTCCAACTCTTACAAAGTTCAAAATGAGATCTCTCTCACTGACAGCTCCCCAGGCAATAGTCGTGTTCCACACAATCGAACTAATATAGAGCCCAGCTGTTAGTGTCCTCATCTTAGCTCCTGATATCTTGACTAGGACCTTCTTCCGTCACCTTTGCAGCTTAGCCATGAACACGACAGAAGTTTCTTACATGAAAAGCCAAGCTAATGACAGTTCAAAAACTTTATGGCAGAAGTATGATTATCTCTCCAAAATCCAAATTCATGGGAAAATGGCTTCAACAAATGCCTCGGCATCAAAAGGTTGAAGGTCTTCCACCCCTTCACCGACCCCAACGAATTTCACTGGAATCCCAAGCTCATCTACAACGCTAACCTGCGACAGATCAATCAAGAAAAACTTAAGTAATGCGGTTGTTATGCTATTTTATCTGCATACTGCAAGAAAGATGTGCATACCACACAGCCACCCCGTGCAGTGCCATCTAGCTTAGTCAGGATGAATCCCGTGACCCCAACAACCTGGTATTAAGCCAAGAATATCCAGCATTAATCTTAATGAAAAATAAAGGTGAGGATGTTCAGCTCTGACAGTGGTTGCATTGCAGTGATTACATCATTGAACTCCCTCGCTTGTTGTAGCATGTTTAAGCCAGTTGTACCATCAAGAACCAGCAAAACCTCCTGTAGGATCATGAACCACATTTTAGGTATAAACTTATAAACTAAGACGAGCAAAAAATAAAGTATCAGAATGTTTGCATGAACTGTATATCACTAACTGCCAATACCGTACTAAGCAATAATGTCTGCCCTGTCTTTATCAGACTAAATTATTTTTCATATTAAATTAATGCAACATACATTAGGAGCACCAGGAAGGGCTTTAGCTATAACTTTTTTACAGGAAACCAACTCTTCCATCAGACCATAATTCGTATGAAGTCCTGCAGAATGTTGCTGAAACGTGGTTAGTTTCCCTAACAAGTAAGAGAATAAATAGGTGCTGCACTAATCTTCAAATGGTAACCATACGTCCTGATGTATCACATAGAACCACATCAAATCCTTCACGCTTCCCACGTTTTACAGCCTGTGAAAGAACTATGAAGCAAGTCAAATTAGATGAAACATAAGAGCAGAGCTTCTAACAAGGGAGCATAGTGCTTTTGTGATGCTTGTACAACCATTAAGTCATACCTGCTGGAGGTTGTGCTTTCTTATCATTGTCGATAACGATTTCTGAACCAGTTCGCTCAGCCCAAACTTCTAGCTGGTCACGAGCTGCTGCTCTGAAGGTATCACCTGCTGCCATCAATACCTATATATTATGGTTCAGAACAGGAATGCAAACTCGTTAACTTTATTTGCTGGAACCCTGGTTGACCCATAACTTAAGAAGGAAGGTAAGCAGTACATTATTACACCATGAAAATTTGTACAGCCACAAAATTAGCCTATAAACAAGGAGACGACAAGAAAATAGCCTCACCTTCACTCCTTCATTCTTAAATCTGTAGGCAATCTTTCCTGCAAAAATGTTGCAAACGAAAAAAGTAATCAACCAACCAGTCGATAGCATCCTATATAAAGAAAGTTGTCTTTCAAAAACCACAAACTATAAAATAGTTGTGCCGAAGCGAGCAGTGGCTTCCAGTTCAAAGCATAATGTGCTCCCCCACCCTCAATATAAATAAATAAATGAATGAATGATCAGTATCACTTGGTCTATGGTTTTTTTTTCTTTTGCTATCCCTAGCTTAATATAGATGGTACTAGGAATCTGAAATGCCTACTTGCTTGAACTACGGTGCCTAATTGACCTTGAAATACGAAGCATTTAACTAGATAAAAGCAATTCAACTAACGAGTGTAAATTATCAAGGTGAATTACCAAGCGAAGTTGTCTTTCCACCACCATTCACCCCAACAATCATGATGACAGCCGGCTTCCTGGCATAATGGCGAAGCACAATGAGACCTATCAAATCAAACACACCAAACAAAAACGATTCCACTAGGCAGGAGAGGGTAGAACCTGAACCCGAGGTTCAGCTCTGCGTTGCCACCCTTGCTTGTCAGCAGTTCAAGAATGCACCTTTTTAGTGCAGCCTGTACAATCAATGACCATCACCACTTATAGTAAATCGTTAAACGGGTACAACAGTTACGTTATAATTAGGAGGCCGCTAAGGACTGGATGTCCGAATCTACCTTTATCTCGCTGCCAGACTTGAGCTTTCCGTCGCGGATTTCCTCGCGGAGGGTGTCCACGATGCGGAAGGAGATCTTGGGCCCGAAGTCCGACACCAGCAGCGCCTGCATGGGAATTAGTTTGGACATCAGAGAATCCGAAATTCGAAATGAGCACGGACAAGTGTCCAGGCTGTTGGAACTGTTTCGCTCACACTCGCACGAACAACGGAACAAGAGGATAAATGGTGGAAGAGGGAGGCTAGAAACGTGGAACGTACCTCCTCGAGCTCATCGAGTACACGGTCAGTGTCTTCGAGGTTCCAGTAGGTGAGGAGCTCGTCGACGACGGAGAGATTCTCGCGGGTCTTGGAGAAGCCGGAGAAGAGCTTCTCGACGTCGCTCTTGGCCTTCTCCTTGATGAGGCGGCCGAGACGGGTGAAGAAGCCCGGCTGGCCTGCCGCCGCTGAACAGCGTAGGAGACCAGCGCGGCCGAGTCGGACGGAGGCGGTGCCGGCGGGGGAGAGGAAGGGGAGGACGTGAGAGGGTGCCGCCATTGCGGATACGAGATGATCTTTCTAAAAAAAAGGTTGCGGATACGAGATAACAGTGGGGTGGGCACGCACGGCCACAGAACAAATGGATCAGAGGACCTTTTGGGCTTAAGGGCCCAAAACAAACACAGGCAGTCTAGATAGAGGCCCATTAAAGCTGACCCATAATTACGAAGTCGGGGTCTGGCCCAAATTTGCTCGGCCCAAATACGTTCTACAGATCGGCCCAAGTAAGCGACGCTCTCCCTTCGCTCGCACAGCAGGCGTTCCATTCCGCCGCCTCCTCCTGCTCTTCTCCGACCCCGGCGCGGCCGCGCCCCTCCGGAGAGCACCAACCAAGTCAGTACGGTTCTTCCAACCATGCAAGTTGATTGTTCCAGTCAACGGAATGTATTGTTCCAAGCATATTGTTCTATGTGTCTGAATTCATTCAGGAGCCGGTGCGCCGCGCAGGAGAACACGGCAAAGCGCGACGGCAGTGACCTAGAGCGACATCAACCGCGGAAAGAAGCGATTGTATCGTAGGCTGCGGCCACGATTGGGAAAGGAGGAAAGCACGGCGGCGGGCAGCGGTGGAGGTTGCGTGACGAGAAGGCCATGGTTCGTTGGGTTTGCACCCAATTTCCCGGTGAGCTGTGATATCCTACCTTGTGATCGACGCTTTGATTGATTAATATCATCAAGCAGTTGCTGCATGTAATCGGCGGAGCTACTTCGTAACGTCACATGCATCTTGTAGCGTGCTATGCTAGTGTGTCGCATGCAGCCAACTTTGAATCTTACAGTGAGGTCTGACTGCTCCAGGCCATGATAGAAGTTTCATGTTTATTTTAAACCCAATTGCTCTATAGCTGACATAGGAGGCCTCGAGATTCTGGAAAATTAGATGCTTGGAGAATAATCCCTAAAATCTGTTTGAAGCCTGTAACCAAAATTCAGATGATCCATGTCTTTCACAGACGTTCTGAGGCTTTGACCCTGCCAACAACACTGAAGATAATGAGAACAATGCATTTCATATCATTACATGGCCTGGTTTCGAATGCCAAACAAAAGACTTGCACTTCCTCGGAACACAGAATTTGCCTTACACTGAGCCACCACACTATAACTTGATGTTTCTCCTCATTTCAGATTCGATGATGCCAAAGTTGAATTTTGTACTGAACTATCACATTATTGATCATTAGATATATCTTTCTGGCTCTTCTGTCATCAGCCACCAAATGCAGTGATGTAGCCGTGTATATCCTTCTAAAGTGTTCTCTTTTCGTTGCCAACAAGAGAGAGTTTGTGTGTTGTGGCCTCAGAAGACAGCTGTGGAGAAGTGTACACTATATATCAGGTATTCGTCACACATCCGAGATGCGATATTCTACTGCTCAAGAAAGTAGCCACTGAGTTGGCCGCGCTACATACAAAGCCATCGACATCTGAACAAGTGATGAGGTATTTTTTTTCAATGAATAACTAGATAGCAACGTCAGGCATGCAAGTCTGGATGTGATCATAGGTAGTTACTCACATGACACGCAACTCCGTTATCACACCATGATGTGGAGCTTGACCGCCTGTGCAGTCCTTAGTGGTGTTCGTTTTCTCTTTTCATTCTTAATGAATAATAATACTTTGTGGGTAGCATCTGTTACTGAACAATTCTGCCAAGTCATAGCTAAATTCTGTCACTTTCGTTATGAGTTTCACTTAAATACTTTCATTCTTTTGTCGCTGAACTCTGCATAATTCTATCACTTTCGTTGATAGCTTTAACTTTATCCCCTGAGAGGGGATTCATAACCAAGAGAAGTATGTGAATCAATTGACTTTTGGGAGACGATTATTTGTATCGGTTCTCTTGTGATGCAAGTCTTCACTGAAAACTAATGCAAATGGGGGACCTTAACTATTCCACCAGAAAAGCAGGTTGAGAGTCGGTGATATCAAACATGAAGCCTGCACTATTGTTCTGTTCCTATCGATCATGCATGCCGTATGCGCCTTTCCAGGTACGAGTTACAAAACACAAGCCCCCAGCTGTCATGTAGTTCACATGTTCCTCTCTTCTTACGTATATCCAGAGTTACTAAAGAAATATTATAGTACAATGAGTGTTAACTGAAACTAAAGCCCATTGTAAACCCATGTATAAGTAAAGTTTGGTAAAAAAATATTTACCAGAACGAACCCCAGCATAATTTTGACCATCTCGGACAGGCAAGATGCTAATAAAAGCGGAATACTTCCCATTGAAGTGCCTTACAAAAATTCTGTTGTTTTTCGAAACCAAGTTAAGATAATAAATTCTATCCAGCGTTCTTATTAGCTGTATGACGTGTGTGTGTGTGTGCGGTGACCAGATCTGTGCATAGCTAATATCCAGCACCTGCTAGCTAGCTAGTTAGAATGTGTTCTTCCACTAATTCACGAGGAGATAGGTCAACTGCAAACTGCAAAAGCACAACTAACAGTCCAACACATATGTTTTATAGCAGAGTAGAGCAATATATACTTAAATCTATCATTATGGTAAGCAAATAGCTAAGTTATCGTTAATGTGCTTGGCTGTCAATCTCAGAGAAGATTCACGTATTGGTCTCCCACTCAGACTCAGCAATATCATGGCGACCTTTCTGTGACAAGATTCACATATATATTCGGTCTCCCTCTTTTCTTTCCTGGGAGATTTGCTCGCTGAATTTTCTGTCGGTTACGCACCTTTTTCCTTGTGTCATTTTCGTAGCTGGATATGGTCACTCCGTGTTCTCGTTACGCCCAAACAATAATATTGTGTTCCATTAAAATGTGTGTTCACTTTTTAAATGTTTGGACCACCACAAATATCATTGTATCCCTTACAAATATTGCTAATATATAACTAATAGATAATACAACACAGTAGAGGCTTGTCCTACTGTATTTTTTTAAAAAAAACATATACTCCCTCAGTTTCGAATTATTTGACGCTGGCTAGTTTAAAATTGAACTAACCAGCGTCAAATAATTTGAAGCGGAGGGAGTAACTAGTAGCGAAAAAATAATCAAGAACAACTGATGTAGAGTAACTAAAAAATGCATCTTCCCTACACTATTTTATGTGCACACAACACAATGGAGGCGGTATAGTTTGATGGATATGTAATGAGTATATCACAAATGATCTTGTTAAATAGCATAGTATTCAGGTCCTGGTGCAGCAATGGCGAAACAAGCTGAATGTACAGATGCATGGGCGGAGCCATTTTTTTTCAAGCAAAAATGACAACCCAAAACCGCAAAGGTGGTGCATACTTACATATTGTATATTCTCAAGGGAGCTACTCTAGTATTATACTATAGTACTGAACTATATAACGTGCCAGCAGGTCCTACCTTCTCTCCTCTGCTGGTTTCTCTCTTTCTTTGTCTGCAGCTCACTTTCGCTTTCCTCACCCCTCTCTGCTTCAATCTCTCTCTCTCTCTCTAGTTGGATATAGGTCTGGCTTCCAGCAGGGTTAGTTAGGGTTGGTGTTTAGAGCCTTTCCCCCCTTGCATATCAAGCCTTCATCACACCCCACTTTTGACCCCCTCAAAGGCTCAAACACAAAGTTCGTCCTTGGTTGGTGGATACTAGCTAGGCAGATCAAAGGGGATAGAAAGAAAGAGGTGCTCTATAGCCAGAGGAGGAAGAAAGGAGATGTCTCAGGCGATGTCGGCCGCCGGAGGAGGTGGCGGTGCGAGGCAGTTCGGCGACACGACGTTCACGAAGGTCTTCGTAGGGGGCCTTGCGTGGGAGACGCACAAGGAGGGCATGCGGGCCTACTTCGAGCAGTTCGGCGACATCCTTGAGGCCGTCGTCATCACGGACAAGAACACCGGCAGATCCAAGGGATACGGATTTGTGAGTTCTGAACTTGCTAATATTGACTAGCTTGCTGCTATCCATCTACCCTTCTTTCCCCTCCCTCATAATTCGGTCCCTTTTTTCTTTGTTAATTTAATATCGGCTCATACATCTAGTCTAACTACTGCACCCTCAAGTTGATGTATTAACAAGAATTTGTGTACATAATTAAGGTTGCATTCATATAACCAGTGAAAAACCTAGTGGATCAATTAATGACGGATGTGCTTAATTAGAAGTTTAATACATATATGCACATCATAACTTTGGATATTTGTAGGTTACGTTCCGTGAGCCGGAGGCGGCGTTGAGAGCCTGCATCGATCCATACCCCGTTATTGATGGGAGGAGGGCAAACTGCAATCTTGCCTATCTGGGGGTCAACAAGTCCAAGACGACGACACAAATACCGCTGTATCTGCAACCAGCATATGGTACTTAATTCAGTCTTCTACGATTATTTTTTTGAAACGGAGTCTTCTACAAATTAAAGCAACTCTAAATCGTTTCATACAGATTATTAGTTCTTCAATAAGAGAATTTTTGCCTTTAGTAATTCTGACTAGCTAGATAATAAGCAAGAAGCTTCTAAATGTATTTACTGTTGACTTGCTACCTAAGACCAAGTGCAAAATCATGTAGACAAAATGATTTGCCTTTTGCGTCTCTGTGCATCATTTTATGCTAATGTACGCCTTGCAAATAAGCTACTCTGCTCCTAAGCCTTTGTTTTCTAGCTTCTTGGTGCTCCCTTGAACTAAGCAAGATATTGCTTTCAGGCGCTGCACTTTTAGAATCAAATCAGTATTGTCTGATGAAGACGAAAAATGGTTTCCTTTTGTTTAGGATCGACTGGGTAAGTAGGTAATCATTGAAGCTGAATTTGCTACAGATTGGGCATTTTCCATTAATTCTAGGTTTTAATTTGCTAACACCTGGATTGGCAGCACTTAACTAGTCATTATATATGTACATACTCTTCCTGCCCAGAAGATGTTATATATCATGAAAAAAAGGGTCAAATTTTAGAACATAGTATCCGGGCATCCGACAGTATTTCACCCAAGATTAAAAAAAAGCTGCATTATCCTCCAGCTTTCTGCAAAGCACTAAAAGCAAGCGTGGTTAGTTATTCTTGGGGGGTGTTCCTTCCAGTCCAGGCTTGCGTTTGCTTCTTCCAATCCTGCAGCTGCTGTACAAGTTCAGTGCGCTTTGCTGTCCTTGTCCTCTACAAAATTATCTTCGGCCTGCTCCCGTCGTACCCTTCTACTAACTAACTTCACTGTTACACATGGAACAGTGTGCATTCATATCTTGTTTGGTAATTTTCGTAGCAGTTGCCCCATGTCTCTGGTCTGGTGCATGTAATCTTGCTTTCCTGCTTATAATTTAATGTCACCTTGATGGCCTTTCAAAAAAATAAGTTGTACGTGCTCGGATTCAACAATGAGACTGTTGGCTTGTAAACTGAATAGCAGCAGACATATTACTTGTTGACGCTTCTATCATCCATATGATGCATAAATTTATATATAGGCACTACATTTCTGCATGAATCTATATTACTGCAATGTAACCATCTCTTACTGCCATTTACAAATACTTATCAAATGTAACTTCAGTTTCACCTAATTACAGATTAGAGTGGTCCTTTTTTTTTGTTTTACTGTTCATTCGGTGTTCATGGATGATGGGCGAATGAAGCAGGTCATTTCCATGGGGGAGGCAACATGAGTGCAACGAAGTCCGTTCAGACGACGGCTAATGGTGTTGTTGCTGGCACCGGCGGTGCCACCCTGAGCTTTGTCCCGGCCGATCATGGCATCCAGCAAGGGATTCCTACGACTTACAATGTTTATGCCGGGTGAGTATGTATGTAGTAAACTGACTGAGTACTTTTGACCACGACCACCACCACACACAATGCACCGGCCAGAGCCGGCCGGCTTCTGCAGGCCAGCTAGCTATCTGTGTGTCTCTCCCCTCCCGATGTGCACTACTGGCCTATGGGCGGCAACCGCTAGCTGTAAAGACATGCATGGGTTTCGGTTAAAGCCAGGCGTTACTGCTGCTCTTGCGCCTGCCTCCTTGATCGTTAATGGCGGGAGGGGCCAGCGACTGCACCGTCCATCGTCCTTTTTCCATGTGCATCTCATCGATCTCCCTGCATGTGCCAACACAGTTTAGCTAGCTAGCTAGCTTCTTCGGCATGCATATATGCACTCCAACTGTGTAGAGATGCATATATATGCATGGTGTGCGTTGTGTGTGTGTCAGCAGCATGCATGCATGCAACTAATAGCTTAGCATAATATGTATTTTTGGTAGGTTACTGCTAGCTAGCTAGTATATATATATATATATATATATATATATATTGTGGCAATTGGTAAAGAGAGTGGTGAAGCGTGAGCACCTCATCATGTGAGCATGCATGTGCTTGATATATGGAGTGGCAAGTACAGGACTCGTATATACCTCGGATGTGCAGCAACTGGCATGTGGGGGCAAATCGCTTTTAGAAAAAGTCGGTCGCTTTGTTCTTGCATGTGGCTGGCATGCACGCACTCGCCATGCCATGCTGCATTGGTCTGCGTGTCCGGTCAAGGGCGCGGCGAAACGACATCCATGCATATGCATGCATGCCCCCTCGCTCGTCTCCTTTTTCTCATGCGTGCGTGGTAATTGGTAACAACATGCATGTTGAGAGCAAGGAAATTGCATCGTAAATTTGGTTGATGCTGACTAATTTAAGCTCTCTTGGCAAATTAATTTCAGCTGGTACTCTCCGTATTTCTCTGACTACGGGTATCCACTGGTACGTATGATCTCATATGCATCCTTCCCTGCTTTGTTGCTTAATTCGTCTTCTTGCTTTCTATATATGATGTCAAAAATGTTTTATTGGGCATGCTGTTCTGATCATATTATACATAAAATGGGCATGTGTCAAAAAATAAAATAAATGCAGAGCTACCATCAAGCAGCAGCCTACGGCGGGCTGCAGGGAGCACAGCAGTACGCCGTCTTCGGCGGCGGGGGCGCGACGGCGGCGGGGCTAACAATGACGGCGCCGAGCCCCACCGGGCTGTACCCCTACTTCCAGTACGGCGCCGCCGCGGGGTACAGCGTGCCGCAGTGTTACCAGTACGCCGCGGTTGCCGGCGGCCTCCAGCTGCAGTACGGTGGCGCGGTGGCGCTTTCTCCTAATCCTGTTGGCCAGCAAGCTGCAGGTACGTCTTAGTTGATACTATAAGACGACATATATCAGATGCTTACGCCATGCATGAAGCGCGTACGTAGATAGATGTTTCAATTGCAACAACACTACGCGCGTACGTACGTACACTGATGGCATGACAAATTTCTGGTAACGATCGATCGATCGATTTTTCAGGCGTGACAATGTCGTCTCTGACAGCTCCAGCTCTGCCGGCGTCCACAGCACAGTACCAGCAGGCTCATTCCTTCTCACCTCGCCGCAGCACCGGACCAGAAGCCCAGCTTGGCGGCCTAGCTAGACAAACCATGCATGGCTCATGCATGCACTTTATCCCCCTTCATCCTTAATTGGATATCCATGAGTCCGTACGTAGTCAACCTCTCCATGCATTTCGTGTATCGATCTGTGCTCTTAACAAGTCGCGTCATCAAATGGAACGTAGTCCACCCATGCATACAGCTGAGACTTGTCGTCTAACTAGCTTGACGCCAATAATATGCTCACTCTTGGTTGTTTGAGTGGTGCATTTGGCAGACTACCCAGCAACAAGCAGGGCCATGGCTGGTCCGATTTTGCATCATGTGATCGGGTACTCCATACCATACATGCATGTAAGGTCAATCGTCTTCCTAGCTAGCTCATCATCTCTTTGTAACTGGCCTTCCCTGCAGGCCTCTCTCTCTCTCTCTCTCTCATGGGTCCAGCTCCAGTAGAAATCATATCATTAGGTCGTCCACATGCATATACAGGTCCTCACCAGTTAGCATCTCGCTCTTTTGTTAGCCATGTCGTAGTTCACATAGATTACTAGTCTTGGTAGGATAATAATTGTGCCTTGGATTCTTAATAATTGTTCTCCTCCTCTATATATATCTCGCATAGCATGCATCACATTGATCCTTAATTTTCACCAAGCAATTAAGCCGCCGGGCATGGCTAGGTCAAGATCGATCCATGTCAGATGCATGAACAGTTATAGATATTACTGGACACCGCCATATATTACCAGACACGTGTGTTATCAGCTATATTTGTATCATTAATATCATCAGTGATGTCAACTGTAATAACTGTATGTTCAGCTTCATTTTGAGAAGCTAACGTATGCATATCTATCGTCTTAAACACATTTCCATGAACTCTGCTAGCTAGTCTACTTATATGTACATGTGTGTTTTCAGAGGGACTTAACTAGTATAATTCATGTTTAACAATAGTAATATACCCTGATAAGGATCAGAGTTGGTTTTCAATTAGTTTTTGATGCATGGCCTAGCTAGAGGGTAGACATGCTCCTGCGTCCTGCGTGGCGACGTTGAAGGCGAGCTAGCACGTGGAGGTTTTGGAAGCCTTCGTCTGCGTGGTAGTCAGCTGGTCGACCAACCAAGGGAAAGGCAGGCAGAGGTACGGTCGTTGTTGACGGCCGGCCGGCCGGCGACGCGTGGATTTCTCAATCTCGTTTTCTATAGTCAAATTCTATCTCTCTTTTTTTTTTTCTTCAGATGATGTAAAATATGAATTTTAGTCTAAGAATCCTATCTATCTATATGCCTTGTGTTGTGATTTGTCCAAAAGCGATGAGAAACGGCAGAAAACCTTTTGAGTATTTGGTTCAAAACTAAAACGTGGTTAAGTATTTGGTTAGATTTCGAGCTGCCAATTTCTTCGATTCCCACTAACAACATAATGGAAGAGGCTGCCTAGCTACATACATTGATCGATTTTTTTTTCTAAAAAAAGGTCTGCTATGTGGGCCTTGCTTGCCAACAACTTCAAATTTGACCAAACTTATAAACGGTCCCACAAAAAGGAAGAAAGAAAAAAAAAGGGGAAACGGGAAAGCAGAGACGGGAGCCACCCTTTTCCCCCGCTCGCCACGCTTCTCGCTCCGGCGTCCACCGGAATCTCGCGCCGCCGCCGCCGCCATCAGCTCCTCTAGTAGAGCTCAGATCCGTCGTCGGCTGGTTTTTCTTCTTTCTCTTGGTAAGTGACAATCCTGGCTGTCTTGTTCCAAATCCGTCCAATTAGCTGACCCAACTCCATCCATCCATCTATATCTATGGTCGGACTACTAGGTTTCTCTCTCTCGTGGTATCGTATTTGTATTTTCCTTGCCTGGCGAGGCGAGGCGAGGGCGAGGGCGAGGCGAGGTTCCTCGTCAGCGTCCCTGTAAGAAGCCAAGACCGATACAGGTTGTCGCCATACAGCTTATTGCCACCCAATCAAGGCTTTTACAAGGTGTATATTTCCCGCAAATTCCCTTGCTCCACAGTCCACACCAATCGCGCCTACGATTCTACCATCTGCAAGCCCCCTCCCCTCCCCTCCCCTCCCCTCCCTGCTGTTCCGACTCGAGGGATTGGTGGTGGTGAGGGCCAGGATTCACCACCGTGGAACGGCTGGAAAAAAATGGCGCGTGAAGCCACCACGCCGCGGAGCACCGCGGAGTCGGCAATACGGTCCGTCGGTCTTGGCTTTGACGTCGCCAACGATATCCGTCTCAAGTACTGCAAGCAGCGCGATTCGCCCGACCCGCTGATGATCGAGCTTCACCATGGCGAGCTTCAGGATATCGTGCTTCCCGGTGGCCTCACTGTTGCTAGCGTGCCCAAGTCAATCAAGTGTGACAAAGGGGAACGGACCAGGTTCCGGTCTGATGTCCTGTCCTTCCAGCAGGTATGTTTTTTTTTCTTCTTCAAAAACACCGGCTTGGGCACCTTCCTCAATTTTTCTTAAGCTTTTTGCAGATGTCAGAGCATTTCAACCAGGAGCTATCTTTGTCTGGGAAAATTCCATCTGGCTTGTTCAATACTATGTTCGAATTCACTGCCTCCTGGCAGAAAGACGCTGCGAATACCAAGTCGCTTGCTTTCGATGGTTGGTACATTACGCTCTACACTGTAGCGCTCTCAAAAGCACATATTGTGCTCCGGGATCATGTTAAGCAGGCTGTTCCGTCAACCTGGGAACCCGCTGCCTTGGCAAGGTTAGATTCATATGTGATTCTTGATGTATTTACACACATTCTGTAAAATAATAATATGATTATCCGTACAGTTTCAAATTTTCTTGTTACCTTCCAGATTCATTGAAAAATTTGGGACTCATATAATTGTTGGCCTTCAAATGGGTGGAAAAGATGTAATTTATTTGAAACAACAGCATTCGTCAAGCTTGCAAGCGGTCGATGTTCAGAAACGATTAAAGGACATGTCAGACAGGAGATTTCTTGATGCAAGTGGACATTCTGACATGAGTTTCATGGACACATATGGGAAGAATAAGGTTTTCTCCTACCCTCTGCTGTGAATTAGTTTTGCCATTTGTTTTCCCAGCATATTCTTCATTCTACACCATTGATCAGTGTTAACTGGTATCTCCTCATTGCCCTTCTTCGTATTGTAAATCTAAGACATGTGCATAATTCCCAAGGGATTTTAGAAGTTCAGATTATTGACTTCTGGAGTTTGTGTTATCACTTTGATTACTAGGCCATATTTTTTTAACGAGACGAGTTTTGTTACTTAGAATTCCTGACAAATTGTGACCACTTGTTGTCTGTTCATGTGCCTCTAGCTTCAGATTGTGATCATTGTGCCTGATTGGCGATTGCCTCTCAATTAAGAAATATTTTGATGGCAAAGAAAGACTGAGATTCATAAGAGTGTTTTGTTTTAGCGAATACTCTCTCCGTTCAAGAATATTAGCATTTCTAGGTTTAGTCAAAGTCAAATATTTGTAACTACTAATAACAGGCAATCCATAAGGATGATGCTATTAGATTCATCGTTGAACAAACTATCATACTATGGAACTATTCATATTTGAAAAAATTATTTTTACAGATATTGTTAGTAAAAGTTAAAAGTTTGACTTTGACCAAACCCAGAAGTGCTTATATTCTTAGACAGAGGGAGTAGCATGCTAAAATTCTCAACTTTGTGCTTACCAGATCTATGTTCGTGTACCTAGGTTATTTCAAATTTCAACATTGGATCTTACTGTTATTTAGCATGTTCCCTATTTTTTGCGGTACTAATGGGTGTTGGTAGGTCGTAAGATTTCCTTACCTTCCTAAACAATTTACATTGTTGTACGATGCGCAGAGTGACACAAGAGAGCAGCACCTGAGATTTGTACAGTCCAGTCCATTAAATTCATACTCTTCAAATGAGGTAGAGTTTCTTTTTGCTCATGGTGTTTATAGTTGTTCAGATGAAGAACCTCATATCTTTGCATGAAACACACATTTTGTTCTCCCCATGTCAGGATCTGGTTATGATGCCCAAGCGAAGAGGTGGAAGGGATAAAGATTTTATGTCTCATGACGAGTGGCTTAGTACCGTTCAAGGTCAACCTGATGTTATCTCAATGTCCTTTATACCAATCACTTCACTATTGAACGGAGTTCCTGGGAGTGGATTTTTGAACCATGCAATTAATCTGTACCTTCGACGTAAGTGTCAATTCTCCCTATTTCAGGCTGCAGCATCATCTGAGCCACATCAATATTTGTGTGTTGTACCTATTTCTATATAGACACCCAAATCCTCATTTGTAGTTATAAATCATATTAGAAAAATCTAGATGTATACCCACAACCGCAATACACTAGAAAACAAGACTGATATTGACTCTTGTAGATTGCTTATTCTTTTGCCTTAGCCACAGCTTTCTTTACTACCAGCAGTGTCAACTTTCAGAAAGAACGATGTGTTTTTCAATTCGATTTTGATGCAATATTTGCCACATACATTGCCAATTTACTATTCAGATTGAAAAACCCTGCCCACTCCTGCTTTGCTGATGATCTGCGAATATTGCAACAATGTTGGTTGCAACCTTCTGATTATTATCCATCATACAGTAATTACTGTATTAATTGAAAAAACAGTATCTAGCAGAAGCAGCATTAAGCTGCAATCCAATCTCAATGTATTAATAACCTGGTGATATTCAAATTTGTTGCAGATAAACCCCCAATTGAGGAATTACACCAATTCTTGGAGTTCCAGCTTCCAAGGCAGTGGGCACCTGTTTACAGCGACCTTCCTCTGGGACCTCAGAGGAAAAGACAAAGCAGTGCATCTTTACCAGTAAATTTAATCGGCCCAAAGCTTTATGTTTGTACCAACATGGTAAGGATGGCTTCTGCTATTACCATTATTAAAAAAACTTTCTTTCTATGCCCCATTATTTTTACTTGTGTTTTTTAAAATGCAATCTAATCACTTCAGAAGTTCATTTTCATTAAGATGAGGCTTCACTTTCTTTTATACTTTTCCCCTTCATCTTTTGAGCAGTACCTCAAATATGCTGCAGGTTGATGTAGGTAAAAAACCAGTTACAGGACTCAGGTTGTTTCTTGAAGGAAGAAAGAGCAACAGATTAGCTATACATCTCCAGCATCTTTGCTCTCTTCCTCAGATTGTTCAGCTTCAAGATGACCCATACAATCAGCAAACTCCAGAAGCATATGACCGCAAATACTATGAACCAATTGGGCCGTGGAAGCGTTTCTCTCATGTCTGCACAGCACCAGTAGAGTCAGATGACGATTCATCTATTGTGACGGGGGCACAGTTAGAAGTGGTCAATCATGGCTTCAAGAAAGTACTTTTCCTTCGATTGCATTTCTCCAGAGTCTGCAATGCCGCTCTAGTCAAGAACCCTGAGTGGGAGAATTCTCCAAACCTGGCTCAGAAATCAGGCCTTATCTCAACACTCATAAGCACACATTTTTCCACAGTAGCTCAAAAGCCCCCACCACGCCCTTCTGATGTGAATATCAACTCGGCAGTATACCCTGGTGGACCACCTGTTCCAGTGCAGAAACCAAAGCTGCTCAAATTCATCGATACAACCGAGATGGTGCGTGGGCCACAGGATTCCCCAGGTTATTGGGTGGTTTCAGGTGCAAAGCTGAATCTTGAGAGGGGTAAGATAACATTGCGAGTGAAATACTCATTGTTGACAGCAATGTTGCCTGATGATGAGTTTCCCTCTGATGATGAATGTTAGCTCCTGGAACAAAGGAAACCTTATGTAGCTAACATTCAAAAGAAACCCTATGTAGCTAACATTCATGATACAGATGAAGGTAATAGGTTTTTTTTTATAGTTTTTGTGCATTTTTTTGAAGGTTCTGGTGGTGCTGTACGATGTTGTTCTAAAACACCAAAGCATAAATGAGTGCGTTGTCCTGAAAGAAGCGGGATAAATTGGTGTACTGCATTTGAATATTAGATGGTAGAGCAAATTATCTGTATACATGAGGTGGAACACGAAAAATGTTTTCTTGTTTTTTGTACTCTAGCCTATAGGTTGCTCGAAGTCATATAATGGTGGCCTTTTTAATACATATACAGGAAATTTGTACTTCATACCAAATTGTATTGCGGGAATCCATTATCAGCATCAAAGCAAAGGTGTGGCCTAATGGACCACAGAAAGATAACATTAGGAAAAAAAATCAGCCAAACAGTTCGCACTATCTGAATCGAAACCTTATAAGCTACATAACCCAAGTAAACCAATTCACTCCAGCTACACAACTCCTTTCAGGGAATGAATTGTATGTTACATCTGCCAAATGAACCTCAGCTGTTTCTATTTAGCATTCGAGTTTTAATCAAATTAGCGACATAGCCTGCAACCAAAGAAGATCCAGCCTCCGTGCAACAGTAGCCATGCGTGTGACCTTCAGTTTCAACCGTCAAGACCACCCCAGGTGCCCGCTTTGATACCTATAACCCTCCAATAACAGGTTAACAGAAGATAGTTAGCTTCCATCACCCCATAATAGAATCCTACTGGAATAACAAACAATCTTTTTACCTCTTCTAGGTGAGATATTGGACCCCAGTGATCGTCCACTCCAAACAATAGAGCAATTTCGTTCTGTCTCGCTCTGATGAAAGTCCAGTCTGGTTCTTCAGTAAGCTGAAGTGCAAAAGGAATAGTCAACAACTACTATGCATGTAAATACAGAGTACATGTAATAACACAAGCTCTTGTTACAATGCTGTGTGATCTGTGCAGCTGTATATAGCAACGCCAAGTACTCAACATGGTGAATTACCTTTTGGAACTCTGTCATTGCCATGAAAAGAACATTGCGCATCGTATGGTACTGCACAGTTTGTTTAAGGAGCAAATGCCTCAACATTTCGAGTTAGGGGAGGAAAGCAACTCGCATAGAGGGTAAATTAAGTTCAGATCTCACCCTTAAGAGATGGTAGCATGCAGCATCAATGGCTGTTGC
The DNA here is from genome assembly GCA_030760725.1 of Neostapfia colusana. Taxonomy (NCBI): domain Eukaryota; kingdom Viridiplantae; phylum Streptophyta; class Magnoliopsida; order Poales; family Poaceae; genus Neostapfia; species Neostapfia colusana. The sequence continues at coordinate 73,331,055 of JASWHV010000018.1, forward strand.
AGACCACGAAGGTCCAAGTAACCTTCTCAGAATGCCACTTCTAACTGAAGGTTGGAGTGACCCAATAAGAGATACAAAGGAACTAACCCCTTTACTAAGGAGTGATGACCTGATCCAAGTTCAGATAGTCCACATCATGATGAGTCAATATGGGAACAGATTCAAAATCCAAGTGGACCAAGTCAAAACGTGAGATGCCAATTAACTTCTGAATCATATTTATTTCCAGCCTCCTAAACGGTAAACCAATCTATATTACACTGCGGTACTCTTCTACTGAACTATAAATGATCAATCAGTACAGTATCATAGCGATCAACTACATGTATATTCAATGTTGATGCAATCATGTTGTTTTAACAAGACTCACAAGTTTGGAAGTGGTGGCAACATCCTTTGGTAACAAAGGAAAAATTGACAAATCCAAATAGCATACTTCTGTACCTTGCAATATACCCGATTGCCGATTGCTTTACTGAATTCTTGTTCAATGTTAAAAATGGATAAAGCCCTACAAGAAATTTTATCTGTCCAAAAGAAAGGAATACAGGAGTTGGTAAACAATAGGGTTAGACTTCAGGACAGGATAGACTTGGTCAACGATTCAAACCTTTGTCCGAAGTCTTTTGAAGATTTCCAGGCCTATGTAAGCACCAATTGAATGGCCAACCTTCACTCAAGGCACATATATTAGTCCTATAAAAGACTTTTTTTTTCCTTTTGAGATCAACAAAGAAATTGAGCACCAGTTCTAGCAGAAAGTGAATCACATATATTATTAAAATAAGAATACCATCAAATTCATATTCTAGCAGGAATAGATCCAGATATCCAGAGTTATTTAATACAGCAAACTGATCAACTCATAATAATGCCACGATATCACAGTGATGAATCGTTACATAATATACTGTGGATTCACAGCTTAGAAGTGAAGTGAACAACATCTAAAACTTTATTCCTTAAGATATCAGGCCCAAACTAATTAAGCTTGGGCCACAATATTCAAGCGAACAGGGCAATGTTTAAGGGTAGGCTTCTGTAATCCATAACCCTTCTAGATATTATAAAAACCAATCAGATATTTTTCCTATTCCAAGCAACAAATAGTACTATGTATGCTTGTTCGAAATTAGAGATGTCTATATGCTGGTTTGTCAATAAAGAAATGAAGAGTACCAGTACAGAAAAACTCGAACAAAGTATTGCGGTTGTGCAGGTAAAGATATACCAAAACTATTGGCTGTTCGGAATGTTCAAGCTCGTCCTCAATAAAATTAACCTGCAAGCATAGATACAAATTAAACTGGAGGTGCATAACCAGTTCAATCTTGATAGTTCAAACTAAAAGCTTCTGCAGAAGGAATCGAGTGAACATGAAAGAATAAATGGAATAAGAACTTTTGAAGGCGGTGGCAGGAAAGAAAAATATGAGGTGTTCCTCTTTATTATGTTGCCACTGGACTGGCTTTGTGTTCCAAGACAAAATAATCAAAAGCTCTTGAAGCAGAGACGAAGTTATGAAGTTGACACGTCATGCAAAACACACCTTATGGTTGATTTGTTCATGCAATGAAAAGAGCCGTCCATGCTCAGCATCCTGTCATAAACAGTGCAGCTGTCAGCCCCACAGGTAATATTAATTCACTGACCAAGAAATTCGAACAAATTAGACCAGAATCTAAATTTTAAAGGTCCCATAAACATATTCACTACAACGTTCTCGGTTGATACTCATTGCTCCTTGTGAACAACAAAAGAGAAGGGTGGGAACTATGGCAATCCATAAAGAAAGAAAGGGCAGCCCGGTGCATGTAGCTCCCGCTTGCGCAGGGTCCGGGGAAGGGTCCGACCCATTTGGGTCTTTTGTACGCAGCCTTTCCCTGCATTTCTGCAAGAGGAAAATCCATAGAAAAAAAGAGAAAAATACACAGTCTTTTCAGACTCCACAAAAGAAAAGAGACCAAGTATTTTGCAAATTATTAGATATTTCCATGTGGAATATTTTGCCATCATCAAAGCAATAACACTATGGCGGTACAGACCTAGGAACAATCTTGACGCAAACAGATAGCAAAGCATCAGTCAGTCTGTATATTACCTTGTGGCTATGTGAAAGATGCCCTATCGCTGAACAGCAGATAAGGTTCATCAGCAAACAGCAAGTCAGCAAGCTACATAGATAGCCCATGAAAAGTGGAGAAAAAAATTGCATGAACCGTGCTCACCTGTAATAGATGCTTGCCCGCCGAGGTTTTCGTAGAGAGCTTCGACAAAGTCCTTGTAAAAGGCAACAATACCTGCAAACAGAAACCGGATACGTTCATGGGCATTTCGACATGACAATCGTGACGAACCTTCAGCGCGTGGCCGACCTGGGTTTCCGGGAATGAGAAGCACGTGGAGGGACGGCTCCTTGGACCTCATCTCGAGCAATTCTGTAGCAAAGCTGCAGAGGATAGTGGCAGTTGTAAGAACTAATAAAACCCTGGTAAGCATGAGTACAACGAGGGGTACCTAGACACAATGCACACCCTTGTTGTAGCTTGCTCCCTCGGGAACGGCGTGAGCCTCGCCCTCTCCATGGATTTCGCGCGGCGCACGGATCTAGACAACCTGAAGCGCTAGCCGGGAGACGATACGTCACGATAATGAGCTAAAAAAACAGAGAAGATGGCAGGAAACGATGAGGCCGAACCAACCTGAGCGCTGCACAGATCAAGGGCGCACCGGAGCAAGCATGGAGATAAAACCGGTGGCGAATTGCAGACGGATCGGGGCCTCGGGGGCAAGGAGCGGGAGGAACTGGGGATTCGCGGGTGCAGGGCCTCACCTCTCCTCTCTGTCTCGGCGACGAGTGGACGGCTAGGCTATGCTATGCTAGGCTATGCTGCTAGTTCATCGCCTCCAGTACTGTGGGCCGGAGAAGCAGAATGGTCATCTGGGCCGGAAAGGAAATTGGGCCCAATTGCAGCCGTCCACCGCGCTGGGCTGTACCTGTACTGAGCCACACCCACACCACACCGATGAGAAACCAACCAACCTCCGTCCCGTCCCCATCCCATCTCGTCCTCCTCATCTCTACTCCCTCCCTCCCCGCCCAAAACCCTAGCCCGGCCGCCGCCGCCGCCGCCGCCGCCGGGGACGGACGATGGCGAAGCCTCGGCGCGGCCGCTCCGCCTCGCGCTCCTCCTCCGGATCCTCCTCCCGCTCCATCTCCTCCGCCTCCGTCTCGTCGCGCTCCCGCTCCTTCTCGTCCTCCTCGCCGTCCCGTAGTCGCTCCCCTCCCGCAGCCAAGCGCAGGTGAGGCCCCCACTCTCTCCGCGCCGTGGATCCGCTGCTACTAGGGCGCTCTTTCGTTTCAGCGCTTTTGTTCAGAAAGTTTTAGGGTTCTAGTCAGATCATTGCGGCTCCATGCACTTGGATTTGCTGATTTGACTGTTGTTTACCCAGCTCACCTGGAGCACGGAGAGGCCGCTCTCCTTCACCACCTCCTAAAAAAGGTTCACCCTCAAGGAAAGGTCGTTCACCGTCACCACCGCCTAAAAAGGTTTCACCTCCTAGGTATAACTTTCAACTCCCAAGTACCTGTGGCATTTTGTTTGATTCACTGGTGCTATGTTAATTATGATTTAACTGTATTTTTTTTTAAAAACTGGTTACTTTGATTTTATCTGGTATGAAGAACATAGCATACCACTTATGGATAGGAGTATCGATACAAAGCTTGGTTCAATCTTTATGCTACCAAGATAAGATAATAATCTGATTGATAGGATCATTCTTTTTACTTTTAGCTGTGACATTGGTACTTAGGGTCTTTACCCCATATTCAACTTTTCTTTACCCCATATTTCTCTGCGGTAGTTACTTTTCCACACATAGATTACTTTTGGGCATTTACTTCACCGCTTGTTTCTCATATTACAAGTTATTTGTTTCAGGAAAGAGTCTCCTCCGCCTGAGTCAGTTGTTCTCCACATCCAACATTTATCAAGGAATGTCAACGAGGCTCATTTGAAAGAGATATTTGGTGAGCTTGTGTTTTTGATTTTTATTCGAGGTTGTGCTATTGTGATTTTTTGCTATAACTGAACACAGCGTATTTGCATTTGAAACCAGATTTATGTTTGCAGCTGCAAGAACTTTCCTCATGATAGTTAGTTGAGCGGCCTTGTTATAATTGAACATGGACGAACCCACTTGAAAATGAACTTCCGCAGAACATTATCGGCTTTGTAGCATTTAGACTGTACATTTGTGAGTATTTGAACGTGATATGTATGATGTACCAATTTGTAATTAAAGTTGATCTATGCTAACCATACCAATCTTCCTGCTGGCATCTTCATGCAGTGTGTGCATGGACATGTCTTCTTGTTGCTATTGTAGTGAGATGCAGAGCGTTTTGCTAATAGTAGGGTGTTGCTGCTATATTTGACATCTTTTTAAAATTGTGGCATCTGAAATCTGAGAAACAACGCCACAAACTATATTGCGCTAATTATCCGTGTTTTGCAGGGAATTTCGGTGAAGTGGTGAATGTTGAGCTAGCAACAGACCGACTGGTGAGTTAATGTGTTGGTCTCAATATCTAGAGGGAGCCAGTCTTGATGCCTACTTTTCATTTCTTAGGTCAATCTTCCTCGTGGGTATGGATATATTGAGTTCAAGAAGAAAGCTGATGCTGAGAAGGCTCTTCTTTACATGAATGGTGTATGTATTCTGCCATATCGTTAGGCTTTCTGTTTCTTTATTTTTCCCTTGTTGATAACTAAATGGCCGACTACTTGCTAAAAATCTGTTCAGGGTCAAATTGATGGAAATGTTGTTAGGTTGAGATTTACTCTTCAACCTCGCCCAAGGGCCTTGTCACCTGTTAAGGCTCCTCCCCCTCCACCAAAAAGGGATGTTCCTCAGAATGACAAAGGTGCCAACAGTGTTGAAAAGGATGCCCAGCAACGTCCTAGGGAACGTAAGCTTCTGAAGCTTTTGCAAGATTCGATCATTTGAGATTGATATTCCATATCGGTTTTCTGGTTCTTCTATAGACATGGCTTTTATTTGTCATTTTCTTACTTTTTTCTCAAATCTGGAATTTGTTCTAGATAACTAGATTTGCAGTCTTATGATGTAATTTTGGGCTTGCATATCCTTCCAGCATCTCCAAGAAGGAAGCCCGCCTCACCTCCACGGAAGCGATCTCCAAATCGAAGAGTCGAATCACCCAGGCGTCCACCTGACCCTTCACCTAGGCGCCGTCCTGATTCTCCACCTGTTCGTCGCCGAGCTGATCCTTCCCCTGTCAGGCGTGGTGACACACCTCGCCGGAGGCCACTATCTCCAGTTAGAAGACGTTCTCTTTCTCCACCACCTAGAAGGCACAGGTCACCTATGCGGTGAGCATTCTGTGAACACCTTCTGTAAATTTAAGGCATTGTGTCTGGAAATGCTGACACTGTTTTTGCAACAACAGTCCTTCACCTAGGAGAGGTCGTGGCAGCCCATCACCACGCAGACGCTCCCCTGGGCCCCTTAGACGGCGGTGAGTCTCTTTGAGCATGTACTATCAAATCTTGTGTCATCTCCTTGTTGTAAAATTTACTGTATGTGCATATGATCAACTATGAGACCAATGTCTACAATATCATGCACTTTTCTGATGTGCTAACATAAAGTATTCTCTAATTGTATTTCATATCTGTGAATTGCTCATCCACATATTATGTCTATGCATATTCAATCTTCAACATGATTATGTGTCTTCCTTTTTGCTGTTTGCTTATAGAAGTCTTCTGTATATGGTTGCTTGTAATCTTTTATGCTTCTTATTCTATTGTCCCTGCAAGGTTCTGTTAAGAGTTTCTCTCTCTAGTTCCCTTTTTATGTACTGTAGTCATAGCATCATACCTAGTTGTTACTTCTCCAGCTCACCACCTCCAAGGCGGTTGAGGAGCCCACCACCAAGAAGGCCACCACCCCCACGTCGTTATAGTCGTTCTCCTCCTCGCCGTCCCCTTCACTCCCGTTCCAGATCAATTTCACCTCGGAGTCGAAGGTATTGGAGTTGTTTAACCCTCCCTCCCTGAATTTTATTTGTTCAACGTTGTAGATGAATATCCCCATGGTTCTAATTCTGTTTATATTAGCAGGGGTCGAGGCCCTCCATTGAGGCGTGGAAGTTCAGGTTCATCCTATTCCCGCTCACCTAGTCCACCACCAAGAAGGGTGAGTACTATGTATCGCTTGTGTGGTATATCATAACTATATATAGGAAACAGTGATTATTTGCTCCTATTGCTGTGATTATGCTATTTAATACTTAGTGATTTATGTTTTCACGTGGAACATGGTTAAATTCTAATACCTTTTGTGGTACAGGGGCCAAGAAGGGTATCAAGGAGTCGCAGCCCTAGAAGGTAACACACTTTTCTAATGTTCGAGATATTCTAATGTGGTTTAATCAGTTTCGTCTTGAAAACTCACATTGTCATGTCCTACAGGCCTCCTAGAGGAAGAAGCATCTCTAGTGACAGCCGGAGCAGCAGCTCACCTTCCCCTAGGCGCAGGTAGAATGCCTATGTTCCTGGCAGGTAAAACCTTTTTTTCTCTTGAAAATCTATCACTATGTTTGCCTGTGCCTGTGTCTTGATGTGAGCTCAAGTGTTGGCTTTGAGGAGATTATGAGAGAACCCTGCGGGCAATGCTTCCACTGGATCTATGCTGTATCATGTTTCATGGAGTCTCTGGCTTGTGGCCTGTACCCAGACCGTAACTGTTTCAACGCCTTTTGTGCATTGAGGTCTCTTCAATTCTAAACTTGTATTCGCTCAGAAATATGAACCTGAATGTTCTGTAGTGGACCTTGTTGCTGAATGCTATCGTGGTTGTCAGTACTGTTTAATGTGTCTGATTGCTTCTATTTTATTAAGCTGAACAGCGAAAGCTCCGATTGTTTTTTTTTTCATTTTTCTTGTGTTTGCGGCGTTAATATGTCTGCTTGGTGCTATTTTATTACTGTACAAGCTGAAAAACTAACTTTTTTCCCTTTCTTTTTGTGTGTTGCGGTTTTTGCCATCGGCGTCCCTGTGAGGGGTTGGCTGCATCCCTCTTCCGCAGAGCAACGTAATGCCGCTGCAGTTTACGTTTCAGAGAGCGGTCGTTTCAATAAAAGGCAGGGCGCTCTATTTTTGGGTCATCTAATCTAATTGTCTTTCCACAAGTAGGGGAGTCTTCAGAGTGACCGATTGATAGGTTGAATCATGAATTCTAGAGCGGGCTGACCATTCAAGTAGGGGAGTTGCTAATTTTCGTACATACAAAATTAATATCTTTTTTTCAACCTGCGCTCTGATTCGATAGATTTGGATCAAATGGTCATTACTTGTAATTTTTTTGTATAGTTAATACATCAGTAATTCGTTTTTTATTAAATACATAATCTTATAAAAATAAGAAATAATTAGTGACAAACGCATGAATAGATTTGACACGATTGAGGACGTATGCTGAAAGGAACGCTAATTTTAAGGTCTGAAAATTAGCATTTCCGTCCAAGTAGTGCTTACCAACAAATGGACCCCAACGGACAGTAATCTCCATTAGTGAGTGGCAGAAGCATGGTAAGAGCTCTGAGGGGATGTAAAATTGTTATGAGATTGGCACGTAAAGGCAAACCGTTGCCTGTGGGATAGGGATTTTTTTTCCTCTCTGAACAATAAATAATAATTACTACCTCAGTTTCTTATTATTTATTTAACGCTGGTAGTTTAATTTTAAAGTAACCAGTGACAAATAATTTAAAACAAATTGAATTAGTCAGATCAAATAATACGAAACGGAGGGATGGAGTAGTATATACTCATATAAGAATCCTACGAAAAATCTGTGATCCAAAGGAGATGAAGCTTTACGGCTGCTTCATCCCTCCAAAATGGCAGTTTAAACCTCTCCCGCCCCTCTCTTGTGTGGAGACGGAGGCCGAGATGCCCCCACCACAGCCGCCGCCGGCGTTCGCGTCCATGGACGCTTTCTACCTCCACCTCCTCCGCTCCTGCGCCGCGCTGTCACTGGTCGCCGCCGTGCACGCTCACATCGTCCGAGCCCACCCCGTCGCCTCCCTCTTCCTCCGCAACTCCCTCCTCGCGGCCTACTGCCGCATCGGAGGGCCGCTTCCGGCCCGCGCTCTGCTCGACGAAATGCCCCGCCGCAGCGCCGTCTCCTTCAACCTCCTCATCGACTCCTACTCCCGCGCCGGCCTCGCCAGGCTCTCCCTGGAGACATTCGCGCGCGCTCTGGCCTCGGGGGTCAAGGCCGACCGCTTCACGTACGCGGCCTCGCTTGCCGCATGCTCGCGGGCGGGCGACGTGAGGACGGGCAAGGCCGTGCACGCGCTAGCCGCTGTTGGTGGTCTCTCCAGGGGGGTGTTCTTATCGAACTCTCTCGTCAGCATGTACGCCAGGTGCGGCCAGATGAACCAGGCGCGACGGGTGTTTGACGTCGCCTTTGAGCATGACGATGTCTCCTGGAACTCGCTCGTCTCCGGGTACGTCCGCGCCGGCGAGTACCGGGAGACGCTGAGGGTGTTCACCCTGATGCGCCGGTGCGGTATGGGTTTCAATTCGTTCGCGCTCGGGAGCGTCATCAAGTGCTGCTCCTGCGGTGGTGATATCGGAGGGCACGTTGCAGAGGCAGTTCATGGGTGCGTGGTGAAGGCCGGGTTGGACTCCGACGTGTTTCTTGCAAGCGCGATGATCGACATGTATGCTAAGAGAGGCGCTTTGCGCAGCGCTGTTGCGCTTTTCAAGTCGGTGCAAGAACCGAATGTGATTGTTTTCAATGCAATGATTGCAGGATTCTGTCGGGACGAAGCTGCAGTTGGCAAGCAGGACGTGAGAGAAGCATTAGATCTGTACTCAGAGCTGCAGAGCCGTGGGATCAAACCTACGGAGTTCACATTCTCGAGTGTTCTACGGGCATGCAGCTTGGCTCGTGAGTTTGAACTCGGGAAACAGTTACATGGGCAAGTGCTAAAACACAGTCTCCAAGGTGATGGTTTTATTGGGAGTGCACTCATTGACTTGTACGCCAACTCTGGTTGCTTGGAAGATGGATACAGGTGCTTCAGGTATCTTCATAAGGAAGACATCGTCACCTGGACAGCAATGATTTCAGGGTGTGTTCAGAATGAGCTTTTTGAGGAGGCACTGAGATTGTTCCGAGAATTATTATGTTATGGATTGAAACCTGATCTTTTCACTATATCGAGCGTGATGAATGCGTGTGCCAGTCTGGCCGTGGCAAGGATAGGAGAGCAGATCCAGTCCCTTGCCACAAAATCTGGTTTTGACAGGTTCACTATCATGGGGAATTCCTGCATACATATGTATGCTAGGTCTGGGGATGTTGATGCTGCAACCCAGAGGTTTAAGGAAATGGAATCACGTGATGTCATCTCTTGGTCTGCAGTAGTATCAAGCCACGCACAGCATGGCTGTGCAAGGGATGCTCTACACACTTATGATGAAATGATGGATGCAAAAGTGACACCTAACGAGATTACTTTTCTTGGCGTCCTTACTGCCTGTAGCCATGGAGGATTGGTTGATGAGGGACTCAGGTAGGCCGTTGTCATTTGCTGAGTCAGATCATTCATCAGCTCCTGGTGCAACTTTTATTTATTTTTTGTTATATGTGCCTCATGTCATCATCACCTTTGTTGATTACTTGCAGGTATTATGAAATTATGAGCAAGGAATATGGGTTCAGCCCAACCATAAAGCATTGCACTTGTGTTGTCGATCTCCTTGGACGAGCTGGGAGGTTAGCTGATGCTGAGGCTTTTATAAGGGATTCAATGTTCCATGATGATCCTGTAGTTTGGCGATCTTTGCTGGCTTCATGTCGTATTCATGGAGACATGGAGAAGGGTCGACTTGTTGCAGATCGGATCATGGGACTGGAACCTTCTTCCTCGGCATCCTATGTGATCCTTTACAACATGTACTTGGAAGCTGGTGAGCTTTCCTTGGCTTCAAAAACTAGAGATCTGATGAAAGTGCGAGGCGTGAAGAAAGAGCCTGGTCTCAGTTGGATTGAACTGAGGTCTGGAGTTCACTCTTTTGTTGCCGGAGACAAGTCCCATCCAGAGAGCAACGCAATCTATGCAAAACTAGCAGCGATGCTTTCCAGGATAGAGAAGTCGGCAGTCACTGATCATGTTAGCAAAGAGCCGAATGACATCTCTGACAGAGAGCAAAATCTGATGGGTTGCCACAGCGAAAAGCTGGCCGTTGCATTCGGAATGATCCATTTGCCCCAGTCAGCCCCTATAAGAGTAATGAAGAACTTGAGAGTTTGCCGCGACTGCCACTCGACTATGAAACTGTTATCAAGGAGTGAAAACAGAGAAATAATCTTGCGAGATGCCATTCGCTTCCATCGCTTCAGAGGTGGCTCATGTTCCTGTGGGGATTACTGGTGATGGCCCATACAATCATTGTAGGTTGACCACAACACATCCTGTACACTACAACTTCCACGATATGAAACTAAAAAGTCGTGCAGGGCGGCGGCATATGGTTGTAGAGGGGAAAGATACATTCATTCTCTGACTTTGAGGGATCGATTTCATTTGGTAGCAGGACATAATATATTTTTTCAATGTTTCTAGTTTTGAACGCAATGCAACATGATTGGGGATGTAGCTCAAATGGTAGAGCGCTCGCTTTGCATGCGAGAGGCACGGGGTTCGATCCCCCGCATCTCCACCACTTGCTCGTTTCTCTTTTTTTTTCTCTCTCTTGTTTTGTGAAAACGATTTTTTATTTATTTTCGGGTTCAAGATTACCAATTACCATAACCTTAATTACATCCAGGTACAGATCCAACGAATGATGAAATTAAGTGAGTTTGCCATGTGGGCCGGGCCGGATGTAAACGGCGGCTTCCTTTGTGGCCGTCAAGCTCGCACCTGTGTATGGATGGATACTGCTCAGACGGCCCATCATGAATGTCGCCGTCCTTGCGCTTCCGGTGACGAACGCCTTATCTTGCAATTCGTGTGGTGTGGTGTGGCGCGTCCATCATCAGACACCAAGCTTTCGCTCGCCATGGCCGCCGCGACGACGCCTCGGTTCCTCTTCTCCGCTGCGGCGGTGATCGCGACGGCGGGACGGGCATCGGCGGCGGCGTCGACCCCGGGTCGCCGCGCCGCCGCCCCCGTCAGGGTCTCCGCTGCCGCGGCCGAGCCGGCGGGAGAGGAGAAGCCAGCTGCAGCCGCGGCGGCGCCGAAGAAGGTCTTGAAGAAGAAGCCGGTCTACTCCAGTAATTAAGAGACTTACTTGCCTAGCTTTGATTCATTCGATGCCATGCATGCATATGCATATGCTGAACTCTGCCTTCGATTACTGTGAACAGTGAAGAAGGGGCAGATCGTGCGTGTCGACAAGGACAAGTACTTGAACAGCATCAACGTGAGCGAGCATCTACACCCTCCATCTGTCGTCGTCACTTGCTTTTCTCGTTGCAATGAAACCTTCTTCCTCTCGCTGACTCCCTCGAGCTGTGCATTATTATTTTCATGCAGTACCTGTCAGTGGGGCATCCGCCCTTCTACAAGGGGCTAGACTACATATACCAAGACCGCGGCGAGGTTCTGGACATGAGGATCTTCGAAACCGGAGAGTACGCCCTGGTACGTACGTATGCTCTCTTCAATTATTCTTTCAGTTCAGTTCAGCCTGACCATGAGACAACAGTACTGATGCATGTGCCTAGCTAGCTAGCTACCTAGCTGAGAACCATCGTCAATCTATGATCTATCTGTTGTGCAGATCGCGTGGGTGGGGATCCCGACACCACCCGCATGGCTACCCACGTACATGCTCATCAAGGTGCTAATCGATCGATCTCTCTGCCTCTCGTCGTCGTCTCATAATTGATTTCCGTCTTGATATTCGAGCACACCAACCTAGGAGTACTAATTAGTTACGGTTATTACCTCTGCTGTTGTTGCAGTCGGACAAGCTCGACTACGAGAGAATCTGACAACAACGACGTACGGGCTAGCTCCCCGGCCCGGGAATCCATGCCGTACGTGCTGTTCATTCCGAATTAAGTGTCGTCGTCAGGATGCAGCGTGCTCTGCTGCGTGAATACGTTTTATCCACGTCTCTACTCGATCTAGTTGAAAAGGGACGAGCTTTTCGTTCATTATAACCGCTGCTGCTGTATTGTTTTTTTATTATAAATGCATATTTTTTATATTACCTCTTTCATGCAAGCTGACACGACGTACGTGACTCTACCTGTAAGCCTACCTGCAGCTAAAAATTTATATATATGTTGTGTGTTCCAAATTCTCATGTAAGATTGTAAGTGTGGTGCAACTTTAATCATAAGTTTTTTTTTTCCTATTCCCGCACTTTTAAAAGTCATGTGTTACCTGGAGTGGTCCTATATATGCAGAGTTCTTCGTGTGAAAACTTGGAGTGACGAAAATCCCAGTCCACTAAAATCATTCCACATTCAAATCGATCTCTGATAATCCAGATTTGCTTGGAAAAAGTTCGATTGTAAAGTCGTCACCTGAGGTTGTTATGAATTTTATCCAGGGATTGTTTTTATCCAGGGACTACTTGCGAGCAGATTGCAATGAAGAAGTCGATCAGGGTCAGCTTGATGCAGACACTCAACATTTTCAGATGACGTTCGTCTGTCTTTGAGAGTATACTTACTGTATACATGGCGTCGTCGCTCTTTCTTTGAGAAGGATATAATTTCCTGGAACGCACGCACACGAGGATGGATGGATGGATTCATAACTCCCCATGCAGCATGGCGTTATTACAAGAGATTTGGAACCAAAAAAAAAAGAAAAAAGATCGATGCGGTGAGCGTGGATCGAACACGCGACCTTCAGATCTTCAGTCTGACGCTCTCCCAACTGAGCTATCCCCGCCTTTGTGCTAACTTGGTATAACACTAAAACTACTCGAGGTCCTTAAAAAAGTTTAATGACGCCAATTAACATATGGTACCAAAGTTTGTTCTTGTTCTGTATGATGGAACAGGTTCGCTTTCTGCATCATATCCTAATACAGATCAAAACCTGTGCCCCATAGGAGAGATTTAACAATGTCCAATTCTTGTTATGCTGCAGACTTAAATTGCTAGTACCACGGGCATCACTTCTACTATGCAACATCTGGACTCATCATCCATGATGTAGATATCAGAAAGCACGACTTTATTTGCCCCCAACAACAAGCTAAAATTTAACTGCCAACTGGATGCTAGAAATTAGGACTGGAAATTGAAGCAAAAAATCGGTGCAAACCTGCCACGCGATTAGATCAATGTTGAGTGTTAGAAGAAGGGTGCGAAATGAAATTGGTTCTCATTTTCTCAGAACTAACACACGTCCTTCCAAATTGAATCAGAGTTAGCCATCCTATAAGCAACAGAGTGGAGTCAAATTATATGCTTTCTGATGAAGCATAGTGTTATACAACTGCTGGTAACCCATTCAACCAGAAACTCAATCTTCAGTTGCTACTGTACATGATAACAATAAAATTTATAAGCAACAGATGGAAGTTATCCGTCAACCGACTTACTAGACAGGCAATGTCTTTTCATATGAGCATTTCATTCACATTTCAAGATTTTGGTGCAAGAGTTCTTATTCTTCTCCAACACTGGTGCAAGAGTTCTGACACCTCCAAGTTCTTCCTCGTTACTGGTTGATACCCCATGGATGGTTCATCCCTTCTCTCCAAAATGCGCACGTCTTAGGAGTAGAGCCTCAAACGCACAGTAATTGGCGCACGGCACAACGGGCACGTCGATAGTGTTGGGCCACACTCCTTGCATGTCTTGGACAAAGAACAAAATCAAAATAAGGTTCATCAATTGACCATCCAAATATGATCCACGTCAAAATTGGGGTTACATAGTAGTAACAGTTTTCATATCTTCAGCCATGAGCTCACCAGCAATAGATATTGAGCTATTACTGATACTCTACATGTTTACAATTCGATACCTCCACCCAGAGAGACTACACGCAGCTCGCAGGGAAAAAATAAACTTACCAGGTGACCACACTGGAAAGCCATGTCCTTTGGATTGGTTAAACAGATTGGGCATACCTATAGGTAGCCAAAAAAAGTTTAAGGTGATGCAATTTTAAAGAATATAGTGTCTAGTAATTGGTCCAACGTACCTGCTCATCGGTGGCACTTTTGCTGATACCGGCTGACCGAGAGCTTGCAGTTGGAGGAGGATGATGCGAAGCTGCTGCATTATCACGTTCAAGAACTTTGTTTGGAGGTGGAAGGATTCTTGGAGGACTAGTCCTTTGCGCTTGCTTTCTAAGATAGTAGTTTGGATAGGGCAATAAATGGAATATCAACAAAATGTGAGAATGGTGCCAAAAAACTAACAGAGGACCACAGGGGACTAAGTAAGAACAAATACTCTGAAGGTCGGAGGCCTTGAGTTGCTTTATACTGAAAAGGAATTTCCATAAGAGCTGCAAGGGCAAATGCAACCTCCTTCTTTGAAGTATCCTTACTTGTTGACATAATATTAGTGAAGTTCACAAACTGCGGTAATTATCAAACAAGATTCTCAATAGAGGTGCAGATGAGAAATAGCAACATGAGTCTCTTCTATTAGTGAAGGCAATGGCAGAAGTCAAGTTAGTGTAACTCAACTCAGATTTTATTTTTTTCAAGGTAAAGTCATCAACAGGTTTGCACCTTAATTCATTAAGTAAAAGGACAGGAGTAAGCATGGGATGGGAGGCACTTCTATAAGTGGGAACCAACATTATAGGTTTCGAATTGGGACAGCATATGGTAGCATTATATTCACCTGGAAATTATCAAAAGCTCTTTCAGGGATACAGTCATCAAAATGCTGCATGGCATCCCATGGTCCATCGCCCACCCCAACCATCACAATTGACAGAGGATAGTAGCTGGAAACCAAATAGGCTTCAGTACCACTACAGTATGACCAAGTCATAATACAGGACGATCTGAATTTTACCTAGCATCAACAATCGCTTGAATAGTTGCCTGTTCTTGTGGACTTAATCTTCCATCATTTGAGTTAGAGGTGGTCACCTACAACTTTTTCTCAAGTAAGGCACATGGTGAAAATTCTATAGAAGTAAATTGCGGAAAAGGTTACCTGTCCATCAGCTATGATCACGAGAACGTGGTATTGCCAGTTACTATTTTCAACAACAGAAATTGCTGCATAAATAAGAGGTGCAAAAGAAGTTGGTCCTGCACGCCAATTGAAGAAAAAGAAAAGAATGAGAAAGGCATAGGTGGTGCAAGTGCAATCGTGCAAAAAATATGCAAACAATTGCCAGGTGGAGGGTCTTGACTTGAGTGAAAAAATGCAATGACCGTAGGATGGAGATTGTGTGACCTAGAAGAGTTTTTTGCGCGATTGTACCAAAGAGTTGTTTGCATTCTAGTCATCCCCAGCAATGATAGTGATGTTATCTGTTACTGAAAAGTTGTAACGACTGTGTGATAGATTATTAACTTATTATTCAGAGCAAACAGAACATAAACTATTGCACAATACATTTAGTTCGCCAAACACTCTTCTATGCATCCACCCATGTTAATAGAATAGACAATGTCTGTAATCATGACATCACAAATAGAAAGAATACAGAGCACAAGGGATGACCTAAAACTTAGCGGAAATTTGAAGCAAGAAAATAAAGCACATGCTCTATCTGGGAACAGTTAAGACAGAATAGAAATTAAAGTTGGATTTGGAAGTTCAAGAAATACTATGTTACCATAGTACAACATACAGAAAAAAGAAAAAAAAGGGGGGCAGGCTTTCTTACCTGAAAGGTTCAAATGTGGAACTATTTGGCGATATCTTACAAGGACCTCCTCAAAGCCATGACAGGGACGATTATCTGGGTAGAAGCTGAAGACAGAGTGGTCATGCGTCGAAGCTACAAAATTAGTTAACAATTATCAAACCATATAATAAGTATATCAGTTTGCCTCAGATGTAAGTTATAACAGGGAAAGGCAAAAGAAGGGCAAATGATTACCATCACCAAAACCAAAACATGGTATCAAGTTATCATCATCAAAAGGTGACAGAGTTCGCCCAATGATAGAAATAGCTTGCTCATATGGATTTGTGATTCCGTTAATAGCGTGTAGTGATTTTCTTCCAAACGAATGCCTACCTACAAAGTACAAAGTCCAGCAGAATGTTTCTTCAAAACAAAGAAAATCAAAGCTAATAGGAAGCCTAGAAGGAAACAGGGGATATGAAGGGCAGTAATACAGATTACGCAAGTAACATCACCTGACCACTCGTTGCTTTTAGTGAAGTCAATACCAAGAATTAGATTCGATGATTCAAGACCAGCTTCACGCAGTGCAGCAGTGACCTTCATAAATCAAAATAAACAATAAGAAATATACAGAACACGTGCTGCAAGCTTCCCTTTACAAAAGAAATGAGGTCCCTGAACCTTGAAGAATATTACCGGAAGAAATAAATACATAAAAATTGCAGTACACCACTTATATTACACAGATATAGCCATGTAGCACACTAGATTCTAATTTTCTTATGTGCTGGTGCTGGCAGTGCCAGGATTTGACAGTTTTTATTTAGCACTTAGTTGAAGCCTCAACAATAATTAAGCAAATTTCAGGGGATTTCTTGAAGCTTTATGAGAACAAATAAGGCCGGATTGATCGCCTCAATCTGGCTAGTGTTCAACATGGATTGGTGGCAGGAGCTATTAAAATATCCCAAAACAGTATAAATTTTCTTTTTTAGATTTCAGACATGACAATGGTCATATCAGGAGAATTTTTACTGCTTGTTACCTCATCGAAGGAGCTGTAATTGTCTGCTATAAACTTGGGCTGCTGTTTGTTATGGGATTTTTGCTTGGAATTTCCAGATGAAGCATGAGGTTGATGCCAGTTCTTGTGATGAGTCCCCCACATTATCAGTCAAGATCTGCAGAAACATATATAAAAAAATTGCAGCAGATTAGGAACCAGCACATAAATGTTTCTCCTTTTGTGGTTGAGAAAGCACATCATACCTCTTCTAACAAGGTATTACGCATAATAAAATAAGATAGCTATACGGCAGGCAAAAGTCCGAGAGGACTAGAAGTATCAGAAGGGCTACGGAATACCATAGCCTAAACAGTTTGTTCGCAAGAACTCCACCCGAGTCCTTTTAATAGCTGTCCCCTTAAATCCCAAGCAGCAATAACCTAGACCTCGCCTGAATTGCTTATTCTGGGACTTCCTTTCCCACTGTCGAACCATCCACGCCGGGATCCCCAGACAAGATTCGACGCAAAAATCACCACAAGAGATTGCAGACGAGGTGTGGGAACCTTGTGGAAGGAGGCACGGAGACGGTAAAACTACTCGCTAGGCTGTGACAGCGGCCGGACCTCCGCAAGCAGCTCGCTGATACAGGAGAGCCGGAGAGAGAAGAGGGGTGAGGCCGATGAGGAGGAATTGGCAGCGGCACGTGATTGATGGACGAGGAAAGTGGACATGGATGCCGCCGATGCCGTCAAGCAATCAAAAGACAAGGCCAGAAAAGGACGCATCTGAAAAGAATGGAAAACGATAACCATTCATTCGTACCTTCATGAACTCGCAGAAAAAGAAAGGTTTTGAGGTCAGTTCCTCTGGAATCTGGATGCAGCAGGGCTAATCAAAATGTAACAACTCGCCCGGTGGCTGGAATTTCTACAGACGAGGGGAGGAACGCGCGGTGGTCGGTGGGTGGAATTTCCACAGACGAAACGAGAAAAAAAGAATTACACGCCCGGTGGGACTCGAACCCACAATCGCCTGATTAGAAGTCAGACGCCTTATCCATTAGGCCACGGGCGCTGTCTGGTCGTTGGGTAAAAAATAAATTTATATACGTGGTAAATAAATGCAGTCAATACCAACTGGTCTAGCCCAGTTGTCCTGGACTTCTGGTCGCATAGATAGAGATGAAAGTGACGCGACAACCCGTATTTGCCGGCGACACCGCAACAACCCGCAAGATCCGCACCGTGACGATGACGAGCGACCAAAGCAGGCTGACGCGGTAGCCTCTCATCCGTACGCGCATGCAGGCAGGCAGGCCGGTTCTTCAAGTGCGGGCAACCCGTCCCGCTTTCATGCTGACGCATAGAACAAATTGGTAAAAACTTATACGTCCATGTAGTCTCTACCTTACCTTAGCAAGTTGAAACTGTTTCTCTTCAAAAAGTAGAAGTGCGAAAAAAAAAAGAAGGTGTATTTTTATGTTCTATACTGGCATGATGATTTTACAGTGAAAACGCTGCCATGTAACAAATCCATCCTCTCCTCGACAACACTTGCCCATCGCACAACTACTTACTCCGTCTCCTCCCTCCATGGAATGGAACCCTAGCCATTTGCAGGATTAATGCTCTGTTTGACCACTTCAAGATGGCATTGGATTGTTTTTTTGCTGTTTGGTTCGTTGTTGGAAACGTGTGGATCTTTGGTGGACGTTCTTCTGCTGCTGACGCTCCAAACTTGTACACGTATAAGCCGAAATTCTTCCTTTCTGTGGATTAGATGTTGCCCCCCCCCCTTTTCTTGTTGCTAACATCGCTTCCTGCCAGGTTATGTATCGTGTTCCTCACTTTCAGTTGCATTGGGTATGCCATGCCTTTCATCCTCTGTGCAATGATATGCTGTTGCCTGCCCTGCATTATATCTGTCATGGGTTTTAGAGAAGATACAAACACTACAAGAGGGGCTACCTCAGAATCCATCAATTCTCTGACTACGTATAAATTCAAAACCAAGAAACGCCGCCATGGTTCAGGATCAGGAAATGATGCTGAAGGCCAGGATGGAGGAGTAGTGGCTGCAGGGACTGACAAGGAGCGGTCGCTTTCTGCAGAAGACGCGGTATGTTTGTTCGTTTCTTTTCTAGCTTGATTTTGGACAGTGAATCAATGTTTTGCACTCTTTAACTGTTTTCTTCTGCCCAAAATTGTAGGCTTGCTGCATTTGTCTTGCAAAGTATGCACACAACGATGAGCTTCGTGAACTTCCATGTGCACATTGTTTCCATAAGGATTGTGTTGATAAATGGCTCAAGATCAATGCACTTTGTCCGTTGTGCAAATATGAGATAGCAAGCTCATCTGGCGCCTCCGATACTCGTCACCCGGGCCAGAATGCTATTCCGGTGCAAGAGATTGAGATGCATTAGGTTGGACAAGTTATCTTGGAGAAGTTACA
The DNA here is from genome assembly GCA_030760725.1 of Neostapfia colusana. Taxonomy (NCBI): domain Eukaryota; kingdom Viridiplantae; phylum Streptophyta; class Magnoliopsida; order Poales; family Poaceae; genus Neostapfia; species Neostapfia colusana. The sequence goes on from JASWHV010000018.1 coordinate 73,350,368, forward strand.
GCTATTCTCGCAGTGACTCGACAAGTTTACGTTTGTCTTGTGGTTACTAGCTACTACTTCAATGTTCATTTTGTCTGTTATGTCTGTTTTGTTGCAACAACAAAGCATTTATCATAAATATGTATGTATGTTGGGTAGGTTAGATAGGAAACCCAATCGAACGAATTGTATGGATGGATGGATGGATGGAGAGCAGAGAAGAGGAGGATAGGGTTGGTAGCAACGAGAGAGGAGAGGAGAGGAGAGAAAAGAAGCATGGTGACGACGGGCCGGGCGGGAGGTGCTACGTGCAGGGCGCCGCGCGCGTGTGCTGCCCAGCCGTGGCGCACGTGTCACCGGCCGCATCTCCTCGTTACCCACGTCCGTTCCAATCCACTCCATCTATCACCGTCGTCTCCTTCCTAGCTCTCAGTCTCAGCCAACAAACTGCGCGCGGTCCGGCGGCTGCTGGTGCTAGCTTCTGCTTCTGCTTCTGCTGCTGGTGATGAGTCGCCTCAGCTGCAGCTGGGCCTGCGGTTTCTGCGCGCGCGCGGTCCGGCGGCTGGTCGAGCTCCCCGCGCTGCTGTGCTGCGAGGCCATGGCGTGGTGGCTCTCCTTCCTCGCGTTCCCCGTCCGCGTGCTCTCCGCCGTGGAGAGGGAGCGCAAGCTGGGTAGGCTGATCGCGGAGATGCAGGAGCAGATGGACGGCCTCGTGTGGGAGAACGAGGCCCTGGAGGAGAGGCTGCAGGCGGCGGTCGAGGAGCAGGATGCCATGGAGGCGGTTCTCGACGAGATGGAGGAGGAGCGCGAGGACGCGTTTGCCAGGATCGACGCCCTCGAGAGCCAGGTTCATCAATTCGCTGTCGTCTGCTTGTCTGATGATGTGTGCGTGCATGCATGCCTGCCGGATCGAACAGCTGAGCTAGATTATTATTGTTTCTTTGTTCCGCACCGCACCGCACCGGGCAGCTGAAGGCGCTGAAGCAAGAGAACATGCGGCTGAACGAGCACAAGGGGAAGGCCAGCTGGGACGACAACAAGAGGCCCGCCGCCGGCAGCCGAGAAGCAGAAGAAGAGGAGTTGTTCAAGGTCGCGGATCCGTCCCCTCCAACGGCGGACTCCCTGATGGTGGTGGCGCGGCGGCGGAGCCTGTTCAGCCTGGGCATCTCCCTGGCGGTGGGCGCGGTGGCGTGGTCGGCCGACGCGCCGTGCCTGCCGCTGCTGGCGGGGCTGTTCGCCGTGGTGGGCGTGTCCATGCGCAGCGTGTCGCGGTCCTGCGAGCTGCGGCCGCGGGGCGGGCCGGCCGCCGACGCGGTGGCGCTGCTCAGCCTCAACTGGTTCCTCCTGGGCGTGCTCACGTCGCCGATGCTGCCGGGCGTGGCGCGGGCCGTCGGACCGCGCGTACTCGGACCGGCGGTCGCGTGGTTCGCCGCCACCGCCCTTTGAATGTACTTGTACTGCTCTACTACGGCTGTATTGTATGCCACTTGTTTCTACTACGTACGTACGTACCTGAGTTTTCTTTTTTCTTTTTTTTTTTTGCAAGACTGATTTAGTATTTTATTTTTACCTGAACTGGGAGAAACTGCATACATCTACATCCATCAGATCCATCTCCGCCTTTTCCTCTGCTTCTGTTTGTAGTATGTTTGGGCCGGTTCTGCGTTGGCCCACAGGAGTTGGGCTGGGCTGGGTAAATGGGTTTACGGGCTGGAAGGCATCAGGCCCTAGCTATCGTTACGCAGATTCGTATTTGGATCGCTGTGTTTTGTCGTAAATAAGAAATTCTGCAGGTCTTGAACGAGGACCTAAGGAGAAATTCTGCATTCGGTACAGGATTGATTTGAGGTGCGTATCCTCTACAGTACTACACATGCAGTAGCATAGCAGTCACTGACATGTGGGTCCGTGATCTGCAGAGAATTTGAGTCCGCCGTCGAGAGGGGCTCTGACCGATTGCCGTTCAGCAGCCAAGTCGAGAGTGGATCATAGACAAGTGGATTTCTTCACCTGTGGTCTCTCTCTCTCTCTCCTCCCATTCTCCAAGTCCCAAGATAGGGTGCCCAGAAATTAGCCGGTGGCACAGCTTTATCTCTGCCAGGGCACTTCATCTTTTGCCTGAGATTGCTACATCTTGAAGGATGCAATTGTACATCATCTGTACAGAGTCTGCAAATGTTACTCTGTAGTTCATCTGAGAATGAAACATCTCTGTGGCAGCAGCAGGTCAAGAAAGCTACCCTTCTTCTTGATAGCCAAGGCAAGGCTTTGCTGCAGGAGGCAGAGCAAGGCCACACCTGGTCCCCCAACCGTGCTGCGGCTGATATGGACAAGGTATCGAAATTCATCCAGTGCCACAATGCCTGGGGATCTTGGGCACGGCCAGGAATTACTATTCAGTCAATACACAGCAGACTGTCCTGTGTAGCCTCAGATTAACTTAAGACCTAGTTATAAACTTAAGCCCTTTCCCTTTACTTATAATACTACTGTAACTGATAGACTAGCACATCCTTCCGCATCGTTGTTGGAGTATGGAGTCCCCGTTCTTTTCCATCGGCAGCACAGTATATGCACGGTTACTGCTCAGACGTACTCGACACAGCAGCGTAGTTGCAATAGACATCAGCTGTCTTCCCATCCTTTGAAAAACTTCCCTTCACAGTAATCCAACTGATCTTGCATTTCTCAAGTAAACTTATCCTGAAACACACACACAAGAAAAAATGAGCGCCAGGACAAAGGTGAGAACCTCAATGTACTACCATCGATGACGCGTATGCACAGTGTATGCCAATGTCCACTCATTGCTCTGAGTAGCCCTTGCTTTACTCTTTGATAGAGAATAGATTCAGACATGCCAGACTTGTATTCTACAAAACTGTTAGCTGCATGCAACTACAAATACCATTTAGATGGAATCGATATGATTAAACGCTGGACACCTTCACATATTAGAACAGGCAGCCAATGATACAATCAAAATATCAACAGTAGAATACATAGCTAACGGTAGGATGGATAACAACTATCTCAAGACAAATAAACACGTCCTGTCTTTTAATTGATGCAATTAACATGAATTCAAGAAAAACAGTGAGCTAAGCTAGAGGGTTTCTAAGAGCAGCAAGAGGCACTGCATTTAGCATGTACCACAGAGAAAAAAAAAAGAGGAAGAAAACAAAAATTACTGACGCTCATGTGCTATTAGCTGATGCATTTAGCATGTACCAAAGAGAGTTACTCTTAAATGCATGGAACAGTATAAAAGTATACCTCTCTGGCTCAATAGTCCTTTTGGCTAGCATGAGAGCCAAGAAAACAGGTACCATAGCAGCGCATAGATGCTTTAGAGTATGACCACTGACAATGTGATGAGTCCACTTATAGATTGGTTTGTCAGCAGCCTCTTCCACTTTAGCAAGGAGGTAAAATCCTGAAATTATTTGACAAATCCGAATATATATATAAGAAAAACCAGATTACATGTCTTAGCCTTTTAGGTGATGTCAAATTACTTAGAAATGCCTAACAGCTAGCAATACAGATCCACATTAAGTCCTAATAATCAATAATAAGATATTAAGATCAAGTGGGGAAGCTGTAAAGTCCACTGCAGAGATCACAGTTTTCCATCACATTGAGTCCCAAACAACTGAAAGAACAACATTATCATCACAAACCTGCTGCCCACAGCCAGTAGCTTGAGTGGGTATACATTGGTGGAATTACAATAGCCATCACAGGTATAGCAATGCATGGAACAAACTGAACCACTGCATACGGACGAAGATCATCAAAGAACCTGAACGGATTGGATGACAGAGAGAACACAAAGAGCGTCGTCAATGAAGTGGATAAATTCCCAAGGGAAGGGCAATTTAGAAGTTGGAAAAACTTGCCTCCAGTACATGATGCTCAGTGCACCAGCGATAACAAGTGGTGCAAGTGACTTTGCTCCTGCCCTATCGTCAACCCTTTCAATAATGAAAATCGCCATGACAGAGGTGAAAGCAATCGTCATCTAGACAAAAGAAAAAAAAAACTAACAAGTCATATCGTTCCCCATATCACAAATCAAAAGACATAAGGACAGCAGTTATGAACCTATTTCATTTAAACACTACAAGGAAATCAAAGATGAGAGCCTGTGGAAACGAGAAGCTTACTGGCAATCTGTCCCAGACGAGCGTGGCATCATTTGGATAGAGATGGTAATAGGACGAACCGAAAGCAACGGCAGTAACTCCAACAAAGAAGAGTGTCCAGCTCCATAGCTCCCCCTGCGAGCTGTCGGCGCACGGCTAGCATTAGAAAGGATTGAGACCTAGACTTGAATCCGTAGCATAGAGAAACTGAAACGGGCGTCATTCAGCTGCACCTTAGCCTAAAATAGTCTTTGTAGTGGCACAGAACAAGCCCCGTGAGACCCACGAAAAAGAAGGGGATGTTTGAGACGACATTCAACGTGTTTGGGATCGCTGCGAAATTGGAAACGTAAATCGAAACATGTTAGGGATCGCTGCGAGTTTGGAAAGGTAAATCGAAACATGTTAGACGACGTAAAAAAGGGCACGCGTGACCTGTATAAGTCAAAGTGGTACCCAGTTAGTTCCGCTTTGGAGCACGGTTGATCGTGGAGGTTCCATCGTAATTGAGGAAATTAAGCAGCTAGCAGAACTGGAAAGGGGAACAGCTAGCGTACCAAAAGTCCGCGGAGGAGAGGGGGTGGGACTGGTTGAGGTGAGGTGAGGCCTCGGGCGGCGCTGTGTTACCTAGGAAGAGGGTGCGCTGGTCGGCGAAGTTGTGGTAGTCCTCGTCCTGCGGGATGGCGGGCGTGACTAGCATGAGGACGACGAAGATGGCGAGCGCCGCCGCCCAGGCCACCCACTTCTTGTTGCTGCCCTCGTCCATGGCCAGGCTGTCGCCGCAGATGCTCCTGTCGCGCAGGGATGGGATGAGATTGGATGGATCGGGCGGGAGGAGCCTGGGCGGCGGCGGCGGAGCAGGGTCGGATCGGCGACTCGGTTTGGACTTTCTCGGCAATTTGGTGAAGCAACCTTCTTCCTCCTCTCGTCGTCTGTTAATTTTTATTTTTTTGGGGGGGGAGGGGGGTACAGTATTTCGTTGAATCAACCGCATGAGATCCACGTGTCCTACACTAGATCATGCTGATGCTGGCCAAATTCTCCAGCCGATTGATTGATTAGTACGTAGTTGATATTCACTATCAGTGTAATCTTGTAGTCTTTTTTTGTCTTCTTTCTACAACTCACTCCGTTTCTTTTTCTTTGACGCTAGTTAGTTTAAAAATAAACTAATCAACATAAAATAAAATAAAATCATGCAGCATGTGTCAAGTGCAAGCAGAAAATCAAGTGTAAACGAAACATTATAATATCAATCGCAGGTTCCATGTCACATTGTACAATCGAGCAGGTAGCATCGACTTATTCCCTCGGGTTTTCCTCATGATGTATGTATGTTACATCATCTTGACAGGCACGGGCCACAGATCCAACTCTGTCGCGGGGAATGAGGCGCAGCTCCGAACCATGTTTCAGAAACACGTTGCCTGAGGTGGGAAAACGGCAGCTCGAGTCAGCAGATCATGGGCTTCATGAAACTCGACGTAAGACTGGAACAAGCAGAAGTTGGTACCTGCACTCTGCTGAGGGTTGATGCCAACTCCATCTGCAATGGCGAGAAAATGCAACATTATTTCAACAAAGTATCATTTACGACCAGCAAGCACAAGGTTTACGTACACATCATCACATGTTATATGCAAACAAGATGACAACAAAGATTTTCACATGTTACATAACCAAAGAGTTTTGTGTTACTAGGCTACTCGTTGCCAACAAGCAAAAGAACATACATGTAAGGTGATCCCTAAAATTCTGATGCTAATGCATGAGATTAGCATTATCAGTAAATAAACAAACTACGGTAAGGGGATTCTCGCAACCAGATCACCATCAGACGAGACGAGGAAAAAAAAATCTCACGAGGAGGGGCGATGACGGCGTACCGTTGGTGATGATGGCGCTGGTCTGGGGCGGGACCTTGAACTCCTCAGCGGCGAACTTGAGCACGGCGGTGAAGGGCGCCGCCTCGGGCACGCTGAACCTGCGGGGAATTCAGAGCGGTTCGGGCCGCCCCGGGTCAGGTCAGGATCGGCAGAGGGCAATCGACGGATCTGATCTGACGGAGGGAGGGAAGGAGGGAGCGGCGGGCGGTACTCACACTTTGAAGGGGAGCTTGGGGTCGGAGGTGAGGATGATCTTGAACGACACCTTCCCTCCTCCTCCTCCGCCGCCGCCCGCTGTTGCCGCCGCCGTCGCCGCCATGGTGCGCCGAGACGCGGAGCCTGAGCGCTTCGCCTTCGCGTGACAGATGGGCTCGTTTGGTTGGGTGGGCCGGCTAGAGAGCAGAGAGAAGACAAGGGGACCAGGGGTTGCGTTTATTTGAGGCAAACACGCCTTTCTACTCTTTTTTGCTCCTACTGAAAAGTTTCCACTTCTGGTTGTGCTAAAACCTACGAGAATCAAATTTTAAAAGAAAATCAAGAAACCCAACTGATATTTTTATCCCTATGAGCACTATTTCTTTTAAAAAAGAATTAATATATTGAGATCCGTAGCTAACATACTCAACGTGTTGACTCGGTTTGCAACTTGTTTTCTTACGCACCACCGTGAAAAGAGAATTAGTAGTGGTCATGCGTCTGCACGATTGGAACAAGACATCAAGCACATGGTAGATTCTGAGTCAGAACCTCCTCCAATCTTCAACGAACTTTGTGTCTCTGCAACCAATGGGTTCTATTCAGAATTTCTTGGTAACAAGTATTGCAAATTTACAACCCCAAAATTTCTGCAGCGATGAGCAATAGGGTAACCATGGCGTGAAGGATACCAAACACTCCATGCTGCTCTGGAAGGTGCGGAAGACAAAAAAAAATTTATAAAGAATATCAGAGGCTACATATTTTCAAGTTGTAATTGCAGATACACGCTGACTTCCCTATGGAAAACACACTCAGGCAAAGCAGTCAGCAGAGCAGCTGGATCATTTGAAGAGACTCAAATCCTCTGCAGTACTGCACATGCCTTGAAGAGCAGGTATATTGTTCTCTCTTCATAAGGACGGAATCTCCCCATCCTCTAAATCGTCCCACAGTAGTGCCGACAGGGTTTCAACTGGATCATCGTCATTCAACATTTCAAGGTCACAGCTAAATAAATCATCAGTATCCATATCCCCAAACAGTTCTGGGTAGTTATCCCTCATTTCTTGCTCAAAGCCCAAGTCTGACACCTCAGGGAACAATAACCCATGGTTGCCCTCGATGACCAGTGGACAAACTTTAGTGCAAGATTTCCTTTTCAGAGGTTCAGTAGTTGCACTAGGTGCCCGTTTTCTTTGTTCGCTATGCTCTTGCTGAGGGCCACTCACACTGTCAGATGTTGGAATACTGATGGAGGATGTCACTAATGAATCTTTCTTAGCATCTATCTTAGATATACTTGCAACTTTGGCTTCTGCAGGATTCCCAGGATGTGAGGTTCCATGGTCCTTCGGATCTATATCATGCATATTTGAAGACAACCCAACACCCATTGCTTCCTCCATATGCAGCTGATACACTTTCATGCTGGGCTTAGTTTTTGGAACCCCAACAGTTGTAGTCTGCACCCTCCTACTTAACGTCAGATCAACACATGGCTGCACCGGAGAATTTATACTGTTATATATCTTAGATTCACTTGCAATCTCCACCGGAGCAAGATTAGTGGGCTGTGAAGGTCCAGATTCTTTGATATCTATAATCTGGGTATCTGGTGCAAATTCACCTTCCTCTATTTCTTCCTCTTGAAACTCAGTGCCTTCCAGATGCGGGACATCAGTTGAGCTGTCAGGGGGTTTCACATCCTTTGTAAGCTTGCTCGCCATTTTTTCAACTTCAAAGTCAAAATTGTCCGACGGAAGAAAGACATTGATAGTGGGATACTCGACAATAAGGGTACCTCTCAGTTGTGAGCCCAAAGGTTCTTCTATATTGAGTTGGCGGTATGGTGACTCTGATTCCTACAGCAAGTCAAAATGAGACATTGTTTTATGAAAACAGTGTAGAGCAAATATCACTAATCAGGATTCAGGACATGCTGATTTAGTTAACAATACCTTGGCAGATTTTTGAATGAACAGCTTCAGATCACGCAAATCTGTAATACGATATTGTGTAAGCTGATCCTTCCAAGGACCAGGACTCAGATGTTTTTCCAGTGAAGAGAACAAGGTAGCATGTTCATCTATCCTGAAAATGAAGGTATAAGATGAGCCCACAACAAAAAGAGAGATAAATCAAACTTTTGCAGTCACCATAGCCGTGACTTAAAACAACTCTTGCAACCGTATAAATAGTTTATATGGACTTTTAGGGGCTTGCTTCTCCATTTTTCATAGCACTGAGTCCAGGAAAAGGAAGAAGAATGAATGCGCGACAGTAAGAAAGTTTGATAATGACAAAGACATCATAAATATGACTATGAGACAGTAAATGAAAAGGAGTAATTGTTTCAGAAACTGAAATTAGTTCTACCATGACATTTTGCAACGTCTGAAAAGTTACAAAACCAGCAAGGCAAACAAGCATGCTGATAGATTAGCGTAAACTTACTCATGGTCAGTCAAGACAATGTTGGCTGAATTGAATCTCCACTCAAGGGTCCAGTATATGCAATTCTTTCTGCAAAGGGAAATTCAGATGTAATTGTGCAGAACAAGTTTTATACGACAAGAAGTGGGGAAGCAAGAAAGAGAGTGAACCCAGTGACATGGTTCACTAGAATGCATTAATAATTCTATGTTCTAATGACTAGTATGGATGTAATTACATATAGGCTACGAGACATTACAATTTAAGTTTTTAAACTACTATGGGTGAAATTACATATCTGTTGCATCTGGTTGGCTAATCAGAATGCATTAACTTGAATGGTAACTAGTACATGCTGGAAAAGACATATCATCTCAATCTCATTCCATGGCTTCACTAGCCCTGCCAAAGTGCCAACCACCGCACAGTTGAACTGAATCATAACCATTTAAATCATCATATGAAATGAACAAGATCATCCAGGCATTACATGGCCATCCTGCTGAAGCAATGCAAACCTTATAATCACATTGCTCCTACACAACCCCCAGTCCCGCTAAAAGTACAGCGCAGCGTTGAAGAACCGAACACACCTGTGGTTGTGTCGGGAACGGTTCTGCTCCCGCCGGGCCATGCCCCTAGGGAGGAAGTAGAGCCTGGTACCCCTGCGCTGCGCCGCCTTGCGGAGGGAAAACAGCCAGGTCGGCAGCTGGGCTCCCCCTGGTCCCCCAAAGTTGCGTCCGAAGCCGGCGATGAGCCTGTGCGCGGACTCCCTGGCCTGGTTGGTCTCCTCCAGAAAGTTGTAGTCTTTACTTTTTTGTTTATTTTATAAAGAGAAGGGGGGCAGAGGCGGTCAGTCGATCGGTGATACGGATGTGGCGAGGGGAAGGTCAGGGTGGTCGGGGGGGAGCTTATTACCGGAGAGGAGCTGGGTGTCGTCGAAGCGGGCGAGCGGGACGGGGTCGGTGCGGGGGCGCTTGCCGGTGCAGGCGGTGCGGCTCTTGTGGGCCTGAACGCAGGGGAGGCTGCAGGTGAGGCGGGCGCAGCCGGGGCACCGGTACTTCCACGGCTGCTGGCCGCACTCCTCGCAAGGGGACCCCTTCTTGCCGCCGCCGCCGGAGCTGGAGCTGGAGCTGGAACTGACGTTGCGGTCCGCGTTGTTCGCTTCCGCTCCGCGTTCCACACGATCGTCCTCCATTCTGAACGGGGGCTCCGGCCTCCGGGAGCGGGAGAGCTCGCGGCGCGGCCTCAGGGAGACCTCCGCTAGGGTTTAGATGATGGGGGTTTAAGCGTTTTAGCTTCGCGGCGGCGGCGGCGGTCAGCGTTTGGTTAAGGCACCACGAGAGGGTTTATTTGCTTTCTCTTTTTTATTTTTCGGACGGTCCATGGTTGATTTTTTTATTTCTTAACATTTCAGTATATTATACTTCTTCCGTTTTAAAATATTATATTGTCTAGTTTGATTTTAAACTAAATAGCGTTAAATATTTCGAAATTAAAATAATAGAGTATATAGCCTCCGCTTGCTAAAGCATCACTCCATGGAAGATGAGCTGGGGCGGTCACTCGGAGGGCCAGAGCTGAAGGGACGGGATGTAGGCTTGTTGGACTTTTCTGTGGAGGAAGACGCGGAGGTGCTCAACGTCATGGTTGGTGAGGTACCAGTAGTTGTGTTGCCAGGAGAAGCTCTCCCTCACAGACTCCTTTCACTTGAAACGACAGTCGCAGGAAGGGCAACTACAGCGGCAGTCATAGGAAGGACGACCTTGGCGCCGCCAGTTGGAGATTTATAATTATGCATTCACTCCGTTCAAATTATTTGACACTAGACAACGTTAAATAATTCGAAACAAAGAGACTATATGAAGAGTAGGTACACTAGTACATAAAAACTATGACCGTTGACATTGGACCAGGACTAGAGCGAGGATCTCATTATCCTTTTGCACGTCCTTTTACGAGCAGAATGGGCCAAGCATGCTAACACTAAATACTCTGGCCGTTTCAAAATAAATGACGCTGGTTAGTTTGAACGCCACCCGTCTACCAGACCCAAAAAATAAACCCGACGCGATGCTTCTTCCATCAGCAGTCAAAAGCGAATTCGTTAAATTTGGGATGGATGTGTTGCAGAGTGGAAACATCCTATGCGTATGCGGAGTAGGAAATCAGCTGTGAACTCACTTTGACGCACAAAGCAAAGCAAAGCAAAGCAAAAAAGGAAAGGCATGCTTCGTTTTCGGAGCTCGCTTTCGCTTTCCTTCTCGGGGTTCATTCACCGTAGCGTAGGACTCGGACGGGACGGGCTCTGTCTCTGTCTGTGTAGCTGCGTTCCGTTACTCTACAAAGCAACAGGCTGCCATTGCCTCACTCTCTTTCTCTCTCTCCCCCCGCACAAGGTTGAACAAGAGAAGAAGAGGTTGACGAGGTGGAGAAGAAGAAGGAGGAGGTTGAGAAGATGGCGAAGCATGGCGACGGGCTCAGTGTGCTTGGTTGCCTCCTCTGCGCCGGCGCTTTGCCTTGCTCCTGCCGTCCGTCGCCGCCGATTCTTCTCTCTCTCTCTCTTACGAATTTTTGGATCCCGCGCGGCCTGACGGTGACGGCCACGGGACCCCGGCGCACCACCTGACGGCCCTACCGCCGGAGCCGACCTGCCGCACTTCGGCCTCGCGCTTTTCTTCTCCGTTCTCTTCTTGTCCTCGACCCCCTACCCTAGTTTGTAGTACTTCATCTGCCGACTGTTCACGTTAATTACTCTAAAAGACGTCCGAATACGTATCTCTGATTACTACTCCCTCTGTCTATTTTATTTGACGTTGAGAGAACTAAACTTAGTTCTACCAACGTCAAATATTATAGAAAGAAAAGAGAGTACAAGGTGACCACCGACCGCCCGTGTTCGCTGAACGTGCGTGACCCCTGTGTTCAGCTACTGTAACAGTTACGTACAACCAATCAAGTTCCACACCACACCACAACGTGACCCAACAAAAATACAAAGGTAGGTAGCGTGCCTGCAGATGATGAACTGGAGCAACCACGGATACAAGTGGCCGAGAAATAACGACCGCCTGCGTGCACAACACAAACACCAAAAGAAAAAAGAAGGGAAAACCTGCACTTAGAAGCACTTCCTGTGAACAATTGCTGGGCCAGACTCGTCGTACTCGTCCTTTGATATCCACATCTGTTGTATCAACCACAAGGAACAACGGGGCGTCATAAACCTAGTCCAAGAAACGCACCAAAAAGCAGAAACACGGGACTGAGTGTTACCTGTTGGAAAGTGCTGAGCGAAGCCAGGATAGACCCTCCGATCCAGACACTGTACTTGCGCTCAGGTGGAGCGACCACCTTGATCTTCATGCTGCTGGGCGCAAGAGCGGTGATCTCCCTGCTCATACGGTCAGCAATGCCCGGGAACATTGTTGAACCTCCACTGAGCACGATGTTGCCATACAGGTCCTTCCTGATATCCACATCGCACTTCATGATGGAGTTGTAGGTTGTCTCGTGGATTCCAGGGGACTCCATACCAATCATGGATGGCTGGAAGAGGACCTCAGGGCACCTAAACCTCTCTGCACCAATGGTAATCACCTGGCCATCAGGCAGCTCGTAGCTCTTCTCAACTGAAGAGCTGTTCTTGGCAGTCTCCAGCTCTTGCTCATAATCGAGTGCCACGTATGCGAGCTTCTCCTTGATGTCCCTCACAATTTCCCGCTCGGCAGAGGTCGTGAACGAGTAACCCCTCTCAGTGAGGATCTTCATGAGAGAATCCGTAAGGTCGCGGCCAGCAAGATCCAGACGGAGGATAGCATGAGGAAGCGCATATCCTTCATAGATTGGCACGGTGTGGCTCACACCATCACCAGAGTCAAGAACAATACCTGACAGTTACGAACACCATTAGACAGATACAAACTAATGGTTAACCAAAAAGATAAATGGTACATAGAACTCAGTATTCCATACCTGTTGTACGGCCACTAGCGTACAGCGAAAGCACTGCTTGAATGGCAACATACATGGCAGGGACGTTGAAGGTCTCAAACATAATCTGTGTCATTTTCTCCCTGTTGGCTTTAGGGTTCAATGGAGCCTCAGTGAGCAACACAGGGTGCTCCTCAGGCGCAACACGAAGCTCATTATAGAAGGTGTGATGCCAGATCTTCTCCATATCATCCCAGTTGCTCACAATACCATGCTCTATTGGGTACTTCAACGTTAGAATACCTCTCTTGGACTGTGCCTCATCACCGACATACGCATCCTTCTGCCCCATCCCTACCATGACACCAGTGTGGCGGGGACGACCAACAATGCTAGGGAAGACTGCCCTTGGTGCGTCATCACCAGCGAACCCAGCCTGCCAAATCAAATATAACTCGAATTAGTATCTAGGTTTAACAATTAACAGAGGGAGATGACACATGTTGTTAAGAGATGCAAGTTCCTGACCTTGACCATTCCAGTTCCATTGTCACAGACAAGGGGCTGGATATCCTCACCGTCAGCCATTTCCTACAGATTTAGTCTGCAAGAGGTAGCACGAAAGGGGGGTCAGTTATCGACGAAGATAATCTTCCTAGATAGTTCATATCAACAGAAACTACTATATTGCATCATGTGCCTAGAAGGCACTATGACAAGAGAACATGTACAGAGCATACTATACTAAAGACAGTAGTGAGATCAGTTTCACTGACTACATCCAGTATTAAAATTGTGAAAATACTATGACACTATGCAGATAGAACCCAATATTAGCACCTAAGATTCACTTGTTTATCGCAGTTCCAACATGTACTGCAATCAACAAAAAATGCCTTGCATAGAAAATATAGTGCACAAGTACAAGTCGGTAATCCTAATTATTCATGAGTTCCAGCTTATGGCCTGCAGAGGATCCCTTGTGCCAATCCACCCCACAGACAATCACCAGTGACTCGATCTTAAGTTGGTTACTCAGCACCATGAAGACGCGGACGAGCTTCACCCCCGCACCCTTGACCAACTTAAGTGATCTCAACCTCTTCCACAGACACGAGCTCGAACAACACAACCTAACGATTTCAGCGCAATCAAGGACAACATAACCAGTATCGCAGCCGAGTCGATACAAGCTTGCACAACGGTCGGGCTGCCCGAGAGCAAAGTTTGCAGGGAGCAGACGCATCGAAAATCTACAGATCAGGATCAGCAACACGAGTTCAACAAGCACGGCGATCTGACGAACACGTACCGCCACGACGCATGGCGCTGATCCAAATCCAGTCAAGAGCAGCTCGCGGATCCCACGCTCCCCACCCTAGATCCGGCGCGAGCACTTGCTAGAAGCCGCTAGAACGCAAGACTAGAGTACAGATCGCTCAGATCTGGGCGCCAAAACACACAAATGCTGGGGTACGAACTAGAGCACGGAGAGATCTAGACTAGAGCAGTTGGATCGAGAGAGAGAGAGAAGGGAAGAGGAGAGAATTACCGGAGACGGATGGCGAGGGGTGGTGCTGCTGCGGCCGCGGGAGCTTCAGCCCAGCGCAGGCTTGAGGGGAGAGGAGAGGAGAGTAGTTGTGGAGGCGGAATGAAAGGTTGGACAGGCAGGACCAGTTGTTGCCCAGCGTCGTGTCCTCTATTTATTTATTTTCTTTCCACTACCAAATTCCCTTTCCAGGCTTTCTTTTCCAACAGGCCCGGCCGGGCTCGGCTATAAAAACCGCGGCCCGGCATAAAAGAATCGGGTCGTGTCGGGCCATAAATGGGTCATGCCGAGCCAGGCTGGTCCGTAACCTGTTTTTTAAAATACATTAAAAATAGTGAAAATATATTACACGGGCTTAAACGGATCGTGTCGAGCCCTCGCGAGCTAACCGGGCCAACCTTAAACGGGTCGTGCTGGGCCAGCCTGACGGGCCGGAAGTTAAGGCCCCGGCACGGCCCGCACCGGGCTTCAGACCGGCCCGGGCCTGGTTTTTTGTGTCCGGCCATTTTTGTCGGGCTTCGGACCAGCCCGATTGGTCCGGCCCATTTGCCCACTTATAATCATTTAGCATTTCCCCTTTCTAATGGCTAGTGGTTGGATGGTTAATGTCCCCGTCATTTGCCGGCAGCCCACTCGGTTTCGATTCCCGTTGAATTAAGTGTGTCTCACTAACTATTATTTCTAGAATAATAATTCAGATGTTTGTCGCGTATGAAGTCATAATATTAGTGTCACATCATCATCACGTATCGGACTCTGATGAATTTTGTTGATCTTTCAATTGACGCGGACTTAGAACTCGTGTGTAGTTGTATAGTTGAATATGTGTGTGAATATAGGTAGGTGTTATGAGTGGAGTGGCATAGGCACATGGATAGGTACTACAAGTGTAGTCGATAAGAGGGCCTAAAATCCAGTTTTACCTGATTGAAAAATGCAGAATTTTGTTTTGTCATATATATATATATATATTTGTTGTACTTTTGAGGTATATGTTTTACAGAGCAATATTTTGTTGTACTTTTGGATTGGATTGGACTGGCTCAGATCGGGCCTTTACGAAAGAGCAAATGTCCATCGCTGTATTTGG
The DNA here is from genome assembly GCA_030760725.1 of Neostapfia colusana. Lineage (NCBI taxonomy): Eukaryota > Viridiplantae > Streptophyta > Magnoliopsida > Poales > Poaceae > Neostapfia > Neostapfia colusana. Next base: position 73,365,584 of record JASWHV010000018.1, read on the forward strand.
ACCGGACTGGACTGGGCCCTTTAAGATGTTCTGAAATCATTGGGCCGTTAACGAAACAGTCCAAGTGCCACCGCATGGCATGGCATGGCATTTGGCAAGACGAAGATCAGATCCTCCGGTTCGCCGGAGCAGCCGCATTCCATTGGCCGCCCGCGAAGGTCTCATGTCCTCTCATTTTGCTGTCTCCCTCCCTATTTAATCTGCGCATGGGCAGAACACCTGCCCAAGTTAACCTCAAAAGCAGGATCCATCGGTCGATCGATCGATCTCAAATCAACCAGCTGCCACAGCCAGCAAGCCAGCTGCTACGTACGTAGAGAAGCAACACGTACGCGACGATAATGGCCCAGAGCAGCAGGACGGCCGTGCTGGCGGCGTTCCTGGTCGCCGTCGTGGTGGTGGCGGCAGCGTCGGTGCCTGCCGCATCCGCGTTCGGCTGCTACGACGACTGCTACCAGCGGTGCGCCAACGGCAAGGAGGATCCCGTCTGCAAAGGCATGTGCACCCAGGCGTGCGGCGCCGATGCCGTCGACCTGAGCGGCGGCGCTGCTGCTGCAGGAACGGCGGCCGCCGGCGCCGGTGCGGCCAAGCCCGAGCCGCCCAAGGCGTGAGCTTATTCATTGCTATATATATATCCATGGCCGATGATCACGTACTCGAGGACTGCCACGGCGACATGCTATTAGTTTCATCCGTTTTTCTTCTCCATTGATTCAATTCGTTTTGATTAATTGATTGTGATATTGTTGTTTAACATATTACTACTTGTATGTGTTGGATCGATTTGTACTTTCCGTTGCAAGAAATTAAGTGTCCTGTCATGTGTCCTGTGTTATCAACTCTCTCTCTCTCTCTCTCATTTGTGTTACAATCTAAGATAGCTCTTCATGGAATCACATGAGGTGGCGCTTGATTAGGTTAATTCCAACAACCACATGTTATGTGACCCTCCTTCTGCATGCATGCATGCGCTATCAATTCTTACGTACAGGCAACATGCATTCTCACTAAATGTTGTGTGTGGTGGTGTCAAAATGCATGCAGGACACAAGGAATATATGACATTTGAGAAAAAAAAAACATGTTTAATTTAAACTAAATTAGTTGTTGTAGACATCATATGTTTAAGGATGAAGTGAGTAGTGAAGTAAACTGAATGATCTCAATTGTTGTCTTTCCTTGTTTTATAGAGTAAGAAAGCCTTTCATGTCATTGTAGTCGTCGCAACAACAATTACTAACAGACAAGGACATGGTCGACGTGTATGTGTATCGGTCACCAGCCTAACCTGCTAGGTTGTCTCTTACGATCCATCGATCTTGGCAGCAAGGAGAAGGAGTAGCTACCGCTAGCTACATGCTAATCTCATCGTCACCGCGCGCGCGCCTTCAGTACTCGACACATCCAAATTGCAAAACTAATTGCAACTTGTCATTTCTCGTGCATATATAGAATTAAAATCTCTCTCTGCTTTGACGATGAGTCTGAAGATGACGATGGATCCCGCGATATTTCCTGTAGTGCCACGCAAAATATTTCAATTGAAAGAATACATTTTCTTCTTTTACGAAATTACTACTCCCTCCGTTTTGATTTATTTGACACTGGTTAGTTTGAACTATCAAATAAATCGACACCGAGAGAGTATTTCTTTTATATGAGATCGGTGATGATGATGTGGATGGATGGATGGATCCGCGCAAGTACGCACTCGAGTTGCCATGAAGCGTCAGTCAGGCCCGTCCATCCAACATACTCCCTCCGTTCTCAAATAAATGACGTTTAGGACAGCTAATTTAGTTAATTTTGAACTAAATTAGCTGTTCTAAACGTCATTTATTTCAAAACGGAGGGAGTACGAAACGAAAACTCCATCACATCAGACAAGTTCTCAAAAATAAAGCTGAGACGTACAAATTGCCACTTAATTAGCAAAGCTAAGTCTGTTTAGTTCAGTCAATGCCGACCTTTTTCTTTTTGAGGTTCAGCCAATGCCTACTTTGCAGCTCACGCAAGTTTTTTTTTTTGTAGAATTGTTGAAACTTTGCACATCACTGTAGTCTTCTTTTTCTTTTAACATGGCAGGTAACTGCATGTACTAATAAGTTTCAGTTTGTGGCTTAGAACTGGCATATATCACCTAAGTTGTTTTTTTTTTACTCGGAAAGCATTCCATCTCCATTCATCACAAACTGAGATTTAGAATTACAAGTTTTTGTCACCCAAGAACTCTTATCCATGTTTATAGCTACGTGGACAACCCACATTATCCCCTTGGGGGTTTGAACCACTTAAGCCACAACACACAGTGTTTTATCACATAAAAAGCCAAAACAGATCACTCATAACATCCAAAAACCTAAGAAAGTTCACATATCACAAACGACCAGGTTTCAGAACGCATTTTCTTCTTCATGCGCCATTGGAATTATGCTCAGTCAAACTCTTCTCTCAGATTAGGATATGCCAAACTTAGATGCCCCCTTGCGCTTGTATGACTTTTATGCCTTCTTTCATCATAGTCTTGACATCCATTTAAATAATAGTTTGCATCTCCTGCAAATATAAACCTGCACAATACATCATTAATGAACATGCAAAGAAAATTATCTCCCCAAAATGTTTGATCACCTTATTTTCAAAACATACCTCATTTCTTAATTTTCATGTTGCGCAACCTATTGTACCTAAACCTAGAGTATAAACTATCTCACCCCTGATAATACATTTTTTATCCAATTCCAATATTGATTAAAATTGTTAGGCCTATTTTTGCAAACAAAACAGCCGGCTACAATTCTCCTAAGTTCTGAACTAATAATGTTTAAGATAAAATCTAGTTTAATTTAAACTAAATTAGTCGTCTTATACATCATTTAAAATAAAAAGGGATAATTATTACTCCATCTGTTTCTTTTTAATTGACGTTGGGAGTCAATTAAAATGAAACAGAGGGAGTAGTAAAAAATTTCAATACAAGATCTGCAATAACAACGATGTATATTTTTAACTTGAAAACATGGATGATTTATTTTATTTATCGTATGCATGTATACTTAAGAGACAAAAAATGAGAAAAACTGGAACGGAAAAAGAAAGAGAAGGCAGGAAGCGAGCAAGGAAGAAGAAACTGAGCGCTTTCTCTTTCTCCTCGCGAGAGAAGCTGAGGCTCCGCAGCTGCAGCAGCAGCAGCAGCCGAGCTCTCCTCTCCCCTCCCCCCTCGCCGTCGGCTCGTCTCTCCGGCCTCCGCCCCCTCCCACTCCACCACCGCTCTAGATAGCAGAGAGTCCAAAGCAAGCACCCGTCCTCCAGGCTGCCGAGATCCGCCCGGAGCTGGGGCCAGTCCGCTCCCTCCCTTCTTTTGCTGGTAAGTGAGCCCTGCCTCTGCTTCAGTGGATTGGGTTGCTGTTCAAAGGACCGAGCCTTATCCCGCGCGGGATCTTTCCAATCAAATCCGAATCATTCTCGCTGAGATTGATGGCTACGCTCCAAGCCGTTGCGCGGATTCATTCTACCCCCTTTGACATGCTCAGTCTAATCCCCGCAGTGCGTGTACGCGTTCTATAGATGATGGCCAGTGCGTGGACAGGTTGCTACATCGAATAGCCTTTTCCTCGCACTACTATACACGTATGAGAATGGCCACAATCAATTAAAGTATATTGCAATTCCTGCAGCGTGTAATTCCTGGATTGTATGCAATTATTTAGTCTTTTGCTATGGCCCTGTTACTAGATCATTTTTATTTTGTTTGAGAGAACACATTTCATGTAATTATTATTAAATTTCCCGTGCAGCCACCTTACAAACCATTTTGATCTTACATAATGTAATAGCACCTTTTATCACATTGCTGTCTAATATTTGCAGGTTCTTCAACACTTATTAGTCAGCATCGCCCCCATCACCAGCACTTCATATGCACTGCTACTGTTCTTAGGATTCAACGATTAACTTGAAGATCAGATGCAATAAAGTATGCACGCTAAAGGGCCGTCTTCAGATGCCATCCGAGTTAGCACGTCTAGTGCCCCTAGTACATCGAGTCATGGTTCCGCACAAGATGACTATGATTCTTCAGGCGACGTGTACGTGTGGGGTGAAGTCATCTGTGACAACTCTGTGAGAGCTAGTTCCGATACAGTAATCAGGTCAACTGGGAAAACTGATTTCCTCCTGCCAAAGCCCTTGGAGTCCAAGTTAGTTCTTGATGTGTATCATGTAGATTGCGGGGTTAAGCATGCTGCTTTGGCCACAAAGAATGGAGAAGTCTTTACGTGGGGAGAAGAATCTGGAGGACGTCTTGGCCATGGATCAAGGGAAGACTCTGTTCACCCTCATCTAGTTGAGTCTTTAGCAATCTGCAATGTGTATACCGTCGCTTGTGGGGAGTTCCATACGTGTGCTGTGACGACAGCTGGTGAACTGTATACCTGGGGGGATGGAACACATAATATTGGCCTTCTGGGCAATGGTACTGATGTAAGCCACTGGTTTCCTAAAAGAATTTCAGGGGCACTTGAGGGCCTTCAAGTTGCTTACGTCTCTTGTGGGACCTGGCACACAGCCCTGATCACATCAAGAGGCCAGCTATTTACCTTTGGTGACGGTACATTTGGAGTTTTAGGCCATGGAAACCGTGAAAGCATGTCGTGTCCAAGGGAGGTAGAGTCTTTATCAGGACTGAAAACAATTGCCGTTGCATGTGGTGTATGGCACACTGCAGCTGTTGTAGAAGTTATAGTGACCCAGTCCAGTTCGGGCATATCTTCTGGGAAGCTCTTCACATGGGGAGATGGCGACAAACATCGACTTGGTCATGGTGACAAGGAACCAAGGCTCAAGCCTATGTGTGTGGCTTCACTTATCGATTATGATTTTCACAGGATAGCATGTGGTCATAGTCTTACTGTAGGCCTGACAACTTCTGGACAACTCCTCAGCATGGGTAACACTGTTTATGGTCAGCTTGGAAATCCCCGTTCAGATGGTAAACTTCCATACTTAGTCGAAGATATTATGGGTGAACACGTAGTGCAAGTTGCGTGTGGTTCGTACCATGTTGCAGTTTTGACTAATAAGAGTGAGGTTTTTACATGGGGAAAAGGTGCTAATGGTAGATTGGGCCATGGGGATATAGAAGATAGGAAAGTACCTACTCTGGTTGAGGCACTGAGAGACAGATCTGTCAGGCACATAGCCTGTGGTTCAAACTTTACTGCAGCAATATGTCAGCATAAGTGGGTCTCAGGAGCCGAGCAGTCACAATGTGCCTCATGTAGGCAACCATTTGGATTCACCCGAAAGAGGCACAACTGCCATAATTGTGGCCTTGTCCATTGTAATGCGTGTACTTCCCGGAAGGTTCTGAGAGCAGCGTTGGCTCCTAATCCCGCGAAACCTTACCGTGTCTGCGATTCATGTTTCATGAAATTGAACAGTGCTGCATACTCCAGTGCAAATAATAAGCAGAAAGAAACCGTGTCTCGCCACTCTGGTGAAAGCAACCCTGACGCTAAATTAGCTAAAGCAATTGTACCTAGCAATTTGGACATGATTAGAAGTTTGGATAGCAAGGCAGCAAAACAAGGGAAGAAAACCGATGCACTGTCATTTCTTCGTACTCCTCAAATGAGTTCACTTCTTCAGCTGAGGGATATTGCTTTATCCGGTGGGGTTGATCTGAATAGATCAGTTCCAAGAGCAGTTCGTACATCAGCAGTGCGATCATTAAACTCTTCTAGAGCTGTTTCTCCTTTCTCTCGCAGGCCTAGTCCACCACGTTCAACTACACCGGTACCGACAACTCATGGCCTTTCCATTGCTAAAACTGCTGCTGATAGTCTTACGAAAACTAATGAGATGTTAGCTCAAGAGGTTGAAAGACTCCGTGCACAGGTATTTAGTTTGATTTATATGCATGTACCTAGCCTTGGCATGCATTATGTGGTTGAACTGAATTTTATGCACCTTGTTAGGTTGATAATTGGAGGCACCGCTGTGAGCTTCAAGAACTCGAGTTACAGAAATCAGCCAAGAAAGTACAAGATGCCATGACACTGGTTTCAGAGGAATCCGCAAAATCCAAAGCTGCCAAGGAAGTCATAAAGTCCCTTACAGCACAGGTAATATTGTTTGACATAATTCTCTTATTTCTGGGTCCAGTCCAACTGAGATATTTCCTCTTGATAATTGTTGTTGCATGTTTATTTTGTGTGTAGCTCAAGGATATGGCTGAAAGACTACCTCCAGATCAGGGAGCCTATGATGGAAGTGAAGCAAAACCATCACACCTTCCAAATGGTATCGAGATGCATTCTTCTATATACTCTAACTCTACCTTTAATGGTATTCATCAAATACGAAATGATTCTATCAGTGCCGCGAGCACACCTAGCTTGAACATGGGACGACCGTTGCACCCAAATGGAATCCCTAGTCAACACAGATCATCAAGAAGTATTAGTGAAAATAGCGAAGTGAGTGCTCACAGCCACAGGGTTTCAGGTCCCCATGATGCTGACAGTTTGAATCGAAGAGCACACATCAGTAGTGATGAGATGCTCAATGCAAGCAGTAGAGCAAACGATAGCAGCAGCAACGATGTTAGGTCCCTTTTAAATGGTGAGGATGGATACAAATCTCGAGGCGCGATATCACTGTCCAGCAACCACGTACAGGCTGAGTGGATTGAACAGTATGAACCAGGTGTATACATAACACTCACGACTCTTCGTGATGGGACTCGAGACCTAAAGCGTGTGCGCTTCAGGTAATTTTGTTGTTCTCTTTTTCTTCATTTTGGAGTATTTTTGTTGTTTCTTTTAACAACCAATGGCTTGTTACTGTTATTTTGTTTTATTTCATTTATAGTTAGGTCCATTTAGGATGGACTACAATGGTAAAAATAGCAGTTTTCTATGTCAGTTGATAAGCGTAGCTTTCCAAAATAACTGGCATGTGGACTGCATACACACCTTTGCTGGCATGAAGCATACATCATCAAATGACATATTCTGGAAGAAATGAGCATAAATTAAAGTAGAAGCATGCACTTTTGTATAATTTAACCTTCTAGTCACATCCGTGCTCCAATATCATGTGCAGTAACTTTTCTTGTTTGTGAGGTGGTACATTTGATTCTCCTGTGCCGTTGCTCTTAAATAAACTTTTGTGGCCAGTCGAAGGCGGTTCGGTGAGCATCAAGCAGAGAACTGGTGGAATGAGAACCGTGACAAGGTATACGAGAAGTACAATGTAAGGAGCTCAGAACGAGTGTCGTCAGCATCATCGACCAGGTCGGGTCGATGACCGTGGTGGCGGGAACATGAAACGGTGGTTTTTCTTTTTTTTTTGCCCATGTATGTCTAGAATTGTCACTGCTGTTGTCTTGCAATTAAGCCAGCATTGAGTGGTCCAAGGGCGCGTCGCGATGTGATGTACATAGAGCTGTGAAACATTGAGACAGAAGGTAGGGTGGAGGAGAGCGTGTTAAAAAAAAAGTTGCGAATAGACCCAGTTTTTTGTGCAATTACAGTTTATGTCATGTGTTTGAATGTTTATGTGATTGCGGTGGTAATAGAATTCATTTGAAAGTCCTCTCTTCAGGAGAGTATATGATCAGCTTGCCATTGCCGGCGCCTCTCTTGATTCATGAATCTAAGCTAGTCCTGTGCACATGTGAACAGTTTATATATATATATATATTTCAAGTTGGTGCATTCATTAAGCCAGGAAATGCAGCTTGATTCGTGAATGATCCTATTTGCATCGTAATGGAAATTTGCTTGGATAGCTCTGCTCAGTTGTAGCTGCAATGTAGCCTCTTGTGATGTTCTTTCACAGTGTGTTGCTGAGCAATGAAGACGGTTGTGTTATGATTAAGCTGCCTTGTGATGTACTCCCTCTGTTTCAAATTATTTAACACTGGTTAGTTTAATTTTAAACTAACTAACATCAAATATTTTAAAACGGAGGAAGTACAATACTTGAAAACAGTTTGATGAAGCCCAGTTTTACATTACAGTCTTGTAACTTGGGATTCAGTTTTTTTTCCTTTCCTTTTTTTAAGAAAAAAAGAAAAAAGGAAAAAAAATCTCCTCTCGGCCGCCTACGCCTTACCTCATCATCATCATCACGGAACGAGCGAGCGACGGTTGCCCTGCCGCTCTCGCGCTCCAGCCCAGCCACCCATGGCCGCCGCCCTCGTGCCGGCTTCTCTCCTCCTCCTCCGCGTTTCCCCGCTCCCACGACCGTCCTCCCCGCGCACGAGGGTGCCCCCTGCCCTCTCCCTTAACGCCAAGTCACGCGCCCGCGCCGCCGCCGCCACCGGCGGCTCCGACTCGTCCAGTTTCGGGTACGCCATTCCAGTTATGCTATGTTCTTCCCGCACCGGCCTCGGAGCGATGCGTCGTAGTGGATGGTGGTGTCACGGGATCGGGGCCACGTTGGGTTGTATGGTGAGCGTGTCGGGCCATGTGGGCGGGAGCGGCGACGAGGCGTTCGACGAAGCGCCTCTACAGGTCTGCCGTGGCTGATGTTCCTTTGCCCCCGACAAACTAGGTTCAGAGAGCGCACCTAGAGGTCACGCGTATGGCCTTGCTACAAACGTGCCGCGACGTTGTAACTATATAATCATGTTAGAGGTTCCCCAGGCCAGTATGGGGTGTTAGATGTGACTTTCATTTAGTCTATATGGAATCAGCAGCTTGCGCATTGATCCGACAGTAGATCCGTATCTTCCCCCACTTGTGTAATATGTTCTTTGACGCGCAAGACTTAAAACCTAATCACGGATTATCTCCTGCCATGCATACCGTGTCTTCTTCATTTGCCAGAAGTCAAGCATCACTGATGCCACCACCGTTCAGCTTTACGCTTGACGAAGCTTCTTCTGGGTCCAAAAGGCCATATAGATGGCAAAGGGTATTGCTTAAAGTAAGTGGGGAAGCTCTGGCCGGGGACCACACAGAGAACATCGACCCGAATGTGAGACTTCTTCTGGTGGACCATCTTTGAATCTCAGTAATCCATGTCTTGTAATTTAATATAACCATGTGTCATGTTGCAGGTTACAATGGCAATCGCAAGAGAGGTTGCTTCTGTCACCAGGCTAGGTGTAGAGGTGTGTCATCATTATTCCTTTTCTTTTCCATTGGTTATTTGGTGTAGTACCTGTTTTGAAGATCCAGAGAATCAAAAAAGTTAAATGCACATGGTACATTTGATAGTAGGCATTAATTAATGGTCCAATTCCGTTGCACCCCAAACAAGTGACTTTATTTTATGTACCGGCCCGCTGTGTATGCGTTCCTCTTGTCTTCTCTAGTTAATTATATGCTGAGCTGGGAATTAATAATGTGAGAGAACCCTTGCAGGTCGCTATTGTTGTTGGCGGCGGCAATATCTTTCGTGGAGCCTCTAGGGCTGGATGCAGTGGGCTTGATCGCTCATCTGCAGATTATATTGGGTATGATGCTTCATGCCTGATGCATTTTCATTTGCTCAGCCCTACCGAGCTGTTAAATAGGCATTAAAAATCTATGAAGTGCAATTATGTGCTATAGTTAAGCCATATAATTAAATAAAACTTCAGCCCACATCAATACCTTTTGGTTCTAGCATGCACTCTTATGTCAATCATATATACTTCTTGGCCAGTTGAATAGTACAATGGATGATTGAGGTTACATTACATGTCACTTTTGGATTTGCTAGAGTATCCAGCAGGAACGATTTACTGAGTGAAAAATGATATATACTAGTACCAGTCTTGCAATTTTATCGAAGATTAAAACCACTCATCATGTATCACTTGTGCTCCATCCATCATATTTTTGTGACTCTGCTTCTGATTTAGAAACATTTCTTGCAGTTAGCAATCTAGTTATTTCTTACTCCAAAAATATTGTTCAGCACCCTTACTTAGTACAGTTCACAACAGTTCTCATGTGTGTATAAATTCTATGACACTGGTCCTGATTATGTTTTCCAAGTTCAGCATGTTGGCCACTGTGATGAACGCTATATTCCTTCAATCAACAATGGAGAGCATTGGAATACCAACTCGTGTCCAAACTGCCTTCCGTATGTCAGAGGTTGCAGAACCGTACATTCGCCGAAGAGCTGTCAGGCATTTAGAGAAAGGAAGAGTTGTTATATTTGCTGCTGGGACAGGGAACCCATTCTTTACAACAGATACAGCTGCTGCTCTCCGTTGTGCAGAAAGTGAGTTCATCTTCTATTCTTCACTAACGAACTGTTTTGATCAATTTTTTTTCTTATAAAGTAATGCTTGCAGAGATGTCTATTTATTTGCTTTTGAAGCTAGATGCTTAAGCATTAGTCATCAGGCTCTAGTCAGTTGCAGGCAATGCCACAAACTAGGGCGAAACTTTATGTTAGTTTACCTCACTGTTCTTAGTATGTCTGGTGATGAATGCATGCACATCTTATTGCAGATTAACTTATAAATAAAAGGTGTGGATTACGCAAATAATCTTTCATATATTTTAAGCTGCTTCCAGTGTCACATTGTGTTAGGCTATTTCAGTTACTCTTGTTACATATTTGCACTAGCAATCACAAATCACAATGTCTGTTGCGCCTATAGAAACACATGATCATGATGAGAGCTTGAGACTAGCTTCTTAGACTGACTTCTTGGATGGACGATACTGTTTCAGCAGATTCCTTTTTTTGGGCTTAGTTTATTTTGTACTTAATTTTTTCCTGTTATTATTTAACAGTTAATGCAGAGGTAGTGCTTAAAGCAACAAATGTCGATGGTGTTTACGATGCGGATCCCAAGCATAACCCTAATGCCAGTCTTCTTGAGACTTTAAGCTATCATGAAGTGACATCACGAGACCTTTCAGTAATGGATATGACTGCCATTACGCTATGCCAAGAAAACAACATTCCCGGTACGAATGGTATCAGTTTTGAAACTTTTTATTGTCTATAGTCCTTGTTTAAGTTTGTAACCTTGTGCGTCATTCTGCAGTTGTTGTATTTAACTTGCAAAAACCTGGAAATATTGCAAAAGCCATTGTTGGCGAGAAGGTTGGTACCTTTATTGGCTGCACAAGGAACCAAGAACAAAGCAGAAATGCATTGAGTCAAGAGAGAAGATTGGTGTGAGGTCAACAGCTGCCCTGTATTGGGGCTCTCTTAGTAGTCATTTTGGGTGTAGGAGGGTGGGAGCTAGCTGGTGGTGGAATTCCATTAGATAGCTTATCTAGATCCTGGTAGTTGTATAACATTCAAAGAAGGCACTTGGATAAAAGTTTTCCAACCAAGTGACTGGAAATCTCTTAAGTCATGCTACTGATAGTTGTATAAGAGGCCTTTTGGTCCTGGGCAAGGTAATGCTTTTGAGTTAATCCTAGTTTGTCGCCTGAGGAGAACACCACCCCACAACAAAATTTTGATCTTGCAAAACCTTTTGATGAACAAGAGATAAAAAATGCTTTGTTTCAAATGGAAAGAAATAAAGCAGTTGGTCCTGATGGGATCCCAGTGGTATTCTATCAAACTTGTTGGGGTATAAGTAATCAAAGGAGATATGATTGAACTCTTCAATGAGTTCTATCTGGAGTCTTTGGACATTAAGATAATAAATTACAGGATAATTACTCTTCTTCGAAAAGCGGCTGAATTTAACAATCAGATGTTAACCTGTTGCTGAGAGAATTATTCACAATTACAAACTGCTTCCGTTCAACCAACGTATGATGATACCAGTACTGCTGCCAATGCATTGCATGCTCGGTAACAAGCAAAATGCGATGTGAGCAAATGCTGTCAACCAATGGACCATGTACTGAACCTGATGGCTGATACTCAATGTGATACAAGCAAAATGAATGCAAGTGCCGTACTGAAGTTATCTCGAGGGCTCCTTATACGTTTGGTTGAGAAAAAGTGAGGGTTCTAGGCGTCTACTGAAACTCAATGTGATCATGAAAAAAAAACGATCTTTCTCTTTGTGGTAATCGCGCAGCACAAATCAATTGACATATGGTGTTGCTGGTAAACTTGAGTTTCAATTGATACAGTTAGAACTAATCTGAATTCGATCACCATGGTGTCCTAGTATAAGAGAGGTTTCCATTTGATAATTTCTTAGTAGTCCAAGTTTGAATTTATTTACGGAGTACTCTCTGTGATTTAAAATAAACGGCGTTGGTTAGTTTAATTTTAAAACAAAATAAAAGAAGAGTAACAAATTCTGATGGTGTGAAAACAATTGAGTCACGGGAATTGGCTTGTCCATGTAGCAATAGAGGAAAAACAAAATTCAAAATTTTGGAACAATAAATACCTGCTAAATAGAGAAAATTTTTTGTCAATTCACACCTTGGAGTTGGAGGAGGGTGGGAAAAGGGAAAACGGCAGCAACGGTCAGCTCACCTGGAGAGTGACCGACTGGCAGGGTATAAACACGGTGGCCTTCCCGACGCAGTTCCCGAAGCCTCGCCACGTCATCGCCCCCACCCGTCCTCTCCCATCCCCGCCGCCGCCATGGGCCGCGCCGCGTCATCGCCGACGAGCTCGCCGGAGCTCCGTCGCAAGCGCACGGCCGCTCCTCTCCCCTCTCCCCCGACCCCGCGGCGCTTCTGCTCCATCTCCGACGTCATGCGCCGCTCGCTGCCCGTCGACGCGCCGCCCCCCGTTGCCCGCTCGCGCGAAGCCATCTACGACAGCATTCTCTGCGACGTGTGCGGCTCCGGCGACCGCGGTGAGGAGCTGCTCCTCTGCGACGGATGCGACCGCGGCCGCCACATCTTCTGTCTCCGCCCCATCGCCGCCAGGGTCCCGACCGGGCCCTGGTTGTGCCCCGCCTGCGCTCCGCCCGCCAAGCCCCTCAAAAGTACGTATTTAGAGTCGCCGCTCCACCTCGATTTCGCCATTTCGATCTCCAGCGCTCCTCTCCGCGCTCGCCTCTCCTGGATGGTTGATTTATCAATTCTCACATCCTCACTGCTTTTCGTGGTTGCTTCTGTTTTGGGGACGTTTTAGGATTTCCGATGAAGCAGACAAAGATCATCGATTTCTTCCGCATCAAGAAGGATGACCAGGATGTAAAGACCGCAAAATGTAGCCTCTCCCAAGGTAATTCCCAGTAAGAGATCATGAACAGTGTGCACAATTGCGTTTATCTGAAACGCGAGCCCTCTCTTTTTGTTTTGGTTGTGGTTGCATGGTTGGGTGATGTATGAAACAGTGGCTAGGCGATTTGATTCGATTCTTGTTGTAGGCTTGAGCTGTGACGACTGTCATTATCATGTACTGTACCTAGTTTATCTAAAATGTGATCATCAACAGGTTTGATGCCCCTTTAAGAGGTACAAGTAACATGGATTCCTGTTAGTAATCTTCTCATGTTTTTCTTCTTGGGTGTTGTATGATCAATTCTGGAATTGTCTTGGCTGCATGGCATGCTAGGCTGTGCAGCTGTATCCGCAAACATTTCCCATCATTTGAAATTCCTAAGCAACAAGAATACACTGTTTTTACAGTATGTTTCATGACTGAAATAGGCAGACAAGTATATTGAACAAATATATAAATTTTGGTGCTTTGTAAAACATTATGGCTGCTCTGTTTTTTTTTCTTGGTGAAGTGTGCTTGATTCTAGATTTATATTGGCTGCATGGCATCCCAGGCTATGCAGCTGCGCCTAGAAACATTTCCCGCGAATTGGAATTTTTAGGCAATCACTTTTGACCTTACAGCATGACGTGTTCATTTACATCATGACTGGAATAAGCGGGAAAGTAAAGTGCACAAACATTTAAATCTGTGTTAATTATGCATGGTTTCATAGTAGTAACGGCAACGTGCGATTGAAATTGATCATGGAGCTCATTTTGTATGGATTTACTGACTTCTGTTTGTCGGATATGCACGTGTACCCTCTTGATTGGTTGCATTCATTTGGCCGTAAAAAGTAGTTCCCGCCTTTCCATAAGAATCCATGTCTTCACAGTTCTTATTGCTGATCGTTTGTTGTGTTAAATGGTTCTATTAATCCAGGGATGTTTATTTATGAGCACCTTAGTTTAATCAATGCAATAGCTAAAATGCTGTCAAAAAAAGTTCGGCCTTTATATAGCCATTTTGGTCGTAGATTTGGTATAACATTTTTTAGCCCATCCAATATTGGGATGACCCAACTGATTTTTTGTTCATCACATATATGAGTTCAGTAGCTCACATTGATAAAATAGATATCTTTAGATGTTCGTTTTTTTTCTGACATTGCTCAAACTTCTAATCCCTAATATGCCATTGGTGTGTCCATGACACATGGGTCCACCAGTCCCTGATAGTGGCATTTTAGGGATTTAGGTTTTATCCAATATCTTATAAGGGATCGTTCCATGTTTATATGTCTATTATCTGTTATGTGCCGTATATTTCACAGTCATTGCAAAAGTCAAAATGCAAAAATTGAAACAAAAGATAGCTTGCCGTGTTACCTAATATTTTATTGGATAGGTTACTAAACATAATAACTAGGAGCATAAAATATGTGGCTTTATTCTCATATTGTGTTGAAGATAATGGAGTTAGTCACTTTTAAGAAAGTGTTTTCCTGATGTTTGTCGAGCGTACACTTCTGAAGCACAACTTAAGATTTATTGTTACATTTAGACAAAAACTGAATATATTGAATGCAAATACGAATCAGATTGAGTTGATTTTGTTGTCTTTTTCAGATGCTAGGAGGCGAAGAAAACGTTCTCTCGTTATGCACAAGAAGAGGAGGAGGATATTGCCATTTGCTCCAACTGAAGATGGAGCTAGAAGGCTCAAACAACTGGCTTCTCTGGCCACTGCATTGACATCTTCAGGAACAGAATTCAGTAACGAGCTGACTTACATGCCTGGTATGGCTCCTAGATCTTCCAATCAGGCTAGATTGGAGGAAGGTGGTATGCAGGTTAGCAAATATTTCACTCAAAATAACGCTACAACCATTTGACCATATCTTGTTCTGATTTCCACCCCTAAACTTTCAAGGTTCTTAGTAAAGAGGACAAAGAAACCATAGAACTGTGCAGATCCATGCAACAGATAGGACAATGCCCCCCACTTCTTGTGGATTTTGATGCCCGTGAAGGGTAACTTTCTTGAGCTCATAGAACCTTGATATTTTCTTTTCAATAATTTGTGTGTATGGGGGTTCCCAGATTTGCTTGTGTACCATTCCATATTTGCTAGTTGTGTGTATGCCACTGATTTTTGTGTGTGCATGCCACTCCTCTCGACGTTTCAGTGGCGCACACACAAATTCCAGAAGCATTCACACAAATAGCGTGTGAGGTATCACACGAGCAAAACAAGGACTCAGACATGCACATAAATTTTCTTGCTTTTTCAGTACACAGAAATGAAACTTACGCATAGATATTTCCAGTTTCACTGTGCAGGCTGATGCAGATATTAAGGATATGACTTTCATTGCTGAATATACGGGCGATGTCGACTATTTGGAGAAGAGAGCAAATGATGATTGTGACTGTCTAATGACCCTTCTCCTGACAGAAGAGCCTTCCAAAAGGCTGGTCATTTGTCCTGACAGACGAGGAAACATTTCTCGCTTTATTAATGGCATTAACAACCACACTCGGTAAGTCGTTTCTTTTTTATTCATACGGCTTTCATACAGCTGCACTCTGCTTGTGATACATATACATTATACACAAATATCCAAAAAGCAATGCTTTCAGCTAGAGTTGCTTGCTTATTTTTATTCACTGGTTGAAAGAAAAAATATTATCAAGATGTCACCAGTATGCCAAAGAGAGCCTTACTTTTGTAAAATGTGGTAGATGCATCTAGGTAGCATGCTTGTTGTCCAATTTGTGTGGCAAATTATTTCTCGGTCTTCATGTAAATAGTTTGACGTTCTCTTGTCAGCAGAGAAGTCTATCATATCTAAGTTTGCAAATTGTTTCATTCTTTCAGGGACGGCAAGAAGAGGCAGAACGTTAAATGTGTCCGATATAACATGGATGGTGAAAGCCATGTGTTGTTGGTGGCCTGCCGTGATATAGCTTGCGGTGAAAAGCTATATTACGATTACAATGGATATGAGGATGCATACCCTACTCATCATTTTGTGTAACATAAACCTAAAGTTTTGATCTGCCTAGTGTTAAGGTATCTGTGCGAAACAGGGCTTAGTGGCAATATTTCCATCTTTGCCACTGAAATCCAATAGCTTATACACCAACTTTTGGTAGAAAATTAGCCTAATATTCAGAAGAGATTTAAAATGATAGAGATTGATAGGTACTGGTGACTGGTAATGTAGTAGCATCTACATTCAGCTCTAGAGCCAATAGGAATCTTCATTGCCCCCATTCATATTTTTATTTACTTTACTATTCAGGGATCGGATTCCCTCAAGTGTCCTGTGTGTGTGTGTCTCTATAAGAATGTTGTACTAGAAGTAGAAGCGTTTGTGGTCAAGACACATTTCGGATCAACAGAAAGCATTTGGTATCTTATGGTAACGTGTGCTCGATCTGTTCGGCTTTGTTCTTCTTGTGCCTGGTGGGGAAGGAATGATAGATTTATGGGTCTATTACCGCAGAGCAAGGCGGACTGTGTTTGATGGAACGGAAGAGTGTAATAAATCTCTCAATCTCATTGTCTCATTCTCTTCATTCTGTCTGTGTGTGTGTCTGCCGCGCGGTGCGTTTGTGTGTGTGTGTGAGAGAGTGAGAGTCAGAGTGAGTACTCCGTTGGATTCTTTTTTTGGACTAGCTAATTGTCGGTACCCTCACGCATAGGAGAAAAACCGCCTAAGTACCTCACGCCTCTCACAGGGGTGAGCTCCGAAGGTGCCACGTGTCCAGCAGGGCCGGGCCTCCCCTCTCCTTAGAGGCAAGCCTCGGGCCTGCCACGTGGCCAGCAGTGTCCGACCTCACGCCCTCCGCAGCGGTGAGCTCCGAAAGCGCCACGTGTCCAGCAGGGTCGAGCCTCCTCTCTCCTCAGAGGCGAGCCTCGGGTCTGCCACGTGGCCAGCAGTGCCGGATCTCACGCCGTCCGCAGGGGTGAGCCCCGAAGGCGTCATGTGACCAGCAGGGCTGGGCCTCCCCTCTCCTCAGAGGTGAGCCCCGGGCCTGCCATGTGGCCAGCAGTGTCGTACCTCACGCCCTACGCAGGGGTGAGCTTCGGAGGCGCCACGTGCCGTGCTGCCCACCCCGGCTCGGTAGGCAGCAGGAGTAAAGGCACGCCATGCCCTGTCCGATAAAGACATTCAAGACCTGCGCCTTCCCAAGACGCGGCGCACGCCCCTGTCAGATGGCACAATGACCAGTCACGTCATAGTCAAGACAAGCACGCCATGTCAGAAGCTGTTGACCAATAAATACAGCGACAAGACATATGCCCTGCCGTTCTTGCCATCATCAACCACTACGCCTAGCTTGCGGCACGGGCAGGACGGCAGGACGACGACTAAGAAGCCATTACGAAAGACAACTAACAGCATTCACTGCAAGATATGTTAGATGTTAGGAAATCTCCTCGGGGCCACCTGTCGGGCCCCGGGGTCCACCTTGTAAGCCGCCCGAACCTTGGAGTATAAAAGACTCAGGTTGACAATGTTGCAAGGGGTTCGACACTTCGACATTTGGTGCGAACTCAGTTCACCCAGATCGCCAAGTTTAGAACTCCGGTTCTAAGCTCCGAGCAATACAGTTCCCGTAGACATAGGGTATTACGCTCCGGCGGCCCGAACCACATAAAATCCTTGTGTTAGTCCTCTCACAACCAACGCGATCTTCCGAGAGAACTAGCCACTCTGAAAAAGAACCTCAGCGGGCTGCTTCTGAAGCAGACCCGAAAAAAATGTCGACGACACACTTCAACATAAATTTCTTCATGAATGGCTTCCTGCCAACCTTCATGGACACTAAGAGCACAACGTTCAAACGCCAATGCACTTGCACTTGTGAGAATCGGTACGTCCTTGCCAAGGTCCGTCAAGAACTAGCGCGCGTCTCATGCATCCTGCTGCAGGGCACCGACGACATGGACGCCGTCCGCAACAAGCCCCTCCCTGCCGTCATCCTCCTACGTCGCTTCAACAGGCGTGCCGGGCTGGCCCGGTCTGAGCCCGGCCGAGGTCATAAAAACCTCGGCCCAGCACGACCGGGAAAAGAATTGAGAATTGGGCCATGTCGGGCCAGCATGCGGACTGGAGGTTAAGACCCGGTCACAACCCAAGTTCATTTTATGGGTGTTGGGCCATAAACGGGCTGTATCGGGCTGGCCCGTGGCCCGTTTATTTCAAAATATATTTAAAAATAGTATGAAAATATATTATATGGACTTAAACGGACCGTGCCGGACCCCTACGTGCTAACCGGGTCATACCACCGGGCCGACCTTAAATGGACCATGCCGAACCAGCTCAATGGGCCGGAGGTTAAGGCCCAAGCACGAACTGCACCGGGCATCAGGTCAGCCCGGCCGGGCCCGATTTTTTCATACCGTTCCATTTTTGCCGGGCTTCAAGCCGGCCCGATTGGCCACCTATATATGTTCGGCCATGGCCTGCTGTCAATCCTACCGGCGCCTGCTATCCTACTATGTCGACGCAGGAGGAAATGTTCCTCAGCATTTGATTAGTATCAATGCAATGCAGATCTTTATCATGAATTCATTGTTTGCATATAAACGGGGTGCATAAAGCCTTGCTATGCTGGTTTTACAATTACGGCAAATTTGTTTTACTCGCTTCCTAATTCGCTTGTCGCTTGAGGAAGCAACCATTCATTTCCTTCTGATCCTACCTACTACTACGTTCTTAATTCGTCCTGCCATTGACAAATTCCACGTCGTCGGAGGGCATGTCGTCGGAGCCGGACAGCGTCGCCGCGGGCAGCACATTCCACGTCCTCAACTCCGGCAGCCGCGCCTGCTGGGGGCATGGGCCGTCGTATATTATGCGGTCGTCCCCACAAGCCGCCGTGCCGATCACCAACTGCAGCTATGTCCCGACGAACGCAGCAGCGGTGGCGCCGCGCCCTCCCACTCCGACTAGACCGATGACGCCGCAGATGGTGCAGCAGCTTATGGTCTTGGCAGGCTGGGGTGCGCGCCCGCCGCCATGGCTTCAGAGCTACGCGCTCATGCCTCCGCCGCCGTTGCTCCCGTCCGGGGCTCCATTGTTGGCGCCTGCTGGGACGTCGGGAGCCTGTCCCGCCGAGGGTAGCGGCAGCGGCGCTGGCCGCCGCAGACCGCCAAATCTGAAGCCGCTTCAGATTCCTGCTGCCCCTGCAGCTAGTACTACTACAACTGCTGCCGCCGGAGCTTCAGACGACGCGGTCGTTCAACGCCTGGCCCCTGTGCTCGCAATGCCGACCACTACAGCAGGTGCGAATTATGGCCGTGTCGTCCGGACCAAGGACAAAGGTGGCACCAACACGCCGCCGGCCAAGAAACCACGGCAGAGAGTGGCCGCCGCCAAGCAGCGGGCGCCGGCAGCTGGCAAGGACCCTGCCGTGCCAAGTAACGATCTCCAGATCGTCTCTGTCGTTTCGCCGCATAATAATCCAAGCAACGGCAGCAGGAAGAGAAAGAACTCCTCCGCGGCCGCCGCTTTGCCGAGATGCAGCCTGGTTGCCAGGAGGGGCTACACGGGCGCCGTGACGCCGAGGAAGAAGCACACGGTACTGACCTGGCTCATCGACCGCGGCTTCTTGGGCGACAGACAGAAGGTGTTCTGCGTTCCGGAAGACGACGGCGGCACGGGGAAGGTCATCTCCGGCTTGGTCACACGAACGGGCATCCACTGCAGCTGCTGCGACGCCGTCGTGCCGCCGCCGGTGTTCAAGGCCCACGCCGGCCGTGATCCCGGGCACCAGCAGCAGCAGCCGTGGGAGATGCTCCTGCTCGCCTCCGGGAAGCCCCTGCTGCGGTGCATGCAGGAGGCCTGGGAGAAAGAGAGGGTGGCGATCCTCCGAGCGCAGGAGAAGGCGCGAGCCGCGCTGCAGCAGGAGAAGGACAAGAGCTCGCAAGCCAAGAGAAGGCTCCTCGCGAAGCACAAGAAGGGGGGCGTCGTCGAGACAGCCGCAGCCGCGTCTCCTAAGATGAAGACGAAAGCGGATTGCAGCGACGACGCGTGCGGCGTCTGCGCCGACGGCGGGGAGCTGCTCTGCTGCGACAGCTGCCCCTCAACCTTCCACCCGGAGTGCCTCGCTATGAAGGTGACAGCAACAGTGCCTGAAATGATGTGCTCCTTCTGATTCTGACCAGCAATCCCGCTCTTCTTATATATACATATATATTTCAGGTCCCTGAGGGCTCGTGGGTTTGCCACTATTGCAGATGCATCATGTGCATGGCGAATGACGATGATGGCCTGTCCACATGCCTGCAATGTAATCGCAAGTGTAAGCGTCTCCTTCACCACGTCCCAGTTACTTTCACTGCTGCTGTTACCTCAACTGATAGAGTGCACTGACAACACCTCTGTAGATCATCAGCACTGCCGTCCGTCGCTCAACAATGGGGATGACATTGGTGCCTACTGTAGCGAAACCTGCAACAAGGTGATGACATTCCATTTTACTACTCTCTCCGTTTCGAAATATTTGATGCTGAAGCTTTACTAGCCTTGTTCTTGTTAAGTGAGTGCTGAGCTTTTCAGTTCTTTTTTTTTTCCAGCTTTCTGCTCAGCTATCAGATATCATAGGCGTGACAAACCCTACTACTGAAGACGGTTTCTCATGGGCTCTCTTGAAGATTCAGAAAGACGAACCAGCCAGTTCCCAGGGCGTTCCTGTCTTTCTTGAATCCAACGTAAAGCTTGCAGTGGCTCTTGCCGTGCTGAATGAGTGCTTTAACCCTGTGAAAGATCGAAGGACTAAGATCGATATGCTCCACCAAGCTGTATACAGCATAGGGTAAGTTGAGTCAGAGTGAAGGGTGAACTGATACTGATACTGTCTTTCAGCATGTCATTGAAAAAAAAGTTGTCACGCTTGAACAGATCAGAGTTTAAACGGGTGAGCTATGAAGGATTCTACACGGTGATTCTGGAGAAGGATAATGGTGAAATAGTTTCAGCAGCACTGCTGAGGTCAGGACTTTTTTCAGATGCTTTCAGTTTGTGATTCTTAATTTACATATCTGCTGGAACGACACACACATGATTAGCATGGCAATGGCAATGGCGATGGCGATGGCGATGGCGATGGCGTGGTTGTTCATGCATTTGCAGGTTCCATGGCACGAAAGTAGCAGAAATGCCTTTCGCAGGTACGCTGCCGCTTTACCAGAGACAGGGGATGATGCGTCGCCTTCTCAAGGGCGTCGAGCAGCTGTTGGCGTCACTGCAAGTGGAGAAGCTGTTGGTACCGGCCATTGCAGGCCGAGTGGAGACCTGGACGAGATCCTTCTCCTTCAGGCCCGTGGAGCCGCAGTCGAGGGAGGAGATGAAGAGGCTGAGCCTGGTGGCCATCACCGGCACGACGCTGCTCCAGAAACCCATCATCGCCGAGCCAGCAGAGGCATGGTGGCGCAAGTACACGGTCGACGACAGCGAGCAGCATATGGCGCGCCTGACCGACGACGAGCTGGCGTTCCTGGAGACGGACGAGCCCTTCTGCGGCTTCACGGACCTGCTGGTCATCGCCTGCACAAACCGTGCGCGGCGGCCAACTCGTCGGCGTCCATGTCTCCAGGGAGCGGCGAGGAGAACGCAATGACGATCGACGACGGTCCAGCCCAGCGCCATGGCTTTCCTGCACCTCCATGCATGGCGTGAAGTGATCGACCTTAATTAGCTGCGTGCCTATTGTCTTGTGAGAAACGTTAATTTATTGTCTGTCCATCTGCTACCAAGTATCAATTTTTTCATTTTGATGAAACTGCTACTAGCAAGTTTCCTAGTGACGAGGACGACTTCCTTCTCGTCGTCGTCCATGTTAAGCTACTATCATCTAATAAATTTGATGTCTCTATCATCTAATAAAATTCCAAACCTTAACATCCGCCACATGTCTGAACCACAGATCACCCAAAGCATTGTACGAAGAAACCAGATGTAACTTGGTACATTGTTCTTGCAAGGGCATGCTACCCAAATAATACATTAAACACCATCCATCAGTCATCAGACTTGTTCTACGTACTAATCATCCCATCCTGACAGTCCGAGTCCACCTGACCCCACCTCCGGTACAGAGGATAACATCTTAAGAGCTGAGAAGTCGGTGATGGTGATGGCACCTTTCGATTTCTTTCTCTTCTTTGTATGATCAATTACCAAACCATCATGTTTTCCTTCTGCTTCATGGGCTTTGTCTTTCAGCTTAGGCTCTGAACTGTCCACTTTGGAAAACACTAAATCAGCAAATGACACTTCCGTGTTATCGATTTCATTAGCGTCTTCTTCATCAATGAATTTCTTCCTCTTGGCTTCCTTTTTATCCTGTCTACCAGTGTCATTAGCAGAAGACTTATCACCCTTCCGCTTTAAGTTGCTGTTGTTGGCGTGTTCCACGGCTAACTTTTCCATTTTTATTCCCTTACCATGTACCACTTCAGATTTGCTCGGGGCAGAAATGGGGAAATCATGCTCTTCAGAGTCCTTCAATTGTAGCTTTGACTGCTTCTTTTTTCCCTTTTCTGTACCGATCTCAACAGCATGATAATACATATTGTCATCTTTGTTTGAAAATTTCTCTTTGGTAGGGCTCTTATCTTTCTTGGAGCTGGCTTCGATGGGCTTTGCATTCAATATGCGCAAGTTTGGCACAAATTTCTTTACCTGCAAGATGGAGAACATTGGAGTTACTCCAGAATTGCAATAAATACCGTCAAAAGCAAGTCTATCAGGGAAATTACCTTTTTAGCAAGACCATCTTTCTCAGAAATAGGATTCCCCAGTAAATTAAGGTTCCTTAAGTAGTGCAATTCGGAAAGGACCTGGGAAACAAACGAGTGATCGAAGCAGTCTAAATAAATCATTACAGGCTAGATGGGAAAGTCTGAATAAATCACTACAGGCTAGATGGGAAACATTAATCAGATGCCCTGTTGTATACCTTCAAATCTGAACTCCTCTCAATCAAGTTATTCCCTAAATCAAGGTTCAAGATTTTGACATTTTTGGCCAAGTCTGAAGGTATTTTCTACAAGGCAGTTCAAACAAGATGTCACGTAGTCATTTACAGAAGTAGACAATTCATGCTAGCAGCATGAATCAATGTGCAAAAAGGGACGAAATGAAGTCATACATTGATCTTATTATGAGCAAGCCTAAGTTCCTTCAATTCCACACACGATGCAAGAGAAGATCCGATACTTTCTATTTGGCAGTGAGACATGGATAGCTAAGAAAAGTAGCAGCAGCAACAAGCTAGTCAAAGCCAATTAAAATTGGAAGAAAATTGAATACAAAAGTAACCACCGATATTAATGTATATACTATATAGTGACAAAGAATAATTAATTAAAAATACCTTTTTCATAGACTTAGCCTTGACCAAAGCATCACCAATAGTAACAACAGGATTCTTAGAGAGAACTGTAGCAGAGCAAATATTCACAAACCCCGGCAAATTTAAGGTAAAACTGGTTACTCTATGTCAAATGCTCATAGCTACTAGATGGAAACAAATTGTTTCAGTCGAGTAACTGGTTTGAAGTTCTGAACAATAGGAATAGAAACAGAAGCAAAACGAATGCCTGATCTCATTTTCATATGTCTAACATTGAACTAGCCAAGGTCATATATAAAAGAACCGAGAAAGTGTTTGCAAGGCAAATTTCATTACAGTCCTGACAATAAAGTTTACTCAATATTATTAGTGTCAATTAAGATTTCGTTTTGAAAAAAATATATGAAAAACAGACCATAACACGGTAAAGTAATCCAGTACAAGCTATCACATATGTATTATTTGATATGCATACCAAGTGTATTCAACTGTTGCAGTCGATCAAGCTTGCAAATGGAAGAAATATTGTTATCTGCAGTATAAATTGCAAACAACCTCAGATGAAATAAGGTAAGTTACCAACAGGGAAAAGAAGAGTAATTAACAGTCTATAGCATTCATATGTTGGCATTACCGTTCAGAATTAATGCTCCCAGGCTTGTTAAAGATGTGACCTCATCCATTTTTGTAAGTTTGTTCTTGCCGGCATTCAAAACCTGTACAACATGTGCGGTGTGTCAAGTGTTGTGCTATGTCACATGAGAAATGCATGGTTAGAAAGGTGACTCACTTGCAGCTTTGACATTCCCTCGACACCTTTTAAGCTGGCGAGCTTGTTTTCCACAACTGAAAGCCACTTCAAATTGGCACAGGAGGACAAACCCTTCATTATAAAACAAAATCCATAATTTTAATGAGAAAAATAGAGACGCAAATAAACAAGTCCAGGTACAGACAGTATGTCCTATCATAGCATCTCTAACCATTAGCTTGATCTATGGCGACTTTACAGTACGTTCCTACTGTTGAGAAATTGTAGTCACGCGATATAAAAGTCCACATCAAGCATACATATCATCAAGTGCGCTCCTCCTTAACATAATGCTAACATAATCAAGCATCGAGCAGCGCAGATTGCTTGGTTTTTTACGGTAATAACTGGAATGCAGCTACCTCGAGGGTGACGAGGCAGTTCGAGCCGAGGTCGAGGCGCTCCAGGTTCTTGAATTTGCTCAGGCACGACACCTGCACACGCACCACACCACCATGAGCCACCGAGTTGAGCATCAGGCCTCAAGAGGCTTGAGGGTAGGGAGGGAGCCCGGTTACGTCAGAGAGCGCGCGATGGGAGAGGTTGAGGACCGTGGCGCCGCTTCCCTCCGGGCCTGCCTCAAACGCCGCCTTCTCCTCGGTGAGCCGCGCCATGGCCGCCGCCGCCGGGGGAGTGAGGTGATCGCCCGTTCCCGTTGCGGCCCTGCCTCTGTTGATGACCTAACGCCTCGCTGAAGCCAAATGGGCCACTTACATGTAGGGCCCTATTTTTGGTCGGGTCCCGCATGTCAGTCAAACAACGAGTTGCTTCCTCGTCAACAAGCGAGACGCTGGCTCGGAACGGACGACAGAAGCAGCCGGTGGGGAAGGGGAGAGGAACCTCTGCCGACCAAGATGGCGATGACCGTCGAAGGTGATTGCCTCTAGCCCCTTTTTTCTTCCCGGAAATCCACTGCTTGCTCCAAGCTCCTGCCGATCTCTGCGTTGTTTGAGAGCCGATTTGAGCATGGAATCTCGGAGGATTCGTCTGCTAGGGTTCGGTCAATACGGGTGTCGTGTCCTTCTGCGAATTAGGGCTTCTGGGTCCCGATTAGAGTATCGCAGTGTGCTTTCAGGAACGGAATTGTTGGGTGTCCCTCTCTTCTTGGTAAGGGGATCGTTGCTGCGCCAGCGCTGGATTATTAGTGTGACCGAAGTTATGCTCGCTTTTTATTTGATTTGTGGAGATTGTCCAGGTTAGTCTTTCAAAAGTTTATCTGACTTGTCAGGTTCATTGAAAGCTCTGACCTGATTGGATCATCAAGTATTATGCTCCACTATCGGTTAGTTGGGTGTTAGTCTGTTAGATTTTATAAAACACTGCATGAAATGTGTTGGGTATAATGTTCTCATCTTGTTTCTGGCTTTCTATGTTTCATAGTTTCCTTTCTTTTTTTTGCCCCAAAAAAATTTGTTGTTAGGCTCTAGTGCTATGAATGGCTGATAAGCTCCAGCTATCTCTGTACTTCAAGTTTTGAGTGCTTTGCTAACTTTATGTTCTCTTAATTTGCTTGGCTCCGACAACTTTCTGCTGGATGCTGCTGTGCACTCACCCATGATATCTCTTGGCAGTGTAAGTTCATTGAGCTGAATCTTTTCTAACTTCTGTGTTGTGTTATACACAAAGTTTTCTCTTTATAATCCCTCCTGTAACAGTCTCGCCGGACTCGCGTTTATGTTCTCGACAAGCATTCTACTGCAAATACTGGTACGTTTTTCTTGCTTATTTAATTAAAGCTCATCTTATTATCTTCTGTGATTTGAGCAAGACTTCTTACAGTCTAATATGATGGTGGTTACCTTATTACTTATGGCTTACATTAGTAGCTTTGGTATGTCCATTGGTTTGTCCAGACAGTTGAGAAGTGAGAACCTAACAGTTTGATCAATGTTTATATCCATTAGTTTGTCCTGTGTTGTGACATATGCATGATACACATAAAAATGGAAAATATAAAGAGCACCAGCTGCTTGCCATGCCAGGATTATTCAGAAGCATCATATCTGAGTAAGAAAAAGTGTTGTCAATGCACACAAAGATTGTGTAGATAAACACCATCAAGCTACATCCTAAGCGTAGTGTTCAACTTTGAAAGGCATCATGGGTTTGTCATGCTATTTTTCTTTGACGAAGTTTTTATGTATGTGTTTTTTTTGGATGATGCAGGCATGTGCTTTGTACAACAACTGGTGGCCTATGTTAGCAGGTGACTGTTACTTACTTTGTAACCCCCCTTTTCAATCAATGGGGAAGTCATCTTGATGGTCTTTCCACTGACATTGTGTTATATGTTATGCAGCTCTCATGTACGTCCTTGTGCCAATGCCATGTCTGTTCTTTGGCGGTGGATCTACGCAGTTCTTGACTAGCAGGGATGGCGGAGGGTAAGTTCTAGCGTTTGATGCTGTTGAGTAGTTTCGTTTGGAAAATTGTACCACACATACTGGAAACCACTTGGATATGTAGAATTCTCAGATGTACTGATCGCCAGGAGCATCTAATCACTGCAGGTGGATTAATGCGGCAAAATTTCTGACTGGTGCATCTGCCATGGGAAGCCTTGCTATTCCAGCAATTCTAAGGCATGCTGGACTAATTGAGACCGGTGCCATGTTCATCGAGTTCACATCCTTCTTCATTCTTGTATGCACAGTGCTGTGCTTCCATAGGGCTACCCTGGATGAAGACTGGTAAATGTGCATGAAGAGCCATGAAGTGTGATGAATAGCATTTCTGTGGCCCCGGCGCTAAAAGAATGTCTGTTGGAAGCTAACATGGACCTGTACAAAGAAGTGTACTTGAACTGCGTGGCTAACATTTTATCTGGACTTTCTCGAGATTACGTATTCACTTGCTTGGTCAAGACATTTGTCACATAGGCTGATCTGAAATCAAAATTGCGTGAGCTGCGTAATGAAACAGTGTAAAGCTGTGTTTCCTCATCACTAATAATTTGAAATCTAGATTCATTAAGCTACGTACTGAGACAATGCAAAATTAAGTTATAAAAATTCATGGCCCCTGGGAGAAGAAAATAGAGACATTATACTGTGCAAATGAACCTCGCTGAGATTAATAATAAGCAAAGACAATTAGCAGACAGAAATTAAGACACACAACACAAGTCACTTCACACTTGCTGAATCCTAGCTAAAAGATTTCAGGAAGTACTGATGCATGACAATCTCCTCGCTCTTCACCAAAGCACGATCATATCAAACTGCTACGTATTTAATTTTGTGTGTCTGTGATCACAGCTGATAATGCGTGGAAGCTGATTGCTGCTGGTCGCCTCTTGTTTGCTTGATCCTTCTCTCGATGAGCATGTTGAGGAAGTTCATGAGCTGCACCGCGTGCTTGAGCGCCGTCATCGGATCCTGCGCCTGCGTCATCATGTTGGGTGCGAAGACCATGGCGACGTTGCGCGTGCTCATCTTGTTGGTCTTCTCTTGCTGGACGACGTCGGCCATGAGGTTGACGGCCCAGTCGAGCAGGGCGGCCTTGGGCGGCGGCAGCCTGCAGGCGCAGAGGCGGGCGCAGTCGTCCTCCGTCTGGCAGCGCGTCACCTCGTCGGCCGGCAGCGAGTCGAGCAGACCGCCGGGGAGCTCACGGAACCAGGCCTGTGTGTTGTTAACTACTGCATCGTCATCAGCTAGGCGCCAGCGCATTAATAATTTCCTGAAAAAGGAAAAAAAAGAGAAGAGAAGAGAAGAGAAACGAGAACCTTGATGAGCCCTGCGAGGCAGTGCACGTCGACTCCGTCCGGTACGACGCCGGCGTTGAGCTGGTCCCTGACGTACTGCTCCTGGGCGTCGTCGGCGGTGATCCTGAAGATGCCTTGGGCGGTGAGGCCGCCACTGTCGTAGAGGCGGCGCTGCATGCGGAGGAGGATGGTGGGGACGCTGTTCCCTCGGGCGTCGTAGGAGCACTGCATGGAGTCCGTGGACACGCCGAACACCGTGGCGCTGGCGCTGGGCGCCTTGACGATGCCGTCGACGTCCACCTCCGGCTGCAGCTCCGCGGGGACGCCGCAGAAGCCGTGGAACCGATCGAACGTCACGTGCGCCACGTGCCGCACGTCCGTAGGCCAGCCGATCTCCATCTCCGGCGCCGGCTCCGTCGTCTCGTCGTCGACGTCGCCCGGCATCTGCACTACCAATTCCGATCGAGCTAGTCGTGGGCGATGGATGGGCTGATGAGAGGTAGCTAGGCGCACGATCGTCCTTGACCTTGAGATGGTTAGTGGATCCACACCACCAAAGTTGCTGCCATACAAGCTAGCTAGACGCACGCAATACAGTACAGCTGCAGCAACTACTAGCGATCGTCACGCGCGACGTGGGCGGCACCACGCCACCTTTTCTTTTCTTTTCATTTCTTGCCTTTCCTTTTTTTTCTTTTCTTTCGGATAATTTCACAAAACTATACTCCCTCTATTTGAATTATTTGATATTAGTTAAAAACTAACTAGTATTAAATAATTCGAAACGGAGAGAGTAACAATTTATGTCATTATATTTGTTGTGAGCTATAACTTTTTTATGCCAGCTGATGATTCAAACTGATCACAGATCAAGCAAGATGATTAATTCACAGTGGAATTGCATAAATCTCTTGTTGAATACTTCCTCCATTTTAAATTATTTGATGCTGGTTAGTTCAAACAGAGGGAGTACATGACAACAATCAGCGCGATACGGTACAACGTGATGATTCACTGACTCAACTCAAAATAGTCTGCGCGGAGGGGATCGTTGAGAAGCGGCGGTTTAGGGTTGTAGTCTATGGGTCGGCCAGGTGGGCTTTTATAGAAAAAATTTGGAATTTTGGTGGGCCCAGCCTCCAGAAGACAAGCGAGCGGCCCATTACCCAACACCCGGAACGGACATGGCCTTCGCCGCCGACGCCGGCGCGGTGGTCCTGGAGATCACCGACACATCCGCTTCCACCGAAGGGGATGTTCCCTCCTCTTCCCCTCCCCCGCCCGTCTCCGTCTCCGACCTCGCCAGCCTCGCCCGCCTCCCGTCCCCAACCGTCGCCGTTCGCGCCGACCGTCACAGGCAGGCTCGCGCGCTCCAGCTCCACTCTGATGCTTAGCTGCTCCACCCGTGTGCTCTGGACTAACCCCTGTGCCGTGTACCAGGCTAATCGAGAGCTCCTCGTACTTCCGCGCTCTCCTCGGCGGCAGCTTCAGGTCGACGAAGCCCTCGAGCTCGTAAGCTTGTTACACTATGTGGCGAATAGGAAGGATTCCTCACGGCCGCCGCTTTCGGTGCAGTGAATCGGGTCGACAACATGTGCGGGTGTGCTGCAGTTTGGAGCCTGCCGTACAGGTCCTGCGCTATCTGTTCCAGCCTTCCGGGAGCTTCACGATCTCACACGAGAATTTTATCCCTCTCTTGGAGGTATCTCCTAGCCAACTCTACATACAGTACAAGTGTACGTCGTACAGTCCAGAGTTCGTTCTTGTCAGTTCTGCGAACAACGTTTCATCCTAGCTCTGTGGCGTTTCTGTACTTTTTGAAGCTTGAGTTGGTAATATAAGACGAGCGCTTCATCAATTAGCTTAATTTTAATCGATTTACCATGCTTCGTAAATTCAGTATATATATTATGACCTCGAGGCTTGAGCACAAATGGTCAGTCATTTGGATCTCTGCCGACTGTGAGGCTAGTCCTATTGCTTTTGCTCCCTGTTGTATGACCTGTGATGGTAAAAAAAACACTGCTCTTTCTTCATTTCTCCTTCAGGGTGCGTTGTTTCTTGCGGTTGAGAACCTCCTGATGGAGTGTGAAAGGTGGTTCAGCACCATGAGCTCTCAAACCTCGTCCCAGCTACTTCCGTTGGATTTCATAATTGAAGTCTGGTACTTTGCTCAAGAGCATGGTGAGCGTCATTTTGTTATGGCATCCTCACATATTTCATTTTTAACAAAATATATTCAATTCTCGAAATACATATTTCAAATTTGGATATGGTGCAGGTGTTACTTTTGTTCAAGACATATGCCCTGGATATCTAGCTCAGAATTTTGTAGGTACAATGTACTGCATTATAATAGAATGATATCTTTATCAGCTTGTTATTTGTGCTATATATATTTCCTTGCAACGTTCGACTTCCAATATAATGTGGTCTTGCATTATGAATACCATAATCAGTTTTTTTAGTGAGTAATTGTGTAATTCATGTATAGTACCTCAGTTAGCATCTCTTTGAAGTTTGAATGCAATCTACTTTGCTTATCACTACCGCTGTGTGAACCATGTAGGCAGAGGTTATCTCCACGAGGGCATTTAATAAAATACCCTATGGTTTGTTATCTTCTACCATTGAATGTCCACGCCTGACGGTGGATAGGTTCGTTTTACCACTTCTTTACAGTTCTACCATAACTTGTTTGCTATTACTCTCCAGTATGAAGGAAAATGATCCGTTGTCCTTACCCAGTGAAAAACAATTGTGTCAAGCACTTTTATATTGGGTTTCAGAAAATATGAAACCATGTGGGCAACCAAACCAAAACAGAGTACATGGCCAACTCTGCCTGCTTAGCAAGGTATGCCTATATGTCTAGGTGATACTAGTGTCAAATCCATGCTGGTCCTTCCACGTTTGAAATCATTAGATTTCTAAACATCTGGTTTATTGATTTATAACAATTTTGGCAGGTTAAAATATCGCTTTTGCCATTGGAATTTGCAGTAGGTACAACTCCTTATCAGAAATTTAAGCACATTTCCGGCGCTTCCTTTTTCATGTAACATTCCTTGATGAAGTCCTATTTTTAGGAACAAAGATTCATTGGTTAGACTCTGGAAATAACATCGTATGTATGATTCTTAATCTGCTAAAAAACAGTGTGCAAGTCCTGTTGGATGCAGTTGCTGGTGGTACCTTGGAGAGATATCGCATTCGAATAACAGAATATTCTAAGGTTGTTAACTTATTATTAGGCACTTTTATTATACTAATATTGTTGTGATAAATCTAAACAGTCTAGAACCTATAACCGTTATGTTTGTTCTTTCACTCATGTTGTTTTCCAAGACCACACTACTTTTTTGTAGTGAACATATGAGACACAAAGCTAGTGCAACCTCATCATGCATTTCTGTGTTTGATTTGTTATGATGCTTATGAAAAGCTTTAGGTTGGCTAGATCTTTATACAATCTTCTTTTTTTTTTGCCATAACAATTGATTTGCTTGTCCTGCTTTGAACCTTAGTTTTTAAACCTTCAGTATCCAGAGTAGATTATGCACTTTGTGGATCATTTATGGCTGAGGATTCTATTTTGCAGAAAATTGTCCTTTCAGGATGTCCTCAAATAACTACAGCATTCTTGTACATGTCTGTGCTTCCTACTGATCTGGATGCTGCATTTAAGAGAAGGATAGTACATTCATACACCCAGATTGATCATCAGAGTTTCGTCCTTTATGATGAACTACAGACAGTTGTGAACTCCATGTCATATAGGAATGTACACATGGTCGATCTTTCAAAATGTCCAAAGATTCATTTTGGTGCAGGGATCGACTGGTTGAACTTGGCATTTCCAGAATTGAAGACATTCAGGGCTTCATATTGTTTGTCATTTCAGTTTAAAGATTTGCAATATCTGTTACTGAGCTGTCCATGGCTTAATGAAATTGATTTGACTATTGATACAAGTACTGTAATGCCCAGACATTCAGTTATCTCTTCTAGCTCTGAAGTCCTAGGCAAAGGGAAACCGAATCTGAGAAGATATTATAGACAATATCAGTCATATGGCAGCCAGCCGAATTTGGTTTTCTCAAATATATCAAGATTGACATTGGAGGGAAGAGATGATATTGACGGTAATTGAGAATTCTTATGCTTATCCTATCTTGCTTTTCAGTTGTGCATATGGCTATTACCTTATGGGCAAATCACCTTTTTATGTACCTGTGCAGATTCGGACTTGTTGGAGATATCTGCGCTGAAAAAATCTCTCTGTTATATAAACATTAGAAATTGCACCATGTTGACAGATGATGGTATTTCTACCTTTCTTCTGAAGTGTAGAAAGATCCACTCGATGGTTCTTTCTTATACCTCTTTTGGAGATCGATCCGTTCAAACGCTATGTGCACCCAGGCCTTCTGACAGCACTGACCATAACTATGAACTTGCTTGTGTGATGGCATTTAATATGCAAGAGTTACATCTGGATGGTTGCAAAGGTAATAACTAACAATTCCGTTTGTTCAATGTGCAGCTCCCTGAGCAGATGATAACTATGGGCGGCAGAAGCTCAGTGATATGCTTTATTATGGTTGGCCTCCACTGCAATCCAACTAGGCGTGCAGGCTAATATAAACTCGTCTCTATGTGTAGGCATTGGCTTTGCTGCTTTGTCCCAGCTAATAAGCAATATAAATATCATGAAGATTTTGTGCTTAAGGGCGACATCACTTACAGATGATGCACTCTCCGAGTTTGTTGGCTCTTGCCTCGAGTATCTTGATGTCTCGGAGACTGCGGTACAATTTCCCATCTTGTACAATATATTCTCTAACCTACCCCGACTTGCTTGGGACTAAAAGGCTTTGTTGTTGTACAATATATTCTTTTCCTGCTTTTATGTTTTAAGAAAATTATAGTTATCATTTCGGTCTTGAGCTTCTAATGAATCAAGTAGTACAGCAGATTGATAAAATGCTAAGATAGGATTTTTCACTGAGCTAGGATACCATTTGATTAATAGAACTCATACTAAACTGTGGATCATGTACGCAACCTGATATCTTATTCTTTATAAAAAGAGTCGATGAGTTTTAACTCTGCTCATGATTTTTAGCACTATTTACTCAAATACAATAACCATCACTTATTTACCTTTGCTAGATTGAAAGACTAACTCAAAAATTTTAGTGCTATTTCGTGTCTTCTGAGTTTCACCGCCTTTGTGCCGCAACCTGCAGGTTTCTATGGTATCATTAGCGCCAATCATACGGAGAAATTCTAATTTAAAATGTCTGAAAACAGCTGGATGCCCTAGTCTTCTGTTTAAACACGATGAACATGAAGTAGAATCCATGAGTGTTAGCAGTTATGGAGATTTTCTACATGAAATAAGAAGTACATGCTATTTGGAGGATGTCGAGATGGGCTGGGGGTTCTGCCCTATTTTAGTTGAAGACCTTATTCCTTCTTTTAGTAAAGTAAGGAGGATGACAGTTGGCCTTGGCACAACTTTAGCTGAGAGTGTCCTGCATGCTCTTCCTGGGATTTGCCCATTTCTTGAGTCTTTGGTTCTTAGGTTTCAGGTGTGCTCCGCACTCTGCTACATATTGTACAAAAGCTTGTGCCTTTAACTCCTTAATAAATTGACTTCTACATCCAGGTGATCTCTGACAGAGTTGTAAGAGATCTATTGGAATCAGCAACAAATCTTCAGGTTCTTTGCCTGCATTATTGTCTTGGTAGTTTGAGTTCATATAGCTTTCAAGCTAAGGCACCAGCATTAAGAATATTAAGGCTCGAGTGGGTTGCTCCATGGATTACAAATGATGACTTGACAATCCTCACACAGAATTGCAATCTAGTTGAACTTTCTTTGTCTGGTTGCAAACTCCTTGACTCCAGTAAGTTCTACGTTCAAGGTCAAATATGGCTTAACCTGTGATTTGGCTCAACTTTTGATTCCGCCAATTGAGTTTTTCTTGTTCTTGATCTAAAGGTTCTCAAGATATACTCTCTTCTGGATGGCCAAACTTGATACTTTTACACCTTGAGGTATCTCCATCTGCAACTTCTATCTTGGCAGTTCGAGTGACATCATATTTATGTTTTGGTGCTTTCTACCTAGCTGTTTGCAAAATTTGAGCTAGGGAAGTAAAACTGTCCATATTTTATGATCTAGCATGTACCCTAAAGCTATGTTTCATTCACTGTTATGGTTTATTAGTCACAACTTGATGCTGAATTTATTTGAACTCGTGATGATATGAAATTATACCGTGTAAACTCTTTAACATTGTGGATGTTCCTGCGGGAAAGGCCATGTTAGGCCGTGTGTTATGGACAAAATCATTGACATCCTGGAAACATCCGTCATGGTTTCTGTAACGTACAGGAATGTGGTCAGATAACACTTGATGGGGTTTCTTCTATTTTTAATTGCAAAGCTTTGGAAGATGTCCTACTACGACACACAGTGAGTATCAAAAACGTTTGTTCGTAAAATAACGATGAATGTTGCCTTGACCATGCAAACTTCATATGCCTACTACTATTTCACTTAGAGATGTTTAATGGTTACTAACTCCGCCTATGTTGTAATGACATAGCCGGTCCCAAGCCCGGGTAAAGGAGGAGGGGGTTGTGATAGGCTTGGCGAGCCAACAACTACACTTAGCCACTCTCATGGAAATGAAACCCAATAGAAATTCGTTGGGGCGTAACCCTCTTAGCGACGCGCCATATCGGAACCCGGGTATGGTGTTAAGTGGGCAAGGGCCGGGTCGCCACCGCCTTAGTGGCGCACCATATCGGAACCCGGATATGGTGTTAAATGAGCAAGGGCCGGATCGCCATCACCTTAGTGGCGCGCTACATCATCGCCCGGATGTAGTGATAAGTGAGCAAGGGTCTTTGCATCTTACTCGACGGGTGCAAAGCGTAAGGAAGCTAGCCGAGGAACATAGATTTCGGATGGGTAGTTGGAATGTAGGATCCTTGACGGGGAAGCTACGTGAGTTAGTAGATGTTGCCATTAGGAGACGAGTAAATATCCTTTGTGTACAAGAGACTAGATGGGCGGGTCAAAAGGCGAGAGAAGTCGAGAATACCGGTTTCAAGCTTTGGTATTCTGGTTCGGCTGGGACTAGGAATGGCGTAGGTGTTCTAATAGATAAGAGTCTTAAGGATGGAGTAGTGGATGTTCGAAGACGAGGGGATAGGATCATCTTAATCAAGATAGTAATTGGGGACATTGTCTTGAACGTCATTAGTGCTTATGCCCCACAAGTTGGGCTCAACATGAGTGCTAAGAGGCAATTTTGGGAGGACTTGGAGGATATGGTTAGTAGTGTACCGATAACCGAGAAACTCCTCATAGGGGGAGATCTCAATGGTCATGTGGGTGCAACTAACCTAGGATTTGAAGGAGTACATGGAGGTTTTGGATGCGGCGATAGAAATCAAGAGGGTAAGGACATCCTAGACTTTGCCGTAGCCTATGATCTGTTGATAGCTAACACCCTCTTTAGGAAGAGGCAATCTCACCTAGTGACCTTTAGTAGTGCCCAACACTCTAGCCAGATTGACTTTGTCCTCACTAGGAGAAAGGATAGACGGGAGTGTCTAGATTGTAAGGTGATCCCGGGGGAGTGTGTTGTGACACAACATAAGCTTGTGGTAGCTGACTTTCGCTTCCATACATGTTCTTTGCGGGACAAAGGTGTCAAAATCACAAGAACAAAGTGGTGGAAGTTCAAGGGAGAATCACAAGAATCCTTTAAAAATAGGGTGATCACAGAAGGACCCTGGGCAGAAAATGGAGATGCAGATAGTATGTGGATGAAGATGGCAACTTGCATTAGGAAGGTAGCTAGTGAGGTGCTCGGTGTGACAAAGGGAAAGAAACTTATAGATAAAGACACTTGGTGGTGGAATGAGGATGTACAAAAGGCCATTAAGGAGAAGAAGGAGTGTTACAAGAGTTGGCATAATGATAGAAACGCAAGCAACATGCTTAAGTACAAAGAGGCTAAGAAGAATGCAAGGCGGGTTGTGAGTAAGGCAAGAGGACAAACCTATGATAAGTTATATGAGAGACTAGGGATAAAAGAAGGTGAAAAAGACATATACAAGGTAGCAAAAATCCGCGAGAGAAAGATGAGGGATCTCAATCAAGTTAAATGCATCAAAGATGAGTCTGACCGCATTCTAGTGAAGGATGAAGAGATTAAGAATAGATGGCGTGATTACTTTAATGGGCTATTCAATGATGGGAATGAGAGCACTATGGTTGAGTTGGATGACTCCTTTGATGACTCCAACAGGCGGTTCGTGCGGAGGATACAAGAGTTTGAGGTTAAGGAGGCCTTAAAAAGGATGAAAGGAGGAAAGGCCCTCGGCCCTGACGATGTCCCTATTGAGGTGTGGAGATGTCTTGGGGACGTCGCAATAGTATGGCTCACAAAGCTATTCAACCACATTTTTCGGTCAAACAAGATGCCTGAAGAATGGAGGAAAAGTATATTAGTACCTATCTTCAAAAATAAAGGAGATATTCAAAGTTGTACTAATTATCGAGGTATTAAGCTTATGAGTCATACTATGAAGCTTTGGGAGAGAGTGATTGAACACCGCCTGAGGAAAGTGACCAATGTCACTAAAAACCAGTTTGGTTTTATGCCTGGGAGGTCTACAATGGAGGCGATTTTCTTGCTTCGTCAGCTTATGGAGAGATATAGGGAGCAGAAGAAGGACTTGCATATGGTGTTCATCGACTTGGAGAAGGCGTACGACAAGATACCAAGGTCAGTCATGTGGTGGGCACTAGAGAAACATAAAGTGCCAACAAAGTACATTACCCTTATCAAGGATATGTACAATAATGTTAGGACAAGTGTGCGCGTAAGTGATAGTGAGACTGATGCATTTCCTATCACGGTAGGATTACATCAAGGATCAGCTTTGAGCCCATACATGTTGTGGATGCATTTGTGGGCCGCCAATATGGTCGGCGTGGGGCCCACAAAGCCCACAACTAGGCCGGCCAGGCCCTGCAGCCGCACCAGGAAAATATTTAGAAGAATTAATTAGATAATGTTTAGGAATAAAAGGGAATTATAGATTGAATCAGTTTAGATAGAAAGAAATAGACTAAAAAAAGGGAAGAAAAGAATCCTAGTCAGTTTGGGGGATGATCCCCAAACAGACTAGGAGTAGGCTGCGGCCAAAGGGGGGGGGTCCTGTCCCCCCTTTATAAGCAGCCCCCCTCCCTCATGTTTTGAGCATCCAGGAAAAAATAAGAATCCCCGTTGAGGGCTGTTCTTCTCCTTGGATCACGGTGGCTTCGAACCCTAACCCTAGCCGCCGTGACCAGCTACTTTGTCCTCCACGTTACGTACTGCGCAGCTGCCCCCACGCCTCCTCGCTGCTGGTTTCTCCCCTGCGCAGCCCTAAGCGCAGCCAAGGGGTTTCCCCCCTCCCTGTTTCTCAGCATTTGGTATCAAGAGACTCCGGGGCAGCGACCATGTCCGGCCCCGTGGACGATTCTGGGACTTTCACCCTCCAAGATCTCGGCAACATGATGAGCAAGATGATGGGGCAGGTAGACACCATCAACAAGCGCTTGGACCGCCACGATATGCGCCTTGCGCGCTTTGAGAAGGCACCGGAGCGGGAGCTCTCCGGTGGCGAGGACTTGCAACAAAACTCACCGCAGGGCAGCAACCTTCCCCGCAGCTGCGGCAGCGGCAAGGGCGGCGGCGGTGGCAGCGGCGGTCATGGCGGCAACGACGACCACTACAGTACCAGGCGCCCACCGGGACGCCCGACCTTCGACGACAGCGGGATGCGTCGTCACAAGGTCAATTTCCCCAAGTTCGACGGGGAAACAGATCCGCTGCCCTGGCTCACCAAGTGTGAGACATACTTCCGAGGGACACGTACGATGCCAGAAGAAAAGGTGTGGCTCGCGTCTCTCCACCTGGAGGGTGTCGCGGCCGAGTGGTACACTGCTCTAGAACGTGACTGTGGCATCGTGTCCTGGGAGCGGTTCGCGGACTTCGTCAACATGCGCTTCGGGCCTCCGCTCCGCTCCAACGACCTGGCGGAAATTAAAGATCTCCGTCGTACTGGCACGGTTGAGGAATATCAGCGTCAATTCCTGGTCCTTCTTTGTCGTTGCGAGGACCTCAGCCAGCGCCAGCAGATCAACCTCTTCACAGCTGGCCTCGGCGAGCCACTTAGAACGGATGTGGAGCTGCAGTTTCCCACTAATCTACAAACCGCCATGAGTCTGGCCAGAGCCTTTGAACGTCGACTTGCGGCAATAACAGATAGCGGAATACAGAAGGGCGCCGCCTCTCAACGCTCCACGCGCTCTTCTATTGTGTCCCGCGCCTCTACTACGGCCTCAAGTGGCAGTTCTACAGCACCCGCCCCGACATCGTCAACAACGGCATCTTCTCGCCCACGCTTCAAACGCCTTACACCCGATGAGATGGCTGCTAAGCGGGCAAGCGGCGAGTGCTATCACTGCCCTGAACGGTACACACCGGACCATAAGTGTGCCGGCAAAGGAATCTTCCTTCTGGAGCTTGACGACGATGATGACGTTGACGCGACCGTAGCTGATATGGGCATCTCCTTACACGCCCTGACCGGCATCGACTTCGCCAACACAATGAAGCTCCAGGTCTACGTCCACGGCAACCTACTGACAGCATTGGTCGACACAGGGTCCACTCACACCTTCATCAGGGAACCACTCATCAAGGAGCTCGGCCTGATGATGTTGCCACGATCAGGCGTCGGCGTCCGAGTCGCCAACGGCGACTCTATCTCCTGTACAGGCATCTGTCCACGTGTACCCTTGATGATTGCAGGGGATCGCTTTGACGTCACATGCTACGCACTCCCACTGGACGGCTTCGACTTTGTTCTAGGAGTCCAGTGGCTGCGATCTTTGGGACCCATTCTCTGGAACCTTGAGGACCTCACGATGAAATTGTGGCGCGGGGACCGTGAGGTGATCTGGACGGGGCTGCGAAGTTCAGCTCCGGTATGTGCCTCTCTAGCACCACCTACTGATATGATGGGCGCCCTCCTGGATGGCTTCCAGGACCTCTTCGACGAGCCACGCGGGCTTCCTCCTGCACGACGCCACGACCACCAAATCAGGCTCCTGCCGGGCACAACTCCAGTAGCTCTCCGGCCGTACCGCTACCCCCAGCTTCTTAAAGACGAGATTGAGAAGCAATGCGCCGAGATGCTTCGCCAAGGCATCATCCGAGAATGCACATCTGCATTTTTCTCGCCAGTACTGTTGGTCCGAAAAGCCGACGGCACGTGGCGCTTCTGCATCGACTACCGTGAGCTCAACGCCAGAACTTTGAAAGACAAGTTCCCGATCCCGGTGGTTGACGAGCTACTGGACGAGCTTCGCGGCGCAAGGTTCTTCACCAAGCTTGACCTCCGCAGCGGCTACTTTCAAGTGCGCATGCACTCGGACGACATTGAAAAGACAGCATTCCGAACTCATCGAGGCCACTATGAGTTCTTGGTGATGCCATTCGGCCTCACCAATGCGCCGTCCACGTTCCAGTCGTTGATGAACGACGTCCTCGACCCCTACATCAGAAAATTTGTGCTTGTCTTCTTTGATGACATATTGGTGTATAGCAAGACCTGGGTCGAACACCTTCAGCACGTCAAGCAGGTGTTCCAGACACTACGGACAAACAAGTTGTTCCTGAAGAAATCTAAGTGCTTCTTCGGCCAGGAGACTGTGTCCTACTTAGGACACATCATATCCGCTCACGGCGTGGCAATGGATCCGACCAAGGTGGAGGCCATGGAACGTTGGCCTACACCTCGGTCCTTACGAGCCTTGCGAGGTTTCCTCGGGCTCACCGGCTACTACCGCAAGTTCATTGCGGGGTATGGTGCGGTGGCCGCACCCCTCACCGCCCTACTAAAGCGGGAAGCATTCCGCTGGACTGATGATGCGCAGGACGCTTTCTCCCAACTCAAGCAGGCGTTGATGACAGCGCCTCTACTTCAAATGCCGGATTTCGACAAGCGCTTCATCGTCGACTGTGACGCGTCCGGCGCCGGCTTTGGGGCGGTTCTACACCAGGGCGACGGCGCCATAGCATTCTTCAGCCGCGCTGTAGCGACTCACCATCATAAGCTACCGGCATACGAGCGTGAGCTAATCGGTCTTGTGAAGGCCGTACGTCATTGGCGGCCTTACTTGTGGGGTCGTCCCTTCACTGTTCGGACTGATCACTTCAGCCTGAAATATATCCTGGATCAGCGACTCACGACGATTCCCCAACATGCTTGGGTGAGCAAACTTTTTGGTTATGATCTGCAGGTTGAGTACCGACCGGGGCGCTTGAATGGGGCAGCTGACGCCCTGTCCCGTCGCGACGAGGAAGACAAAGCTATTCACGCCATATCCGCGCCAGTCTTTCCACTCTTCGACTCGCTCCGCGCGGAGATCGCTACAGACCAGCAGGCGCAACAGCTATGTGCCCAACTCCGGGAGGGAGTCGCACCTGCTGACTGGGCCGAACGCGACGGCCTTCTACTTCACAAGGGGAAGCTCTTCGTTCCCGACAAGTCCTCCTTGTGGCCCTCTCTCCTAGCTGAGGCGCATGATGGGGGCCACGAAGGCATCCAGAAGACAGTGCATCGGCTACGCCTCTCCTTCTACAACCCGTCCTTGCTACGGCGGGTGCGTGAGTATGTCCGCGGGTGTGCTACGTGCCAACGCAACAAGACTGATCATCTTCATCCATCCGGCCTGCTACAACCGCTGCCTATACCATCGGAAGTCTGGAGTGATATCTCCATGGACTTCATTGAAGGTTTTCCGAAAGTTGGTGGGAAATCAGTGATCTTGACAGTGGTAGATCGCTTCTCCAAGTATGCCCACTTCATTCCCCTAAGCCACCCTTACAGTGCTGCATCAGTGGCGCGGGCATTCTTCGACGACATTGTACGACTACACGGCTTTCCCTGCTCCATCGTCAGTGATCGTGATACCGTCTTCACCAGCCTCTTCTGGTCAGATTTGTTCCGGCTAGCCGGTGTCCAACTTCAGCTCAGCTCGGCCTTCCACCCGCAGTCTGACGGCCAATCTGAGGTCGTCAACAAGATCATCACTGTGTACCTTCGCTGTTTGGCTGGTGACCGACCAAAGACTTGGTTGCAGTGGCTTCCTTGGGCTGACTATTGCTACAATACTTCCTACCAGACGGCCCTCAAATGCTCGCCCTTCAGAGTGGTCTATGGCAGGGACCCTCCGGCTCTTGTTGGTTACCAACCGGGCGTATCTAGAGTAGCAGCAGTGGATAAACAGCTAAAGGATAGAGATGAATTCTTAGCTGAAATCAAGAACAGGTTGGTACAAGCACAAGTCACCATGAAAAGCTATGAAGATAAGTTTCGCCGAGAGGTGGAATTTCAGATCGGTGATTGGGTTTGGCTGCAGCTTCATCAGAGGACAGCTGTGGGAGTAATGACGACGCCTTCTTCAAAGATTGGACCAAAATATTTTGGACCATATCAGATCATTCAACGCATTGGGACTGTATCATATAAACTTCAGCTGCCTCCTCAAGCAAGGATACATGATGTCTTCCATGTGTCCCTGTTAAAGAAATTTGAAGGTCCTACTCCCATACAGGTGGTGCCTTTACCACCACTTTTGCATGGACGTGTTGTACCTACGCCTGAAAAAGTACAAAGGGCGCGTTTGAACAGAGGTGTCTGGGAGCTACTCGTCAAATGGGCAGGACATTCTGAAGCTGATTCATCATGGGAGCAACTAGAAGATTTCAGGATGAAGCACCCCTCCTTTAAGCTCGAGGACGAGCTCTTTGTCGGGAAGGGGGGAAATGTTGTGGATGCATTTGTGGGCCGCCAATATGGTCGGCGTGGGGCCCACAAAGCCCACAACTAGGCCGGCCAGGCCCTGCAGCCGCACCAGGAAAATATTTAGAAGAATTAATTAGATAATGTTTAGGAATAAAAGGGAATTATAGATTGAATCAGTTTAGATAGAAAGAAATAGACTAAAAAAAGGGAAGAAAAGAATCCTAGTCAGTTTGGGGGATTATCCCCAAACAGACTAGGAGTAGGCTGCGGCCAAAGGGGGGGTCCTGTCCCCCCTTTATAAGCAGCCCCCCTCCCTCATGTTTTGAGCATCCAGGAAAAAATAAGAATCCCCGTTGAGGGCTGTTCTTCTCCTTGGATCACGGTGGCTTCGAACCCTAACCCTAGCCGCCGTGACCAGCTACTTTGTCCTCCACGTTACGTACTGCGCAGCTGTCCCCACGCCTCCTCGCTGCTGGTTTCTCCCCTGCGCAGCCCTAAGCGCAGCCAAGGGGTTTCCCCCCTCCCTGTTTCTCAGCAATACATCTTTTCCTTGGTCATGGATGAGGTGTCGAAGGATATACAAGGGGATATCCCTTGGTGCATGCTCTTTGCTGATGATGTAGTGCTGGTAGATGAAACTAGAGATGGTGTTGATAAGAAATTAGAGTTATGGAGACAAACCTTAGAGTCCAAGGGGTTTAGATTTAGTAGGACCAAAACCGAGTATATGAGGTGCGACTTTAGTGGTGTTGGTCGTGAAGAGGGAAATGTTAGTCTACAAGGACAAATAGTACCTAGAAGGGACTCTTTCCGATACTTAGGATCAATGTTACAAAGCAATGGCGATATTGATGAGGATGTTTGCCACAGGATCAAGGTAGGGTGGATGAAATGGCGACAAGCCTCTGGAATCCTATGTGATAGGAAAGTCCCACAAAAGCTAAAAGGGAAGTTCTATAGAACGGTGATCAGACCCGCGATGCTCTATGGGGCGGAATGTTGGCCAACTAAACGGCAACATGTCCAACAAATGAGTGTCGCAGAGATGCGCATGCTACGGTGGATGTGTGGGCACACGAGAAGAGACCGAATAAGGAATGAGGCGATTCGTGATAAGGTAGGGGTGGCGCCGATTGAAGAGAAGTTAGTCCAACATCGGCTTAGGTGGTTTGGGCATATCCAACGGAGACCTCCAGAAGCACCGGTTAACAGTGGGATTTTAAGAGGTAGAGAAAATATTAGGAGGGGTAGAGGACGACCAAGGTTGACCTGGGAGGAGGCGGTAAAACGAGATTTGAGAGATTGGAATGTATCCAGAGACTTAGCTCATGATAGGACCGCATGGAAAGTAGCAATTCATGTGCCAGAATCGTAGTCTTGTTTTTTTCTTTTCTCTTTTTCTTTTCCTTTTTTCTTATTTCTTTTCTCTTTTTCCTTTTTCTTTTTTCCTTTTTTTCTTTTTTTTTTCCTTTTTTCCCCTTGTTCTCATATCTCTTCCTCTGTTTTACTTCATTGATATTGGGTTTCATGTCTAGCCGACCCCAACAGGCTTGGGATAAAGGCTTGGTTGTTGTTGTTGTTGTATGTTTAATGGTTACTGGTTAAGTAGTCTCTGAAGCTTGGTATGTGCAGGGTAGAGGCATTGGAAGGGCCATGGTAAATGATGCTGTCAGAGAGGCATGTTCCTGCTCTTCTCTATTGGAGTATCCACCTTGTCCATGAGGCCGAGGAAGTTTTTAACCTGGACGGCTTGAACTAAGCTTGTTCCTTATTACAGTTACCGCTATTACGAAAGCTGGCTTTGGATCTTTGTGACGCTTCTGAAGGAGGCTATGATATCCCAAATGTGAGTACCCAAGATATTTCTGGTAACTCTTATGGAAAAAAGAA
Organism: Neostapfia colusana; assembly: GCA_030760725.1. NCBI lineage: Eukaryota > Viridiplantae > Streptophyta > Magnoliopsida > Poales > Poaceae > Neostapfia > Neostapfia colusana. The sequence continues at coordinate 73,409,355 of JASWHV010000018.1, forward strand.
ATAGTTGCTAATGCATGCCACTACTGTTGTAGAACCTGGAGGGGGGGATGATCCGAACAGTGAGGATGAGTAGATGCAAGTCGTGGAGGTCTTGTTTGGAAGGGTCCTCGAAGCCGGTACACAAGGACACCATAGTGTTGGAATGGAGGAGCAGCAGAAGGCTGACAACCACCATTGTGAAAGAAAAACTGTGATGACCTTGGTGCAAACGCAAGCCGCTTGTCATACGTTGTTTTGCTCTAGCTTTGTACTAGTAATTAAGAGATGGTCAAGGACAATCGAGACCATACTGTGTACTGTATGCAGTTTTACGTGCAAAGACATTATATGTTGTAAGAAAACATATAATCTCTTTTTTTTTGGAATTGTCACCGTACTAATCTACCAGTAGGCAATAGCAGTTAAATTAGGTACTGCTCTCTTTGTTCTGCAATAAATGATATTTAGAATAACTAAATTAGTTTAAATTGAATTAGTTTTTTTCTAAACATCATTTATTTTAAAACGGAGGAAGTAATATTTTATATTTTAACACCGTACTAATACCTTCAACATAAAAAAATCTCAAAAAAAGTGTCAAGGATATATAAAGGCGGCCGCGTCAGTGAGTCGCCTTTCAACTCTCCGGCCGTCAAAAGAAAAAAGCTTCCCCAATCCGCTCTGCCGAGATGGCTCACCTCGCCGCCTCTACGCCGCCGCCTCCTAACCCTAGCCACGGGGACCGTGAGGAAGGCGCCGCCCGCTCTCCGTCACCACCAATGGAAAGCGGCCGAGGCAAGGTGGTCGTGGTGATGGGTGCGACGGGTGCCGGCAAGTCGCGGCTGGCCGTCGACCTCGCGGCTCACTTCGCTGGCGTCGAGGTGGTCAACGCCGACTCCATGCAGGTCTATCACGGCCTTGACGTCCTCACCAACAAGGTTCCTCTCCACGAGCAGAACGGTCTCTCCTCACCCTCTTTTCCATGGCCCCTTGTCGAATTCGCATCCGTTCGAGGCCAACAATGACGCCTTGCTTGTTTCCAGGTGTTCCTCACCATCTCCTCAGTGTAATCGATCCCTCCGTGGAGTTCACCTGCCGTGATTTCCGCGATCATGCTGTGCCAGTAAGCCAACACTTCTGCTGCTACTGGTTTGCACCTGGTCATGTTCAGTGACTGCCTTGTCAGACGATCGTTGAATTAACAGCCCGTGTGCTCCTGTTTGGCACAGATTATACAAAATATCTTGGATCGTGGTGGACTCCCTGTTATTGTCGGTGGCACGAACTTCTACATCCAGGTTCGTATCTTGATGCATGGCCTTACTGTATCTAGAATTTGTCTGTCTCCATACGCCTGTACCTAATTTTTTTTCGTGCAATATCTCAGGCTCTTGTTAGCCCATTTCTAATTGATGATACGGTACAAGATATGCAGGAGTGTACTTTGAGCAATCATCTAGATGACATGTGTGAGTAATGAAATCAATTTAGTTTCTTATTATCGGTGTGCACAGTTCAATGTTCGACCAGTGTTTTGACCTGTCTAAATTCTGCACCAATCAGACCTCGCCAATGATGATGATGAAGGCAGCGGGTACGAACGCTTGAAGCAGATTGATCCTGTCGCAGCGCTAAGGATCCATCCAAACAACCATAGAAAAGTAAGGGCATTGCCAATCTTCATGGGTATTGCTATGCTCCTTTTCTACAGGTGTTCACTCCATCATCATGATATTGCTTTTTTCTGAGTCGTTTCATTCTGCTTCGGTTTTTGTACAGATAAAACGCTACCTCGAGTTGTATGAAACCACTAGGACCCTACCAAGCCTTCTTTTCCAAGGAGAGGCCGCCAAGGTGAGGGCCTTCTTTTTTTTTTTCCTGTATGGTTCTAGGTTCCTTATGGATGCTACTAATTGAAATCATTTGTTATGTTAGGACAGAATTGGGGTCAACCTACTCACTCCAGATTCGACTGTTGTTTCTTGTGGGTAGATGCAGATCTTCATGTTCTGGATAGTTATGTCAGCCAAAGAGTCGATTGCATGATGGATGCTGGCCTGCTGGACGAAGTATGTGATATATATGATCCAAATGCTTTTTACACCCAAGGACTGCGGCAGGCTATTGGGGTTCGTGAATTTGATGAGCTTTTCAGATTGTATCCAACAAGAAAACAAATCGATGAGAATAAGGCAGCTTCTTCAACAGCTATATTGAATATACATGATGATCAATTTAAGAGCTTGTTGGATGAAGCTGTTTCTGAGCTCAAGGCAAATACACGCAGGCTTGTTCGACGTCAAGTAAGAACTTAACATCCTGTGTGTGTGTGTGTTTTTTTTGTATCAGCGTCTTTGTCTAGAATACTATTTGCAAACCTTGATACTTGAATCACTTGGAACACCTTTTTGCCCTGAAGAGACGGAGGCTACATCGTCTGAATAAAGATTTTGGGTGGGATTTGCATCACATTGATGCTACAGAGGCATTCCAATGTAAGGCCACCTGCAGCAGTTATTGGTGCATAATAAAAGACATATGCCTTGTAATGTAATGCAAATTTTGCTAGGTACCACTGGGGACCCGTGGCACAAGAAAGTTGTGGAGCCTTGTGTGGATATTGTAAAAAGATTTCTGTCTGGCAGTGCAACTTCAACAGGCACAAACGCTTGTAATGTTTCTGGAAGTCCTGGGATCTCTTCAAAAGAGTTATGGGTTCAGTATATCTGCGAGGTGTGTTATTATATGAATGTTATTACAAGAGAGTAAATGTGTGATACATGAAGTGCCTTTTATTTGTATTTTCATTTTCACTGTTGGAGCATCAACCTGAATTTTGTGCTATACAGCCATGCAACAACCGGATACTCAGAGGGGCCCATGAGTGGGAGCAACACAAGCAAGGGCGAGGGCACCGGAAAAGAGTACAACGGTTGAAGCAGAGATTGTTATGCTGAGAGGGACAGTTGTGTTCCTATCGTCAATTCGACTTTCTGTTGTGATTTACCCTTAGTTTGGATGCTTGTTAGTTGGTGCCAGATTAAGAGAAATACTTGATTTGTTCTTAAGTTGATGTTGTTAGCACAATAGGTACAGTTCAAAAATCTGATTTATTGTAATAAATTTTTTAAGAGTAGAATGAGTAAAAGGATGGAACCCAACTCTGAAAATGTAAAAAGGACCAAAGTCAAGCGTCTTGGATGGGAGGGAGCAGACAGCAGAGGGGGTGGCTCGGCCGTATGCACGAGCGCGTGGAATGCAGCGTGTTTGGAGTTCGATGTTAACTGCTGGGGGCTGGTTTGCTCGCTTTCACTGCTGGGATTCACTAGGGAGTTTTGGAGCGCTTGCCCTGTCTTCCCCTCTTCTTCGCTTCCAGTGATGCATCATGTTTTGTCTCCAGTGATCCAAACCTCCAGATTTCACTTCTTGACGTGTGGTCACTAGTTCAAAATCGTCTAGTGTTAGCCAGATTCCTCTCAAGCTGGAACTGCCCATTCCCAAATATTCTTAGCAGTCACACACTCACTCATTCAACTAGCCTAGCCTAGCCACCTCACAGGCATCCAATCAGTTAACATGGGACAAGATTACAATAAGCAGACCAGCGATTACACCATCCATAGAGTGCAATAGTGATTCTCATAGAGAGTAAGAAGAAGAAGAAAAGAACAGTTCTCATTACTAGGGTAGAAGGGAACAAACTCCTAAGATGAACCATCTCCATCCGGTGAGTCCTTTCTGTCCTGGTTCTCCTTCCACTTGGCCCAGGCCCATCTCAACACGATGAACGCCCCAAGTGCATACACCTAGTAATGAATAATACACTAGGAAGGTGTCATCTACTCATCTTTCTTGGAGCAGCACACTAATCACAAGTACACACGTGATCTCCATATACTACAAGCAGAGATACAAACCAAATAGTAAACACATGATCTATAATTCATACGCACAGTTTGCACACATTTTGAAGCACCATTTATCGAGCTTTTGAGCTTTATAGAGGATCTGGGTGGGTGGGTGGGTGGGTGCTGTGTGATTGTATGCGAGTTGAAACACCAAAAGGGTGTGAACTAGTAGCTCAATCGACATTGTGAAATTGTTTCTGGTGCCCATAGCATACGCAAGTGGAGTCTTTTCTACAAATATGTGACCGCTTATCTGATAGAGGCATAGAGCACCAAATAGGCTGAGAGTGAGGATGAAACGATATACGAATGAAGTATAATCGGAAGAACTATTTGCTTGTGGATGCGCAACAAAACCCCAATATATACATCTCTAGATTCGAATTGACGTGAGGCGGGAATGCTATTGCCACAACATGGATGATTTATGAGGTAACACTAACTACAGTAGATGATGCCACCTCACCCCCTCAAATCCAGGAATCTACGGGGCATCGCCAAGCCAACAAGGGGTTTGGGGCGATTCAAGCTACGCGGCAAATGGTAGCGCGTCGGTGACGGAGTACCATACCTGCCAGAGGTTGCGCGGGGCCATGTCCTCCTCGGTGGCGGGCGGCGCGCCCTCCTCCTCCTCCTCGAGCTTTATGGGCGGGGGCTGCCTCGCCTGGTTGCCGGCCGCCTCGGGGACGAATCTCACCGTCGACGGCGGCGCGCGGCGGACCTCTGCGTCGGCTCCGTCCACCGCGTTCTTGGTCTGCTCCGTCGCGCTTCCGGCGTTGCCCATGGCGGCCTCCTCCTCCTCCTCCTCCTCCTGCCAGATCTCTCTCTCGCTCTCTCGCTCTCTCTCTAGAGCAGGAGGAGCAGGCCTAACTCTTTCTGCTGTTATCTACTACTACGTACTACAGTATATTTTTAATCTTCTTTTGTGCCTACATTATCTCCTCAGGAATGCTGATTTTTATTTTTCTAAAATTTAAGATGTTTTTACTTAACGTACGAGCGATCTATTTTCAGGATTTATCCATTTGTTAGTTGTGTTTTTTTATTTTTGTAGGCTTATGTAATAATTTTTTAAAAAAAAACTTTTAATACGTTGCCTATAAAAAATTGAGTGAAAAATTATAATTAGAGCTAGATCTAAAGGTTGTAAACATTGAGTGAAAAAAATCCCTTACTTTCAGCCCATTAACAATTAGACTGCCTGCCTTTTCGTTTTGATTATCCCCTCCTGTTTCCTATATTCACCTCACCTATTTTTGCTCAAAAAAAACATGAGCACAAAACTAATCTACCCTCCCAAGAAGGATGGCGCACATTGTCACTATGATTAACTGAGTAAACAAAGCAGAGAAGTTCTTGTGCTAAACTACGGATTAAAAGCTCACGGCATGATCAACTTACATCTCACAACATCATCGAGCATTCATCTACACGGGACAATAACAGCTCTGACCGATGGAACGATTCAAAATCAAAAGAATGACTCACAACCAAAGTAACAATGCCACAGATATGGATAATCCCTTGCAGGGTTTCACAGAATGGTATCTAACAAGATCGGGGTCTAGGGAGAAACTAGAGCCTCAAAGACACAAACACTAGCGTATATGTATTCGACTTCGGAAAAAAAGTTATAGCTGCTGTGAATGAGCCGCGTCACCACCACCACCTTTGGGCACGAACATGTCCTCTAACTTGACGCTGAAGCCTGTGACATTTGCCTCTTGATAGCTTCTTTATATGTCTTGTGCTGATATGTCAATGTTGTCTCCAGCAAATCCTTGAGAGGCGTCTTTGGGTTCCAACCTACAGTTATCAAGCACGTATTCCATCAATAGCCTGTACTCATGTAAAATGACAGAGACAGAGCTCGTCACTCAACAGTCATACCTAGCTGTCTGTTGATAATACTCATGTCAGGAATTCTCTTATCACTATCATCATAGCCTTCACCGTAGAACTGATTCGAACTCACATCAATCATGGGTTCATCCAGTGGTGGCTCTCCTGACACGTTTGCGTAAACCTGTGCAAGAGATCAAAGAATGGCTTAGAACATAAACAAGCAAAGCGAAATATAGCTGTCTAGCTGCCGTGTCACAGCCCATACCTCCGTCATCATTTGGCCCAATTCCCTAACAGTAACTTCATTGTTAGGATTCCCAACATTGAAAATGTGACCATTGGCTCGAGCAGGATTTTCCTTCGATGATTGACAGAAAAACAAGAGTTCAGCCTCATTGAATTAGAACATAAGAACAAGGTACCAGGGATGAAGGCAGTAGCATACAATCATCAAAAGGACAGCTTCAATGGCATCCTTGATATAAACAAAAGTTCTCTGAGACTCGCCCCCATCAACAAGCTTCAAGGGCTCTCGGCGTAGCAGATTCTGCAAAACCATTGGTGATAAATCTTCTGAGAAGACCAAACATAATGCCCAAGGTAATCATCTTCAGGAAGATTTGTTTATAAGGATCTTCAGAAAAACTTGAGTGCACATACATTACTGAAGCAAGCCAAAACCCGAGGGACACCCTCGCTAGGACCGTCCACACCAGGAATAAAATCCATCCTTGGTCCAATCCAGTTGAAAGGTCTCACGATTGTGAACTCAAGGCCATTTTCAGCACCTTCAGCTGATGAAAACACAAAAATGACAATGCTTAGAATGAGAATGTTAAGGGCATCTTCAGCTCCATAGTGACAAAAATAATACAAGCCACTTTATACTAACCAAAAATAAGCCTCTCAATAAGTTGCTTTGCACATGCATATGACCATCGCTGTTTCACGATTGGACCAAAAATGCAGGGTGACTCGTCTTCTTTCAGAACATAAAATTCAGGCTCCTGTTTGGAAGATAGAATGCACACAAACATAAGAAATGGATATGCATACAGGAACAGGATATATCATCCTCATGCTGCTCATGACAACAAATGCACTGTGCTCAACAAAAAAAATGACAGGAAAATTCACGTTTCATCCCTTTGTCCAACATTGTTGATGTACTATACAGTTCAGTTCAGTAGCAGCAATGGAAGCACATTGGTAAAGTTAGCTCAAGTCCAGTAACAAAGTTACCGTTTAAGTAAATGCAGATTACAAAGGTCTGATGTTAGTTGACAATCATTAAATGCAGAAACATCAACTTGACTAATTTATCGCACAGAAAACGTGATTGTGAAGGACAGGTCCTGATGATGGCTTTCTTGATAACTAAACTAACTTGCAAAGCAACTTGTGGTGTGGCAAGAGGCACAAGCACTGCACGGGCTATGCATAGCCTTGAACAATATAATTTTCCAAGGCCAGAAAGAATGGTAAAATGGCACTGGAAAAAACATGCACATAGTCAAGGGAGAACAACATAAGAAAGACCAGCACTAAGATTTGCAGTCAGACTCGTAAAAAAAGTCAACAAATTCTATAATCTTCAGAATAATTCAGCATGACAATAGCATGTTCCAGCACCAACCAACCAACAGACTAGCTTCAGCTAGAAAATCCTCACCCAACTAACACCAAATCTAGTCCAACCTTCCTTTATATAAAGGCCGTACTAAAAGGACAGCATCACTGGGATTTAGCAACCTGCACCAGATCCTAATCCGTTTGTTGTTCAAAAATCGTCAGAAAATGTTATCCCAGGCATCACACACATACTCCACAGACATTCATGTAACTGTGGTCACCTTGCGGAGAGGGTGGTCTTTGGGGAGGAAGCTGCCGATGGTCTTGCCGTAGACCTCGCACGTGGAGAAGTGGATGAGACGCTTGTTGTTCTCGGAGCAGTACTTGGCCTGCCGCGCAAGGAGAAAGACATCAGCCGCAGAAGCAGGAGCAGAAGCAGTCAAGCAGGTATTCTTGTGATACGAGATATCCTGTCACAGGAAACATGGCGAGTACCACTGGGAGGGCGTCGATGAAGTTGCTGTAGATGGTGTCGAGGGGCCGCGTGTTGTAATCCGCGGGCGTGCAGATCGCTGCCAGGTTTATCGTCTGGGCAGATCCGAGCAGCACAGCAGCCAATCAAAGTTTAGTGATTCCTATATAGAAATCGGGAATTCCAAAGGGATTGGATTGGAATGGGGGTCAGGAAATGGCGTACCAGATCGGCCATCTTGATGAGCCCCTCGAGCCTGGAGTCGTTCTTGATGTTGAGGCGGTGGAAGGAGATGCGTCCCGCGAGGTGCGGCGGCGCGGGGTCGACGAGGTGGCGGATCTTGTCACAGTAGACGTCGACGGCGAGGACGACGTGGTCGGTCTCGTCCATGAGCTTCTCGCAGAGGTGGGAGCCGATGAAGCCGCCGGCGCCGATCATGCAGATGGTGAGGGGCGCGACGGGGTTGCCATCCAGATCCAGGCGGAGGCGGGCGGCCGACGGCGACGGCGACGACGACATCCTCCCCTGGTCCCGCGGCGCGGTTGGATCGGGAATGCGCGTCGGCGGCGTGGGATTCGGGGGCGATGTCGGTGGCGGTGGTGGGGTGACTTATCTCTCTCCTGTCTCGCTCGCTCGCTCTGCTCGCTGCCTGCCTATTTCTAATAAGTGTCACATCATCAATCTCTAAAACCTTGTTCCATTTTCAGGTGTCTCCTACAAGACACAATGCGAGTGTAACATTGGCATCGGTGTATTATGTTGATACTACTCCCTCCGCTCTAAAATAAAAGAACTAGATTTCTTATCATAAACGTTATTTATTTAAAACGGAGAATGTAGTAGGATTGGATGTTTGTTTGTGTGTATGGACTGGATGTTTGTTTGTGTGTATCGATGGTGTGAGTGGGTGTGTTACACGCATGAACATTACAGTTTTATTCGGTAAAAAGGAGTAAAAAAACCATGTATTATAGTCATATGGTACGTTTACGAGAATGCTAATTCTCAGTCACATGAAATTTACATCGTTTTGTTCTAGAAAAAAATGAATTAACATCTTTTTTTACCCCTACAAGTTTGTTTTAAGATTCTTGTATTTGTTATCCATTTTTTGTTATTTTTATAGGATTATATGAACTACATAAAGAAGTTAAAAGTTGTAGCCAATCGATCTAAATCAGATGACTCAAAGAGATGTTACTCTAATCGTGATAATAAAACGCACATTCTTTTGTATTCCAATTAAATTAGTGTGCACGTGGGAAGGTGGCTTTGTGCTAAATTTAGTAGAGCAAGAGCAAGCAAGGCATCTATTCTTATCTCACCGACAGAGCATGGCAGTCGCATTGTGACCCGACCCATATAGGGAAAGGCCCAGTAGTAGGTAGTTCCAGATCCATGGACTTTTGGCCCAGCCCAGCCCAGCCCTTCTTTCTTCGCATGAAACATCTCTTGTCTCGTCGACGAAGCCTCACCACCACCGCCACGGCTGCCGAGGATACCGTTCATCCACAAAGATGAAAGATGAATATGGAACCGTGAAACCAGAAGAAAAAGAACTCATATTTACATCGTCTCGAGATAAATACTACAAGCCGAACGTAAACATTGTCTCGAGATGCAACTTTTCGCAGAGGAACTTGAGCTCATTCTGAAATCTCTGTAACACGAAGTGCTCATCCTCTGTGATGAGGGTTGTCACGCTGCATTCCACCTTGGAGAACGGTTCTCTCCCTGTTCTTCCAGCACGGTGCAGATAGTCAGTCGCCGTCTTAGGAAGTTCAAAGTTGTATATGTGGCTAGTTTGAGGGAGGTCAAACCCTCTGCTTGCGATGTCTGTTGAAACTAACAAGAAACCTCTCCCTTTCACTTCCTGCAGAAGAACAATGCATATAAATGATGATGCATAAAGAGACACCATAGCCCAATATGATGATTCTTCATACAAAACGATGATGCTCAGAATCAAACATGGGACTCAAAGATAAAGCTTACAGAGAATGAGGTAGCTCGAGAGTTGAAGTTCATATCTTCTTCCAACAGTAGGACGTCTAGGCTCCCCTTGTACGTACTTCTCAGGAACTCAATAACAACGGTGGTTGAAGGAGGATTTCCAGCCCTCTTTGATCTCTCAGACTAAGAAAATAGGCAGAGTAGTTAGAAACAGAATGCAGAGATAAGGTCGATACACTAAGTCCCTGGTTCCGAAAGTTCATTCTTCATCAATATGACTATTCTATATATGAGAAGATAGAGACAAAAATGCTTGATGAATTTTGCATTTGCATATGCGATAATGTTACTGGCCGGCCCATCATGAGATCACTTGGCTAGTTGGCCCCTCTACTCAGGAAGAACCCCAAAAGAATGCAAATTGCCATGATGCTGGAATCTGGATTGTAATCAAATGGCATGCTTCAGCAACGAGTCATGCAGAACCCGTACCTGCTCAGCAACAAATATGATTCCGGACTTTGGTGCATCCCTCTCAAGTAACGACAGTAAAACGTGCATCCTCTCCTTCTTAGTGCAGATCTGTAGATTGATTATTTGTCACTAGTATCAAATGAGGTCAAAAATGATAACAGAGACATATCAGGAACAAGGGTCTGCAACTAGCGGCTACTAAAGGTACTAATAGTGAGAGAGAGAGAAAATAGGTGGTGGCTGCTTGTGTATCCATGGTGTTTTAACTGATTATTGGAACAGAGATACCATGAGGACAAAAATGAAATTGACTACATTCACCATGATGAGTTTTCGGGTTGGAATGCCTGTGGGCAAGTGCCTATGGTTGGGGGAGAGGGGAGAGAAAAAGGTTTCTTGCAGTGCATAATGAGGAAACCAGATGTAGGTCACTGTACAGAGAATTTGATATGCTCACCACATATTTGTGACGTAGGTGTGAAGGCATGGGTTGTACCGGGTTGACATGAACATGAACCACATTGCTCTGTTCCAAGATGAGATAAATTGTGTGACAAAAGTGCTGCCTTTGAGTACCAAGTATAATGAAAAAGCACGCTAAAGCAATATAGGTAACAAAGACAAGTAGTAGTCAAGCATTATGATGATAAGAACAAATATGAAACACGAGATGTAGATAAGAAAGTCCAACTGTGCCATCAATAGAAAAGGAACCTTGGTCCATTTATGCTGTATGCAATCATGCATAAAGCGATTGTGCTGCGGGATCGATGCGCTTGCGAATATGGTTTGGCGACTGCAAGCGGCTGAATAAGATGTCAATATTTTGCGGAGGGAGCTTACTTGCTTTGATGATCCAAAAATAAAATCAACCTATCAAAATGACATGGTTAGTCCTCTACCAAAAACAGGGCCGCTGCATCAACGACTTTGTGTTAATTCCACTGAAAACTGAAGAGGCTTAGTGATCACCTCACCTCATCTATAACTAATACTTTCATGGATTGAAGGCTGAAAGCACGCCTCTCAACCATTTGACACAAGCTTGCGACAGTAGCTACAATGATTGCAGGGGGCTCTGCCTGGAAATGTATCACTGCTGTTAGCAGGGACACGTCATAACAGGGGAGAGGAAATCTTATAATAAATGGCAGAATTCTATACATGACAACATAAGTGAATTCCGCTCTCATGTCCTAACTGCCAAAACAATGTAGATCATTTCCTATAACAAATGCTCCAAACTAAATCAAGGATAGGCATAGACCAAAGTCCACCGAAGAAATGGTATTACCTTCACCCAGCTCTTTTGCCTCCTCAACATGCCACCATCAAGCAAAGCCATGACAGTACAGGCCTTTGCTGCTAGTAGTCTAGCAACCTTGGTAACCTTTCGAGCAGAGCAATTATTAAGCAGAGACCCGGTCAGATAGAACGCACGGACGCAGCAAGCAAAGTTAATGTCAAGCAAAACTATCACCTGTATGCCGAGCTCCCTAGTCGGGACGACAACCAGCGCTTGCACCGAGGACCTACCGAAATCGATGGCAGAGAAGACCGATAAGAGATAGGCCAGCGTCTTCCCGGAGCCTGTCTACAATCATTTCGCAGCTGTAAGATGAGTTGAACAGCATGTCGCAACAGAATTTGTAACACGAGACTGAGGGGAGGAGCACCTGTGCATGGAGAATACAATCCTGACCGGACAGCAGGACCGGCAGTGCTTGCTCCTGCACCTCGGTAGGCACGACGTACCCTACGTCCCCAGCCCTGCAATGCGAAAGACAGAGAGGAAATTTCTAGGTGTTGCGAAAGCCTCCACCCTGAAGTGGGAGCAATTCAGTGCTCAAGAAGCAACAATCTATGGTAAGGTAAGGGGCAAAGCGATCACCTCTGGAGGACGTGGTCCGGGACGCGGCCCGCGCAGACCTCGCGGAGGGTGGCGGCCGCGACGCGACGTGGGCGGAGGCGGAAGCGCGGAACGAAGGGGGCGAGATGGGTAGTGAGGTGAGGGTTGAAGGCGGTGGACGGGTGGCCGGCGGGGAAGGCCGCCGCCATGGCTGCCGCGACGGCCATGAGACGAGAGAGCAGAGCAGAGCAGAGCAGCAGCCTCTCCACAGCGAGAGATGAGATGAGGCACCTGCTTACCGTCGGATGGATGCAGACGCAGCGCCACGATTCGTGCAGTTAGTTGACCAATCCAATTCGGTTTCCCCTCTTTTTTTAATAATTCTTATAATTCCTTTTGCTTATGATTCAGAATTTCTTGGATACACAACATTTTACATTTCTTTTAGTATTTATTCAAATATTTCATATTTTTCAAAAAAAATCACTCTCAAGTGCTCTACTGTGGTCAAATCAGTAAGTCTTTGTTGTTTAAAACGAAACAGTCAGTTTACAGAATAGAGTATTTATATGCTACTTTACTGATGTACGGGTACATAAATAAATCTTGGATATGGAATGAATATTTGATATTTGTAGGCTATTTGTTGTTTGCTTATTAGAAGAGCGATTTTGGTTGATGGTAGAGCATGGAAGAAGAAGAAGAGGAGGAGTAGGATGCCGGTTACATGGGCCGAGCTGTTCTTCGAAAGGCCTAATACGTTACAAATAAATTGGGCAAAGGAATAGGCAAAAGGCATGCAGGTAGCGGGCGTTCCCGTTAATTCGATTAAGAGAAAATTCGGTTATGAAGAATTGGTAAATATATTTGATTCAAAGAATCATAACCACACAATTCGGTTGCTGTTAATTCGGTTCGATTTTACGGTTAACCCGTATTTTAATGTGTAATATAATTTATTAGATAAAAATAATAATAATAAACACATAAAAATAGTAGTGATTATACAATATGATACATATATGTGTTGACGGTAGGTGAAGATTATTAAGATTGGGTTATGACATGAGAAAATTTTTGGTGATGATAAAAATTAGTACTATTAAGCTTTATTTTTATGAGTTATATGATAGTGCAGGATAAAATTTTGGTTAAATCAATTATTCGGTTAATACGATGTGATAACCGAATTTTATTCGGATAACCGAAATACACAAAAAATGATAACCGCATTTAACAAAAAAAAAACGTGCCCACCCTTACATGGAGGTTGTTAGTGCCCAACAAGACTAGAAGAGCAGGCATAAAAAAAAAAGACAAGAAGAGCATCATGGGCATGGTTAGGAAAAGTATGCAGCTTGCACCCTCCTAATTGGCCGTTAACTTACTAAACAAAGCGTAACTGGATTGCATTATAATATGCTGTACTATACTGCCTTTCTGAAGAGGACACACACAGTATATATTTTGTTACTCGTGAAGAAGGGGAGAACAAAAAGGGGACAGCGATGTAGCGGGCGGGGGAGAGAAGGAGCTGAGCTGACTCATCTCCAGCTCACCATTGTCCCTTGCTTTTTTTTTCTTGTCCTCCTCTCCAAAAACAAAAACACATGAGGGCCCAGTGGTTCTGAACCTAGAAATTCAAAAGAAAACCGTGACACTTGTCGAACGTAGATAAGCTGATTCAGTTTTGTTTTTATCTTTCCTTGTTTTCGTTTGGACCTGACCAGATTCAAGGACCAAACATGCCAGAATAAAAAAAAATGATGAGATTCAGAAAATCTTCCCTTTCTGGCATAGGCATCATCCACTGCATTCAGCTATGCTTCTGTTATTAGTTGTTAATATAATGGTGGTGATGTTAGGTCCAGTCCAGACTCCAGAGGTTGGGACAGATGTGTCCGGAGAGAATCAGAATCTACTTACTTGGACAGCAGTAGCATGACCGACTTCTCTCTATTCTATTCTATTCTAATCGACGACGGATGGGTCCATGCAAGCTTTCTTTCCTTCTTTTTTTTTCTGAAGAAGAAGAAGAAGAACTTACTTGTTTAATTTAGCAGTCCATTTGGATCGCAGTTGGATGATATATATATATATATATACTCCAAAACCGGGCAAAAATCAAGTCGAAAGGTCTCCAGCTACTCTGCACAAGTTCACTTTCAGTCCTTGTCAATGCAGGACGAGGAACAAAAGCAGACACTTTGAGTGCAGGCGCATCGCTGTCTCCCCGATTGATTGAAGCGAGAGTGGCCTTCAATCAATCGTGTATTCGTCCGATGAGATGGCTTCCACCACCACCACCGTGTCCGTACGTGTGTATATTGCTGCTGACTGGAAAGCAGAGACGGCCAATGCACTGGACTGCAGCAGTATTCGTCCGATGCAGCAAGTAAATAAAGTACTAGTCCCTCACGCAGCCCTGAAAATGTCTCTTTGCCCGGCCTGTCTCCCTTTCTTTTGAGCCAACGGCAACGCAAACACCATTATTTATTTTGTGCCTGTTTGTCTATGAGGCGCGCTTGAGAGCCATAGTATATATAAACACACAAGAGGGAGGAGGGGGCAAAGAAGAGGGAGCTTTGCTGATCCAGGTCTCTCTCTCTCTCTCTCTCTCTCTCTCTCTCTCTCTCTCTCTCTCTCTCTCTCTCTCTCTCTCGTCTCCTCCTTGTTGTTGAGGTGGGCAGTTAGTTAGGAGTGGAGTTCACTCCAGCACCAGCAATGGAGGTGGAAGCTTGCTACCACTATGGGTCGGGATTCCTCCCTGCAGGCAGGAACCAGCCACCATACCCTCCCCACCCTTCAGGTCTGTCTTGTCAATCCCCGTGGCTTCCATCAGCTGTTTGGTTTCTGAATTCTCCCCCTCTAGCTTCAGTTTGTCTCAACTATGAACAATCTGTCCAATTATGTTGTCATATTCTGTTCCACCGGATGCAACAAGAATTACCATGTGTCTTTTTTTTTATGCAAAGGAGTCTGATCTCAAGTTGTAGCTTTTATGTTTAGGCACCTTTTTCTTCAGTGTAAGGAATCGTCTCAGAAAAGTATTGGTTAAAAAAATTTGCTTCTTTTCAGAAGATGGAGACTTGTGGGAGTACTTCCCTTGCCCTTTCTGCTACATCGAGGTTGAGGTGCCGTTCATCTGCAGCCACCTTCAGGAGGAGCACTGTTTTGACACCAAAAATGCTGTAAGCCCCTTCTGCCCGCTCCTGTCTGTTGGGAGCAAAACCACCCCGCTGTCAACCAGAGATCTAGCATCAATATAACCCAATTCTCATGGTACATAATAATACAGCTAGTAATCATGTTAGTGCCCAGTATCTTATATTTTTGACAAACTACAGGGAATTAATTTGATGAGTGGTCTCCTTTCTCTTTTGTTTCCGCCATTCAGTCATTCTTGAAAGAAGGAAAAAAAATTTGTCCTAAACATCAATTAATTAATTTAGAACGGAGGGAGTAACATATAAACAAGAGTTGAAGAGTTTGTGGTTACCTTTTGTTAGGTTTGCCCAATCTGCGCCAACAATCTAGGGAAAGACATGGCTGCACATTTCAGAGTTCAACACGCACATCTCCTGAAGGTAAGGTACTCTGCTGCTATAGTTTCACGTTCACAACCACGACGACGGCGTCTTGAATTAACTGAGCATGATTGATGGCAGAGGAGGAAACCTTCCAAGCCAAGCTCATGGCATAAAACGTCCGGAACGGGACCATACCAAGACCAAGTGAACTCTTGCTTTGAAGAGCCCCAGCACTACAGGAGAAGCAGCAGGACATACCAAGATCCTGCGCCTGATCCGCTGCTCTCCCAGTTCATCTGCAGCATTGGGCAATCTGAAAGCACCGTGAACAGTAGGAGTGGAGTTGCAACAACCCCCGAGGAGCAGAGGTTGAACAAGGGTGTGAATGATAATGCATCCAAGCTGGGGCTGGAGGAGAGGCTGCAGAGGATCGAGTTTCTCACAGAGATACTCATGTCGACGATTCTTTAACGTGTTCTTACCTAGGGTTTCTTGGCCAGTTTAGAAAGTTGTATGCAAAAGCACTTCCATGTCCTCTCAAACACATATCTATACGCAGCTATTTTAAAACATCTGCTATCAGTATACATATTCTGGCCCATATGAAGGATCTTTCAACTCTGAATGTATTAATCTTTTCAACTCTGAATGCACAAGTTTTAAAAAAAATACATGTGAATAAAATAAAATAATAAGATCCCTACATTGAGGTGTAAAGAATCGTTTGTTCCCTTTCATGAAAGTGCATCGCCCAGATACAGCGAAATTTGGGACCATGCTTCTGTGGTCAGAGTATACAGTGTCACACAAACAGATCCTAATACGAACAGGAGTAAGGTGAGATAGAATAGTCAGGAGACATATAGGCCACGCAGAAAAAAAAGGATAAAATTAATTAATATATAAACCAGCTTATATGATCTACATATCAATACCACAATATCTAACTCTACTTGAGGGGCTAATGGACAAAAACAGTGAGTGGAATCAGCATCAGAATTTCATGAAACAAATGTTACGTTTGGAGGAGTAACACCCATCATCTCGTAATACGCTTTATCAGCCTCTGCCATTCTTGTCTGAAAAATTCCCCACTCTTTCCTGCAGCGCTCTCTTACCTACATAAACATAATGATGATGAAGTTTAGTGACCAACGTTCAGCCTGAAGCTCTGAACACATTTCCAAGGTTTCAGATCCATACCCCTTCCCATGGTGCCTTCCCCTGCTCCGCTTGTCCCTGTGCATTTTCATTATGGAAAAGGGTTGGCTTTAAGTACAAGTTCACGCCTTGCAGTAGAATCTGATACTAAAGAGCAAGCTTCTTTTCTTTTCTTACCTGGTTCCCAAGAGAAGGAACCACTTGGTGTACAATCCATTGAGAATCAACAACACCGATTTTCTCATGAGCAGGCTGCAAAGAGTAAAGGAATTAATTGAAGACATGGACAAGACAGTCAAGCTACAGAACAAGTGCCTTTTGTTTTTACTGAATGCGATAGCAAAGACAACTGAAGTAGTCAGAAAATCTCTTCAATCTTTTGACGACATGGTGCAAGTGCATACCTCCACACATTTCCGGAGAGCAAAATCTAGGCCCCATCCATGAACCAAGTCATTCTGTGCAATGAAGAGCAGATTACAACCAAATGAAGTGGGCAGGCAGAGGAGAGCACAAAATGAAAATATGTTAACCTGAATCATATGCCACACACATCTCCATGAATTTCTGGAGAAAACTGGAGCCATTATTTCAACAAACCTGGATATCAAACATATGGGGTTAGTACCTCTATAATAGACAAACAAAGTCCACATATTCAACTAGTATGGGGACAAAAAATACATACGCAGCACATGGAGGAACATGAGGATCAGAGCACCAGCCTTCTCGCTCTTCTGTATCCCTGTCGGAACCAAAAACACCAAACAAACAGCTTTAGAAGTTATTTTATGGTCGTCTGTCATGTCAATCCTTTATCTGGCTACAAAATAGAGTCCCTCATCTTACGTGTGGACCTGACGATCCCCTCTTCTTTTGGTCATCTGCCATGTCAATCCCTTATCTGGCTCCAAACCAGGCTGTGAGATTTCTAATTGATACTTCTTGACGAGTTTGATATACCTGCAATTTAGATCATGTTAACAAGTTATCTAAAAAACCTGAAATGAAGAAATAGTTAAGAGAAGATTGTTAAACATACTCCTCTGCATTGAAATGTTCAACTCCAAGGTCCTCATCCCAGATAAATATATACTCATAGGGTGCCACGATATCAGGGTGCAAAAATCTTTTGGCATACCACCTAGAGGTCAATATCATCAGTAAGCTTTTACAATAACCTTCCAAACTTAAACAAGTTTTTTTTTCTCGAATATGCAGGAGATACACTGTGTATCATTTCATTAAAGAAGAAGCTTAAACAAGTAAATAAAGAATAATAAGAATCAGAGCACACCATTTCGCTTGTCTTCGGACGCTTATATGAATAGCTCGCTTTGACCACTCGAATTCGTCCCATTCACTAACTCGGCCATCATAGTGAAATAACAGGATTGCAAAATTTTCTGAAAACTACAACAGCCAAAAGACAAAACGCGGGCAGTTTACAATGTAATAATGCCATGGCATGTACATTTAAACATAATATAATATTCAAGTTGCCAAATAAAGAAAGTGACAGTAGTCCTGACTAGGCTAAAGAACATGGGATGTAAGAGTAGTTCCAGAAAATAGTGTCTCTAAAAAAATGTACCTTCTTGACTGCCCTATTTATGTTCTCTTTCTGTGAAATACCAACAGTGAAAGTAACAAGGTACTTCGGCTTGAAGGGTAGGTCCTGACATTCAAATATCCAATACCACTTAGAAACAGACATGCAATAAGCAGAGAAACAGCAAGAAACATAGGGAAAGACAGTACGTTGCATCAAGTACAAACCAAAGAAATAATAAGATATGGATTCACAGCAACATTAAGATCTTCAGAATAGGGCAGATTCCACCAGCAGTGCGCAGACAACAATTATTTTTTTTATAAAAACGATTGTGTAGGAATAGCACACAAACATAACAATTTACAAGATGACAAGGAGCAAACATATGCTAATTGCGTGTCGACAGTACAACAACAATAACAACAACAAAGCCTTTAATCCCAAGCAAGTTGGGGTAGGTAATTGTGTGTGGACAATGGGAAAGGAATAATACAGCATAAATTCATTTTTTATGAGAAAAAAAAGATCTAAACCTAGAGGAAATGAAAAGAAGGAAATGCATGAAATGCACTGATATGAGACAGGCAGCTGATATAAAGAATGTTTACCTCATCTGGGTTTCCCCATAACCTGTGCTGATGAAAATCAGACTCTGGTACGACAATACCAGGTGCGAGGCTCTCTGCACCCCTGGGGTTTGTTGGGACATATATCTACATAGTAGTGACCCAAAGATCTTTTATTAGATTTAACACATACGCCAGAAACAAACACCTGCTGAGTGCTGACAAAACAAAAAACAAGGTATAATCCGCAATTTAATTTCTAAGGCAACTGGGAATGTTGAAGCACCAAACAAAGATTTCTGGTATATTTCCAGAAAAAAAATGAAAGTGATATACTTTGACTTTGAGTGATAGCTTCGAACCGTGGAACCAAAGTTTGGTAGTGAGGAGACCGGCAAAGCATGCGGTGTTCTACCTTCATGGTAGTGTTTGAACTTGGTTCAGAACCATTCCCCCTTGCATTCCTGGCAGCGATCCAAGCATGATTAAGTAGAGCTTGAGCTGATAGGCCTGAGTTCTTGTCATCTATGTGGGAAAGGACGCTAGATGGAAAGTGAAGCTGCAACATATTTGGAACAATAATAAGTAAAGTTACTGTAATGTGGTGCAGTATTGGGACAGATCGTGTCCATACCTTTGTGATGCTAACGGTGGGGAATGAGATTCCAATAAAGAAACCAAATACCACCCCAACGATTGTTACTACAACAAGCCTCATGGTTTCGTTAGGTTTCCTAATTGCACTGCAAAGGCGGCAGGATAGATGTGAAAACGAGGTACCATTGTAGTGAGAGAGAAAAAAAAAGAATATGGGCGGCATGCAAACCTGCGTGCGACTATTGGAAGTTTTGCCATCGTCCGCTAGTATAGCAGTGTGAGAGACTGGGTCCTGACTGCTTACACATTGCTCAATGGTAGCATAATGATGGCAGCTTGAGAATCCGACGCACGACGATGAGAGAGGCACCTAAAAGACAGTTGTATTTTACACGAAACTGGATCGGAAATAAGCCAACAAGTTGCTGCATCGGTGTCCAGCCGAAGGGACGATACTGTATATTAGAAGCAGGCAGCGACGGACCGGGCACGCCGACGGGGTGATCCCCTCTCCTCCGAGATCTCCGGCCTCCCCCGTTCGCTGAGGACACTGAGTGATTGAAATCCCTGTGGATGCGGATGGATACCGATAAGCCCCGATCGAGGTCCCAAATGGACGAATGAAGGGCATTACCTGGAACAAGGGAAGGAAGGAAGGAAGGCTGCGAGATGAGAGGTGGGCGGCGGGGGAGGAGTCGAAACCCTAGAGGAGATCGTGCCCTTGGCCCCACGCGATGGGAGGGGTGGGGAGGGGAGGCGTTTCGTCGATCCACTGCAGCTCAAGGCCACACAACACAACACCTAAAAAAACAAAAAAAAAATTGCAGCACGGAAGAAGATGAAGAAGACGGCGACCGGTTCTCTGGTCAGGTGGGCCCACCATCTCATTTTATTTTTATTTCTTCCGTTTCACAGCAAAGCCAAAAGGCCCGGCCTTTGCTTCTCTCCTCTTCAGCTTCAGTCTTCACGCACCACCACCATCACTCGAAGAAGAAGAAGATGAAGAAGCAGCAGTCCTCTCCTCTCCTCTCCTCTCCTCTCCTCTCCTCTTGTGGGCTACGACTACGAGCGGCTGGTGAAGCACGTCCTTGAGGTACGGGGACGTTGATGTGGCGAGCTTGCCCAAGGCGGCCGTGGACTGGAAGGAAGGACCAGGGGCAGCTGCCGGGCCTTCTCGACGGTGGAGGGCATCGACCAGATCGCGACGGCGCTGATTCGCTCTTAATTGCATTGGATGAAAAAGGACACCCATCATCAACCGGCAATGTGCGAGCAGTAAGCAAAACTTCGCTAGTAATACAGCGAGGACGAACAAGGCAACTGCGGTGGCAGGGCAGGAGTGATCAAAAAACAAAACAAAGCAGCAGGAGGAGGTTGGTGCCATTGGTGGGCTAGAAGAAGGAAGAGGAAGATGTGATGTGGTTGGGGTGGGGTAGGTGCTACCAGTACCAGCCCTTGGTGGGCCCTCTGCTCCCTCCCCTTCTCTTGTTTTGGATACACCAAAGCAGCCTCCTCACTCGGGACGCAACCGCCGCGGCAGCCACCGCGCAAGCCTCGCCTCGCCTCGCCTCGCTGCACTTGCCACTTGCAGAGGAGAAGAATCGAGGAAAGGCGATGTCGTCCAAGGTGTACACCCTCGAGGAGGTGGCCAACCACAACACCAAGGACGACTGCTGGCTCGTCATCGGCGGCAAGGTTCCCTTCCCTTCCCTTTCTTTTCCCCCGCCTCCCTCTGCAGAACAGCAGAAGTAGAATAGATCCCCCCCCGCTCCTGTTCTTGGTCCTCGAGATCCACTGGATTTTCTCATCTTTCTTTCTCTTCTTTCGATAATAACCATTTATTAAACTCAAAAGTATCAAGATGATACAATAGAGACAAAAAAAAAGTATTACAATTCAACACCTATACTCGTACTTGATTTCGTATGTAAAAAATCTCCGATCTTTGACCTCGGGATCTCAAGATCCTCCTTTTGTTTGCATTTCTTGTTCTGTGGGGATACTCTAGTATTCACGTTGCTAGATTAGATGGGGGTCAAGGATCTGCCAACAAACTGATGGCTGGCCATTACTATCCCTACCAAACAGTTCTTTGTGGACTGGACTATACAATACGCTCTTTTTTAGCAAAAAAAATCATACGGTTATAGGCTGGAATCAGCTCCCTTGAGCCATCATTCAGATTAAGAAACATAGTACATGAAAACAGTTATGTTTATGTTCCGTATGAATCATGCAGTTCAATTTTGTGTTGGAACACTTCAATAAACCAAATACTCTGCACTATTTTGTAAGTATATTTTACCATCATCTGTCCTCACGACTTCAACACTCAGAAGCACTTATGAAATAATTAGGGTGTTGCTTTCTAACACAACAACAACCACAAGCTCTTTATCCTAACCAGGTTGTGGTAGGCGTGTTATGAAACCAACAAGAGCCACAAAAAATATTAATAAAAGCAAATTATACTGGCCTTGCGTTCTACTCGGTTTTGTTGTCGTTCCTATTGTCTATACATGCATTGATGCATGTAAATGCTTTTTGGTAGTGTGCCACTTTCTCAGAGCCCACTTTTTAAATATTATCATGCAGTATATATATTTGCTGGCACAGTTCCTAAAACCTTGTACATCTGGGGTTTACAAATTTGAGTACAATGTCATATTCGGTCCGGTTTATATCTCTATCATAAGTTCAACCAGCTATAGTATTTTTTTTCCGAGAACAGATGGCACTATAAAACCCTATAGTTGATTACGATGATCATTTACTTACTTCAGTAAATTTTATGCGGGAACAAAGTTGTGGCGCCTGCTGCTATGTGGTCTGTGCTAATTTTTGAGTTCTTAGCATCTTTGTTCTTATATTGAAAAGGCTTCTTTTTCTAAAACCGTATATTGAAAAGGCTTCATATGACAAAAGTGAATCCTTCTTTCTAACTTCCACAAACAGAACTTAATGGGCATGCCGTGCTTTCACACAGGTGTACAATGTGACCAAGTTTCTGGAGGATCACCCTGGAGGTGATGATGTTCTGCTGTCTTCGACTGGTACTGCCTCATTGCTACTTTGAGGTGTTTTGAAGTTGGAAATGTGTGGCTTTAGCTTTCAAAGTTATTTTAACATGTCTATTTTGTAGCCAAGGATGCTACTGATGATTTTGAAGACGTGGGACACAGTGACACAGCTCGTGCAATGATGGACGAGTACCTAGTTGGTGAGATTGATGCAACCACAATACCGACTAAGGTGAAGTACACGCCCCCGAAGCAGCCACACTACAACCAGGACAAGACCCCGGAGTTTGTCATCAAGATCCTCCAGTTTTTGGTCCCCTTGGCAATATTGGGCTTGGCAGTCGTTGTAAGGGTCTACACCAAATCGGAATCTGCTTAGTGTTATTGTTAGTCTTTCAGAGATCATGAACTGAATAATTTAGTGCGGATTGCATATCTTATACGAGTGTGGGCTGTTATGACTTCAGAAACTTGTGTCTTTGTGGTCATATGGTTATACGAGGCGTCTATTGGTAAAAACAAGACTCAGATGAAAAACAAATGTCAGTTCTATTACTATGAATTTTGTGATTTATTTGCTCTGTTTTTATTCTTGTTTGGCGCTACTTGTTTTTGCGTTATCCCCTGTTCTGTTGTAAGATATGTTTTGGTAATGTACTTCTGGAAGCATAACTGACAGATAACTGCATAGCAGGCTACAGTACAAGGATTAACGGTTGCATTGATGAAGGGTTGCTAATAAGTACACGATCAGACTAACAAGAGCTTGATGCGACATCTATGCTCAGCATGGGAGTTTAGCTTTGAGTTTTCCGCTACATAGTTTTCTAATTTGTTATCATCCAAACATGCCAAGTAAACCCCCTTTTAGAACTATTATAAACTGATGTCTTTTTTGTTCTTAAGCTGTCTTTTTTGTTTCCTCTCATCCTAGGAGCACATATGCAAATGATACCATGTATTTCCCTTTGCAAAAACCATTACATTGATGATTCTTATTCACCGGTTAAGGTCAATAAGCATCCAGTTCTCACCACTTGATACAGAAGCACGGGATCATTAGTTCATGCACTTATTAATAAGGTGACATGACTGAACCATCATATTAGTTATAAAAAGATCATTAGTTCATAATAAGTGATGTGGTAACTGTAGCAGAACTCCGAATTGTTGCTTATAGCTCAGTAGTATGGAGTCGTACACTCGTACCACCACTAAAGGAGAGGTTGGGTGCGTGTTCAATGTATTCAACTATTGACGTAGGAGGCAATTGTCCAATGCAAATCTCATGCACTGTTGATAACAGGGGAAACAACTCCTGCCACCCTCGGTAAGTCAAGACTCCATAAACTTCACTTGCTGTCGACACTCCCTATAAAACTAACTAGATTAGGTACACTGAGCAGAATATGCACTGACCAGCAGTAGCTCACACATTTACTTTACCTGTAGCTTTTGTCCATGCAACATCTCTGCCTCCAACTCATCAAAAGACCTATCAGAAAGAAAACGAGATAGAATTGTATAATCATAAGGCCATGCTTGAACATAGGCTATGGACATGACCAGATTCGCTAACAAATAGCATGCAAGGACAATCCCTTCACTCAGATGAATATGTGCAGTTTAAAAAGAATAAAACCTTTTGCCACCGTTTCTTGCAAAGGCCTCAGCCACTCTTCTGTTTCTCCCTCCAACTGCCATGGAACACCCACTTTTCAGTATTTGTCTGTCTGATGGTTAATTGAGAACAACAAAGATACATACGGCATGTAGTTATTAGGTCAGCCACACCACAGCTCTCAAAGAATGTATTATCTCTGACTGAAGGAAACAGAAGCTTAGAAAAAGCACGCATTTCCCGCAAGCCAATCCTCATTATTGCAGCCTGACATATAAGAAAAAGAAGAGGGGCCAGAAAATTATCCGATGCCATGAAATTATGGTCTGTGTTCAACATGTGTCCAATACTAGAGTTGCTACCTTTGTATTGTTTCCCATATCCAATCCATCGACAAGACCTGCAAGTTAATTTCACCACATCAGAAATTGAAATCTGAAAGGAAACAATAGATAGTATGACACAGAATACTGTTGCATGTAAAACCTGCTGCGATAGCCACGATATTTTTCAGCGTCCCACACAGCTCTACACCTTCAATATCTTCTACCTGCATGTGAAGAGTAAGATGCATCTCCATTCAATCTTCATTTTATATTCGAGTTGTGCCTCCAACTTTTTTGGCATCCAAGTGTCCTCTGTATCTATTATTCATGACTGTTCACATAGCTTCAGCATTTACTAGGAGTATAACAATCATATTATCATACCACCGTATGTTGAGAGAACCACAATATAATGTAGAGTTGTTATCCTGTTCAATGTATTTCTAAGATTTTAGTCAAAGAACTTACAACAGAAACTAGGAAGTACGGTGTGGTGAAGAGTTTGGCCCAGCGAGTCGCCACTTCCTTATCTTTCCTATATCCAATTGTTGCTTCACTGAACTTTTGGAGGGCAATCTGCACTTGAAATATAACCAATTACTTTTTGCCATGTACTGAAGATTACAGGAACTTTTGCGCGGCAAGTTCAACAGACGCTTGCCTCATTTGCAATGTTTGCACCCATGAGGACACAACAATTGATTCCAAGCGTATCCGCAATTAGTTTAGATATCATGCAAGGTCCTTCCGTCTTGACCTCCATACCCTTGATGAGGGAGATAGCCTCGGCTCCTGGTCTTAGCTTGCCTACAAGCTTCTTACATATACCCTCCACAAATTGGTGGGGAGTCACAAAAACCAGCATGTCCGCGTCTTTGACTGAGAAAACAAAATCATTTTTTATTGATACAACTTATTTCTTCCCAGAAATCATGAGAACTGGGTTCTCCAAGTCACCTGCGTTCTCCAAGTCAGGGTCAGCAATTATGTTAGGTCCAAGCTTTATACCCGGCAAGTATTTGCAGTTCTCCTGAAACACGTGAGGATAAATTTAAAACTATCTTGTAGTGAACAAACCGTTGGTTGTTCCATAAGTAAAATAGGGCAACAAGTTTCAGTTTTTTTACATTTTCTCTATTTATGGACTCAGATAGCTTGTTGCCTGTTGGTAGCATCTCTTCAAACACCCACATCCTTACTTCGTCTACAAAAAAAAAAGAAAAAGAACATTATACTTACTCAGAAATTCGAGAAAAGACAGAATGAATGAATGAATGAAAGAGGGGTATGCGCTACGTACCGTAGAAGGAGGGCAAGTTGGCGGTGTTGGAGGCGATGAGGCGGGAGGCGACGCTGCCCCAGTTGCCGCTGCCAATGACGGTGACCCGGTACTTGGCGCGCCCGTTCTCCATCTGCGGCGCCCAGCAGGGAGGTGAGGGTGAAATGCAGATCAAAAGAGGCCAATCAATCGACCGATGGGAGCAAGCAACAAAGAACAAGGACCGACCTCGTTCCTACAGGCTGCAGCTGCTGCATACTCCTATATAGCATGGAAGACAGGACGGAGGAGGGGCGGGCATCCCCAAGATTTGGTTCTTGGGGTCTGAAGAGACGATCGAGGGAGGACGTGTCTCGGTGGTATCGAAGGGAAGGGCCCAACAGAACCAAGGGCCCAAACCGCTTTTCCTGCTAAGCTAAGCTCTCCATCTGATGAATCTGATCTGAACCGTAAGCGCATAGCTAGGCCGTCAAGCAACATCATCTACCTTTGCTTTGCTTTGCTTTGCTTTGCTTTGCTTTGCTTTGCTTTATCTTCCTGGCAGAGTAGCAACAAGTGAAGTTTCTTTTGCTGGGCAGAACATTCAGAGGTCAATTGTTGTGACAGACGCTACCGTACCAGTCGGCCGGCCACTTTTTCTTCCCCGCACTCCTCTCCCCATGGTCTCTCATGCATAAACAATATAGTTATGCAATTTGCCGATGAAAAGTATAGTATGTTCCCGAACGGTGGTGGTCAGCAAAATCAGAAATTTTCAATTCCACAATATCATCATTTCAGATCCCTTCTCAACATGACTGTCGCACAAATCAGTCTAGCTCAACAATCATTTGTTGGCGTGATGGTACTGGTAGGAGGAGGAGGAGGAGGAGACGCCGCCGTAGCCGCCCTGCAGCTGGTAGGAGGCGACGCCCATCATGGGGTGGGGGTTGTGGTGGTACATGGCGGCGCCCATCATGGAAGAAGGTGGAGCGGGGACCTCTTGGTGGACGACGAGGGCGCGGGGGACGGGGGTGGAGGCGAAGATGTGGTCCGAGGGTGACGGCCCCTCGTCGGAGAGGCCCTGCATCCGCTTCACGTAGAGGCGGTACTTCTGCAGGTGGCTGGCGACGTTCTCCCGCGTGAGCCCCTCCACGTTCATGAGCTGCGTGATGGTCTTGGGCACCGCGTTCTTCATCCCCAGGTGCGCCACCACGTCGACGAAACGCCGGTGCAGCTGCGGCGTCCACACCAGCCGCCGGGGCCGCTTCTTCTTGGACGATTCCGACTCCTCCTCCTCCTCCTCCTTATTGTCCGCTTGGAACCTCCCCTGTCCCTGCAGCCGGGACACCGTGGCCGCCGACGCCCGGTGCACGTCCAGCAGCGTGCGCCCCGGCTCCGGCGGGATGCGGAACGCCGCCGCCAGGCCCGGCGGGACCAGCGGCTGGGACAGCGGGGTCAGCTCGTCGGGCCCCGGGAGGCCCGCCTCCCACTCCATCACCCGATCCTCCTCCGCCTCCGCCTCTCCCATCATAATAATTCCCTCCGGGGTCGACCGGAACGGATCTCCGGCCGGCCGGCCGGCGGCGGTGGGTGAGAAGATATTTGTTTGTTTGTTTGTTTCTGTGGGCAAGGAAGGAAGCGGAAGGCAAGGCAGCCTCTGGAATCTATCTGGATGATGGGAAGAAGAAGCGAGAGTGAGAATGGGAATAATAATAATAAAAAATAAAGAGGGGGCGGAGAAAAGTGCAGGTCCACGTGGACCGGATATTGTTCTTTCCATCTCAGCCGTCCGGTATGGTGGCACGATCGTGGTTTCTCCACTCTTTCCGGGGCAATCCCTCTACACGTAACACAAGGGCTAGATATTTCCTTGAGATTCGGATACTTCCAATCCGACGGGCCTCCCTTTTTCCCCTTTCATTTTCCCTCTTTCTTCTTCCCTTTTTTTTAGGGATCTCTTCTTTTCTTCCTTTATTATATGGATGCGATTCTCTCTCCCTCTCTTCTTTTTTATTCTTCTTCCTAACACCTTCTGTGTACCACATAGTCTGCTAAATGATCTTTCACCTTCTCAGTTCAAACCAAGATAAATCACCATTTCAGTAAGAGCTGACCTTGATCAAATGTTTTGTTTACCATGTTATTTCTTGAGCCTATGATGTGATACACTTAATTTCTGCTTACCCTCTTCCTACGCCTGTTGCTACACACTAAGTTTTCAGTAGAACCAGCTGTAGATATAGTTGAAGGCACTGACCTGCACTAAGTAGTTGCCATACTGATCTTGCGCCAGCAAGCATACAGACTGGAGGATCTCATCCATCATCATCTGCTACTGAGTTTTCGGATCATCGCAGTGCTCCAACATCCTCAGCTGGACCAAATGCATTCAGATATATGGTAAGGTGGCTGAATTTAAGGTGCAAAACAATATGTATCTATAGCTGCAAACTGAAATATTTGTGACATAAACCACTGCCAAAACAAGCTAACCATTCAATGCATTTCTGTATAACATGGTTCCCGTTTTGATCGCGTACACAGCGCGCATCACATGTCCATCAAGCTCACAGCAACCATTTTAGTCTGCTGGTCCAAACCGACAACTTATCTGGCCGGCATGAACAGCATCCATGGCATCAGTTTTTTTTAAGTATTCCCTCCATTCTCAAATAATTAACGTTTAGGACAAAGAAATTAGTTTAATTTAAACTAAATTAGCTGTACTAAACATCATTTATTTCAGAACGGTGAAGTATACTATAACCAAGCTGTGACTGTGATGTATCACATCGACTTACCACCTTCTAAACATATAACAGTTCAACTCCAGAGAGAATATAACGGAAAGTTCATCGTTGGAGGAGTGGTAGGGTCGGAGGTCGATGTCGGCGGCGGCCCCCTGGAACTCGCCCACACGGAGCCCTCGAAGGTGGGCGTCGCGGCACCGAACGGAACGGACTTGCACACGACCACGACTGGAGCAGCCATGGGCATCCCGATCGATCCCAGCTCGCACCGCGGCTCCTCTCTTCAACAAATTAGACGAGAGAGAAAAGGATCGCTCTCGGGCTCGATCTGGTTGAGGGTTTGGAGGCCCTAAGGTTTAAGAAATGGAATGGATGCTGCCAGTGATAGTGTTTTTGATGTTCACATTTCCAAGCTAGACTTGTAATAATGCCATCAAGTTCCTTTCGTTTTACAAGTGTAAATTTGACAGATCAAGAAATGGAATCTGAGAACACACACACTGAAACCCATGGATCTCACAAATGGCAGAGACGTACGTACGCATTCCCTGCGGCTCATCTCTAGTCTAGCTAGGTCTAGCTGGACAGTGGACATCCGCGCCGCGTGCTGCTTGTTGACTGTTGGGTGGGCACAGACGCACAGGGACTAATTTCTTTTCATTCAGAGGCGACAGATGTAATCACAGTTAGTGTGTACTGCCCGGGTTGCGTTGCATGCATCCTCCATGTGACTCCTGCCTCTCTCTGTCGTCCCCCTCGCTCTCTTTCTCTCTGCTTCTAGCTTGTTACAGTAATTTATATATCCATCGATGGGCACTACATCGAATCACTTAGTAGTAATATTTAATCCATGGTGATGGAGATGGGCTCCAACAATGCAGTTTAATTTGCAATGCATGATAGTGTAGTGACGAGTGGGACGACGAGCGGCGACATTTGGTCTACGCACACATGCTGCGGCTCCCTGTCTTCTCTCATCTGCAGGATCGATCGATCGGCATCCTCCTGCTGCTGCTGCTGCAAACACAACACGCAGTGCTTCTTGGGACCAGTCATTGATCATGCATGCATGCATTTCGTCATTTGGTATACTACAGGTACTTCCCCGCCAATGATACATCGGTCCCAAAATTAATTCTGATATATATTGATGCCCACGCACAGATTAACTAATAAGCTAGCTAGCGCCAAGCCAATGCAATGCAATGCAAAGATCGCATGCATCTCGGTCAAACGGGAACCACACGACAGCTCATTAACAAGGACCAGCAGCAGACTGATTTTGCTTTGTACTACTACTTACTACTACTCCAGCTAGCAGCTAGCTTGTACCACGGCTTACTAATAATTTGATGCATCCTACAGTACGTACTATACTATGCTAGCTCTGTCGTCTGTCGTAGTTAAGCCAATTAAGAACTGCAGACCAAAACCAATACAAGAGACTAGCTGCATTCTCGATCTGTAAACATAAACAAACAACTTGATCCTGCTCTTTTTCTCCCTCGAGCAATATTAACACCGCGCCTCGCAGCCAGCTGAGCTAGCTATACGAAACCAAGAACGAAGAATCGAAGGAGATAGATTAATTAGATAGCTAGCTAGCTAGGAAACCATGCATTCGAGAAAGAGGGGGTCGCATCATGATATATATTGATTATAGACGATGGAGGAGCGAGCGAGCAAGAGATGAGAGGAGAGGAGAGAAGAAGCTCATGATCTAGCTAGTAGCTTGATGATGCATCGATCCATGGAGAGCTACTACATACACGGACGGATGGGCCGCCCGACCGACAGCGACTAGTAATAAAAAACCAACAATCGATCAATGGTCGCGCCAGCAGACGAGCATGGAGACGCAGCGGCGGACGATGTAGAAGCGCGCCCTGTGCTCCTTGACGGCATCCACGCACTTCTTGGAAAGCCCGGCGGCGGCGGCGGCTTGGTCTGTGCCTTGACTGGTGGCGGTGGCGGCGGCGGCTTGACTATGATTCTGCAGACCTTGAGCTTGAGCTTGGTGCTGCCCCTGTCTACTCCTGTTGCTCACGCTGGCTGAGTAACTCCGGCTGAGCATGCTGCTGCCGGCGGCGTCCGTCATGGTGGTGTGCTGATGATGCGCCCTGCCGGATCTGCTACGCCCCTTCTTGGACAGCTTCCACTTCTCGTCCCCGCCGCCGTAAGGCTCCATTGCCGTCGATCCTTACTTGGATCGATCTGGCCGGCCGGTGTCAATCTCAGGTGAGGCGGCCCGGCCTAGCTGGATTTATACGGCTACCTACTGTAGAGGCTAGCTGGTAGTAGGCTGGTCCCGCAGATAGACGGAGAATGGAAGGTGAGGAGAATGCCTGCTGCCCCCCTCTGCTAGTGCTAATGGAGAGAGGGGGAGGGGAACCAACTGATGATGGGAGCCTCCTCCTCCTCCTCCTCCTCCTAATGGTTAGTGTGCGAGTGAGTGATAGCAGAGCAGAGCAGTGACTGCGGACAGAGAAGGGCAGAGAGAGAGAGAGGGCCCGGTCGTAATGGTGAGTGGCTGACCGTTGGATGTGTTGGTGCGTGCGCGGCCATCTCGAGGTGAAAGATCAAAGGACGAGCATCGATCGAGCTTTGCTTTGCTTTGCTTTGGATACTGACACTGAGACTGAGCTGCTCTACTTTCGACTGTACACTCTACTACTACTACTCTACTGCGCCTCTAAAAATTCCATCTGCTGCTTGCTCTTCTGTTGCTACTCCTGCTATGCTACCAACCCTACTACCCCCCATCTGATGCAAATAAAGCGCACAGCTTCAGAGCTTCAGCTTCACCTGGTGTGAGTGAGCGAGAACCTCCTCTGAATCATCACCCTTCACCTGAGTAGGCTGGGTGACAACATCCGTTCCAATGCTCCTCTCTGCATTCTTATAGCCGTTGTAACTTTACATTTATTTTTTATGCCAACATCTTTTATTTCCTCTCACTAGTGTAGTTGTTTGTAACATCACCACCTCTTTTTTACTTTCCCAACTACTCCGCTCCGTTCCAAATTATTTGATGCCGCTTTATTTAAAATTGAACTAACCAGCGTCAAATAATTAGAAACAGAGAGATTACACAATTTACATCAATACTCCCTCCGTTTCAAAATATTTGATGCTCCTTAGTTTA
Organism: Neostapfia colusana; assembly: GCA_030760725.1. Taxonomy (NCBI): domain Eukaryota; kingdom Viridiplantae; phylum Streptophyta; class Magnoliopsida; order Poales; family Poaceae; genus Neostapfia; species Neostapfia colusana. Next base: position 73,440,939 of record JASWHV010000018.1, read on the forward strand.
AAATTAAACTAATTAGCGTCAAATATTTCAAAAGAGATAGAGTAATAGTTTTGTGTCCCGTGCTGATTAATTCGAGCCTTGGATACTCTTTGTCCCCCTTCTTTGGTTTCTGGAGCATTATTTTATTTAATTACTCTCCCTGCATGTTTCATTTTAAATGCTGTTAGTTAGTTTTAAAACTGAACTAACCAACTTAATTTAAAATAAAATATAGAAAGCACAATATAGTAATCACACGCACCATCGCAACTGTCTGAGCTCTGTCAATTCATTTATTAAATCAAGGTTACTACAAGCAAGAGGCAAATACACAGTAAAGTAACGTGGCGTTTTTTTTTACCTCGGGTCACGTCACAGCATTATTCTGATCTGACATTTTTTATGTTTAAAAAAAAAGAGAAAAAAGGTACATTATTTATTGTGCTAAATCGATCTGCATGATAATGTATTTTCCTTTCTTTGGCTGGATGGTGAGGTGACGTGGCCCTTTGTTATTTATTTATTTATTTATGCATCTTGTTTTTATGTTTCCTGAGATCATGTCATGTTGTCTTGTCTTCGTGAAAACAACAACAGGGTAAGTGGGTCTGGGCCTGGGCCTGGACCTGGGCCTCATCAGTCTCAGATACACTTGCTGGACCCGCGATTGACGAACGGAAGTCCTACTATGTCACTTCGTTTCTTGTACCACACTCTCTTTTTTTTTTCTTCTTAGCCACCATAATTAAGCAGAGCAGGCATAAAAAAAAAAGAAGTTGAGCTAACGCAAAATCCATCGAACAAGAGAGTTCGTTCCAGCTACCTCTATCTGCTCGATCATCACTAGAGTACGTAGCAGCTAATTCATGAGACGATATGCGTTGTCCTTGCTTGTCCAACCAGGAATCTCTCTCTCTCTCTCTCTCTCTCTCTCTCTAGGTGTTTGTGAGTTAGGGTGTAGAAATGTTCAGGCCTGTAGCTTTTTCTCAGTTTCAGGAACAAGTTGGCCACGACTGACGGAGGCTTCAGTACTACTAGCGGCTGTCCTGTCCTGTCTGGAGTATGGCTGCCGCCGTAACACTTGCATTCTTGTGTTCTTTCTCTTTTCTTTTTTTCTTTCTTTAGAATTGAAGCGGCAGGATCGGAGGAGCTCTACCATCCATCCATCCATCCATCCATCCATGGGAGAAGGGAGCAATTTAGTCCCTCGGTTCTGATTTATTTGACGTTAGATAAACTAAAACCCAACGTTAGATGAACTAAAACCCAACGTCAAATAAATCAGAACAGAGCTAGTTGAGGTTTACTCCCTCCGTTTCATATACATCACAAGCTAGCCAAGGTAAAGAATGTCTCGGCTAGAGAGACACCAACTGGAGAAGAGCTATTACATGATGCAGTGGACCGGCCGGCCTTACGTCCAATTAATCCCATCGATCCATCATCGGTCAATCCGTGTCTCTGTCAGGTTATTATATATATTGCTTGTCCTCTCACCTCATCTCTCTTTCTGCTTCCCTCCGATCCAGTTCAACACTGGCGCCCGATCGATCGATCCTAGCTTGCATGGTCTCCATCACGGGTGTAGCTGGGACGATTAATTTTGGGAATGGAGGATACTATTGTATTGCATGCGACGACGACAGCGCAACGCATGCATGCATGAAACGAGCGCGAGCATAATCATGCAAACGCAAATTAAATTAATGACGATGTGCATTGCATGCAGGAGTGATCGAGGACTAGGTACGTAAATCGAGCAGGCAGAGCTGCTGCAATGCAATGCAATGCAATGCAATGCAGTGCAATGGGGATGGAGAATCGATGGATGGGGTTAGATTTCATTGATCTGTCGTCTGTCCATGCATGCATGGGGACGGACTGGGACTACTACTACTACTACGTACTGGCGCTGCAACTAGCTTGGCGTGGTGCGCGTGCATGTCGGCCATCATCTCCATCCGATCCGTGGATCTATCTGCATGTCACTGTAGCATCTATATAGTGCGCCCTGCCCTTCTGTAACCGCAAATGGCGTGCAGACACATGCATATATGCGCTGCATGCACCTTAGTAGAGTCTGATTGTCTGAATGAAGCAGCAGCAGCAGCAGCAGGATGAGGAGGCACGAGAGCCGCTGCCAAACGTCCCGTCCTGTCCACGGATCGATCATATCGTCTCGCTTGCCGGCCAGTCCCGCATTGTTACTGGGTACGTATTAATTAGGAATACTTTCCTTTTTGATCTCTCCCACTCACAATTCAATTGCAGCACCATCAATCTCTGAATCCCAGCAGCATCCTGAATGCATACGACGTCGATCAGCTGTGAACTTAGTGTTCCCTGATCTTTAAACAGACCACGTGCAGTATTATGTACCGAGTATCTTCATTTTCCTTCCACCAATAGAAAACTTAGTGATGCATGTTTGATCGTCCAAAGTTTCCATCATACATGTCTGTCGGTACCTTGCAAACCGAGTACCCGGCCCCAAGCCCCGCCTCCTTGCAGAGGCGGGAAATATTGGAGCCAACACGTGCCCTTGGCCCCGGACCAAACCTCCCCGCCGAGGTGAGGTCTCCTCCCTGCTGAGGAGAGCTCCGGCCAACACGTGCCCTTTGCCCCAAACCAAGCCTCCCCGCTGAGGTGAGGTCCGAAGCTGTCACGTGTAGGTGGGCTCTGGACCTCCTCTGTGTTGAGGAGGACTCCGGAGCCAACACGTGCCCTTGGCCCTGGACCAAGCCTCTCCAGGTGGAGGTCCGGAGCTGCCATGTGTAGGCTCTAAACCTCCTCCCTGCTGAGGAGGTCTCTGGAGCCAACATGTGCCCTTGGACCCGGACCAAGCCTCCCAGCTGAGGTGAGGTTCGGAGCTGCCACGTGTTGGTGTGGGCTCCGAACCTCCTCCCCGCTGAGGAGGGCTCCGAAGCCAACAAGTGCCCTTGGCCCTGGACCAAGCCTATCTAGGTGGAGGTCCGGAGCTGCCACGTGTAGATGGGCTCCAAACCTCCTCCCTGCTGAGGAGGGCTCCGGAGCCAACACGTGCCCTTGGCCCCGGACCAAGCATCCCCGTTGAGGTGAGGTTCGGAAATGCCACGTGTAGGTGGACTCTGAACCTCCTCCCTGCCTAGGAGGGCTCCGGAGCCAACACGTGCCCTTGGCCTCGGACCAATCCTCCCTGCTGCGAGGTGAGGTCCGGAGCTGCCACGTGTAGGTGGGCTCTGAACCTCCTCCCTACTGAGGAGGGCTCCGGAGCCAACACGTGCCCTTTGCCCAAGGACCAAGCCTCCCTGATGCGAGGTGAGGTCCGAAGTTGTCACGTGTAGGTGGGCTCGGAACCTCCTCCCTACTGAGGAGGGCTCCGGAGCCAACATGTGCCCTTGGCCTCGGACCAAGCCTCCCAGCTGAGGTGAGGTCCGGAGCTGCCACGTGTAGGTGGGCTCGAAACCTCCTCCCTACTGAGGAGGGCTTCGCAGCCGACACGTGCCCTGGGCCCCGGACCAAGCCTCCCCACTGAGGTGAGGTCTGGAGCTGCCACGTGTACCCGGTCTCCAAACCTCCTCCCTGTCGAGTAGGGCTCCGGAGACGACACGTGCCCTTGGTCTCGGACCAAGCCTCCCCGCTAAGATGAGGTCCGGAGTTGCCACGTGTACCCGGGCTCCGAACCTCTTCTCTGCTGAGGAGGGCTCCAGGGCGACACGTGCCCTTGGCCCCATACCAGTCCTCCCCGCAAAGGTAAGGTCCAAAGATGCTACATCTAGCCAAGCTTTGGGCCTCCTCCATGCCGAGGAGGGCTCCGGAGCCGCCATGTGTGCCATGATCCGTCGTGGGTCAACAAAGGAGTGCACTGTCAGACTGTGCATTGAAGGCTTGCGCCTTCCCCAGAAGCATGGCACACGCGCGCACGCCTCCGTCCTCCGCCCGTTCGCCATTACGGTGACAAGACACGACGGCGAGGCGTGACAGCAGCACGGTGCCGCCCAACAGAACAGAGTCATCCTGCAGAGCGAGGTGACACGGCGACAAGATGACATCATCATCATCATCACCTTGAGCATGGTCAAAGGCGTTCAACGCGCCAGGCGTCGGATCTTAACTCCCCGCCAACAACTCGACTCGAGGATGTAAAAACCATACATCATGTATAGGGTTCAGACAACTTTAGGGCCACCTATCGGCCCCCAAGCCTTGATGTAACCACTCCGACCTTGGACTATAAAAGGACCAGGGTGTTCACATGACAAAGGGTTCACAATCCTGCAACCTCACACACTCACACGCGCAAGCAATACAACAAACGCAACGTGGACGTAGGGTATTACGCTCCGGCGGCCCAAACCACGTAAATCTTGGTGTTCACCCACTCTCTCGAGTCGGATCGCTCTTGTGAGGGTCACGCCTCAACAAGAGGATCGATATTCGGGTGGTGCCACGTGTTGTGACACCGATTTACACATCACAGGAGACAGTAATAAAATATATTACAAAAGGAGTATTTAGATAAGTTACAACAGGTTTTGTTCAAAATACAAGATGTTCAGCAGCGGATACGTGATATTAAGTTTTACATCTCAGTAACAAAAGCTACAACATTATCTGGTGTGTCGAGCCCACTGACATGTTGATCTAGCAACACAGACTTAAGCTGGTGGCGAGTCGGGCTCCCACTAGACCGTCCATCCCGTCGGGGGAGACATATACTTCGGAAACCCATAGGTCATATAATCTTCATTAACATCATACTCATGGTTACCTGAAAAATATTAAGCAGTAAACCCTAATCAACTAATATTCAGCAAGACTTACCCGTCAAAAGACTCTTTAATACCTCGGCGTGAGGTGAGGTCCGTTGCGCATGAAGCTCACCAAATCGGGAGGATTTTGGCCGAACAACGTTGAAGGTCCGGCGGCCGTTCTTTGCAAAGGACGATGAAATTCACTCGATTCCCAATGAACGGGGGCGAACAAAGGGGCTAGGGAGGTGGAGGGCGATTGGGCACAGCCGGTGGTGCCCTCAGTTGGGCGAGGAGGCGGCACGGCTGCGATGGTGCCGGGAGGAAGAAAGCAACTGTGGTGCCGTAGAGTAAAAGAGACGGGGTAGGCGGCGCACAGCAGGGGGCGTTAAGGCGCTGTAGCGGCCAGCCGCGGGCGCGCACGGCACACCGTCGCGCTGGCGTGCATGCAGCAGCCGCAACCCCGAGAACGACAGAGAGGAGGAGGAAGAAGAGGGTGACACACGGGGCCCACTGCTCTCAAAGGATTTAAACATCTGCAGCTCTAGAGTTCCGATTGTTAAAGCCCTCCCCCCTTAAAGAAATCTCGTCCCGAGATTAAGATGAATATACTTCAAGAGAGGGAGTAGACGAGTATCGATGATACGACGCTAATAGCCCCAGATAATGCGTTTGGAGATAATCTTCTTGCTCCCAAGTGGCCTCCTCAGCAGAGTGATTACTCCATTGCACTTTATAAGATTTCATAGTTTGATTTCGGGTGACTCGAGCCTTTTCATCGACAATTCTGACGGGATGTTGTGTATAGGTGAGATCGGGCTGAAGAGCTTCTATGTCCTCCATGCGAACTTCTGACGGTGTCCTGAGACACTTTCGTAGCTGGGAGATATGAAAAATATTGTGCCCTCTAGATAATAAGGTCGGCAGCTGCAAACGATACACAACGGGTCCACATTGTTCGTTGATGGGAAAAGGGTCGATGAAACGCGGAGCTAACTTTCCTTTGACCCCAAAACGATGCGCCCCTTTCATTGGAGAAACATGTAGGTATACATTGTCTCCTATTCCGAATTCCAGGGGGCAAAGTCGTTTATCCGCATAACTTTTCTGTCGAGGTTTCGCTGCCCTGAGGTTCGCTTGTATGATTTTCACCTGTTCTTCAGCCTTTTTGATGAGATCAACCCGCACCTTCCCGAGACGCGGAGGCGCAGCGCACGCCTATCAGGAGGCACTATGACCAGTCACAGTCAAGACAGGTACACCATCTCAGGAGCTGTAGACCAATAAATACAGCGACAAGACATGCCCTGCCGTCCCTGCCATCATCAACCACTACGCCTAGCTTGCGGCACAGGCAGGGCGGCAGGATGACGACCAAGAAACCATCGCTAGTAGACAGCCACCAACATTCACTGCAAGTTATGGTACATGGCAGGAAATCACCCCGGGGCCACCTGTCGGGCTCCGGGGCCCACCTTGTAAGCCACCCGAGTCTTGGACTATAAAAGACTCGGGTAGGAAACATTACAAAGGGTTCGGCTCATTTTGACCCCGACGACACACTCAGTTCATCACCAAGCTTAGTACTCCGGTTCTAAGCCCCGAGCAACACAACTCCCGTGGACGTAGGGTTTTACGCTCCGGCGGCCCGAACCACGTAAAAATTTTTGTGTCAATCCTCTCACAATCAACGCGACCCTCTCGAGAGAACTAGCCTCTCCGAAAAAGAACCTCCGCGAGCTGCCCTGAAGCAGGCCCGGGGGAAATGTCGACGGAACACTTCGACAACTGCCCCACGGGATCTGGTGCCAGCCGCACCAGATCCAGCCTAAGCACGCACAGCAACAGCCAGCGCCATGCTTGTGGAGTTGTGCTCGCTAGAAGCTCGCCGGAGACCTGGTCGGAGCGGCGCCAGGCGGTAGGGACAAGCCCAGCGGGGCTGTAGCGTCTAGTGCATCTCACTGGTAGGTGCAGCAGCGCCGGAGTGGGCTGCAGTTGGCCGACGACGAGCTCGCCATGGCCCTGGCCTTCGGCGGCATCATACACTCATACCTTGGCGAGAGGGAAGAGGGAAATGGCTTCGGGAGCTTCACCTCGAGACAAGGAACACTGGCGTGTATCCAGTTGGCAAGGAGATGGCCGAAAAAGTGGAGGTCGACGTTGAGGTGGGCACAGCCGATGGTTGAAGGCGACGGCAGCCATGTTTTCTATCATCCCGGACAAGAAAACAAAGTGAAAACGGTGAGAGAGGTGCGCTTGGAAGTCAGCAAGCGTGATGTGGGGTCCGTTGCGCATGAAGCTTACCGAATCGGGAGGGTTTTGGCCGAACAGTGTTGAAGGCCCGTCGACCGTTCTTTGCAAAGGACGATGAAATCCGCTCGATTCCTAGCGAACGGTGGTGAACGAGGGGGCTAGGGAGGTGGAGGGCGAGTGGGGTGCAGCCGATGGTGCCCTCAGTTGGGCGAGGAGGCGGCGCGACTGCGATGGCACCGGGAGGAAGAAAGCAACATGGTGCCGCGGAGTAAAAGAGACGGGGTAGGCGGCGCGCAGCAGGGGGGCGTTAAGGCGCTGCAGCGGCCAGCCGCGGGCGCGCACGGCACGCTGTCGCGCTGGCGTGCATGCAGCAGCCGCAACCCCGAGAACGGCAGAGAGGAGGAGGAAGGAGAGGCTGACACACGAGGCCCACTACTCTCAAAGGATTTAAACATCTGCAGCTCTAGAGTTCGGATTGTTACAGCTCTAGCGGCGTCAAGCCACTCCAATCAAAGAATCTCCGCGGGTTGCTCCTGTAGCAGACCGTGGGAAGTGTGACAATGCCCTAGCTAAAACGATCAGATCCTTCTGTTACTGTATGTTACAATCGGTACGTACCACTGCCTTTTATTTGTAGCTGCTATTGGTCGATCATGCTTGTTCATCTTCTTCTAAGCACAGGTTTTACATATTGCGCCAGAAATGCCAACGGTTGGCTCGATCGAATGAAAAAAAAAAGATTGGCCACAAAAACGACGATGCGGCCGGCCCAAAATAGTACCGTATAGTGGATGAAGGCCTCGGTAGCTCCTAAAACAGGATATATAGTACGACGGAATAAAATTTGGCCCACGCACGGTCCTCCCCACGAAATAAAAAGATGCATGCATATACCTCTTTCTTCAATTAATTCCTCTCCATCAGTTAGTTTTATAAAAGAAGAGAATAAGCAGAGGCTCAAAATGATAACAATAACTCTCAGCTGGTAGGTACGCCGAAAATCGATCCAATATATGCTTCAAAATCAGCAAAACGCATCTACCAACTTTTCATGAAGGAGCATCATATCGATCGGCTGTTGCAGGTTGCTACAGCACATATTCTGCACATTGCATGCACGAATCTCGATCAGTGTCTCTCCTAGCTTCTTCATACTCTTATGTCATTTTAATTTTTAGAAGGTACTGTAATTGGACAGAAATATTTGTCATGAAACTAGAGTATATATATGTTTGGGATACATTGACCTAGTAGCAGATACAAGAGCGGGTTGGGTGTCTATTTGATTTGCACGCACTACAGAAATCACGACAATGAACGACGGCCATATTTATTGACGACGGCTGGATAACACCGTCATCAATAAATCGTTAATTGACGACGGTTGACCTATTACTGTCGTCTATAAGCTCTCGGGCCTTATAGATGACGGTCCACCGTCGACAATAACGGCCCTCGTCAATATGGACCGTAACTTGGCCTTTGTTGACGACGGTGTAAACCCACCGTCGTCTTTAAGGCCCCATATACTCGGGCCAGCCCCTCGGTTCTCTCTCTCACTCTCGCCGCCGCCGCCTCTTCTCACTCTCGCTGCGCCGCTGACCGCCGACAACGTCAGGTACGCCGCGCCCCTCCCTCCCTCCTCCCCTTCTCCGCCCGTGCACGCCCGACGCCGCCCCACCGACCCTGCCGCCCCGAGCCCTCGCCGGCCGCGCCCCCCTACCCTCCCCCCCCGGCCCGCCCCTCCGGCAGCCCGCAGCCGCCGCCCTGAGCCCTCGCCGCCCCCTCCCCCCTGGATGCCCCTGAGCGCAGCGCCGCCCGGGGCCGCCCTGCCGGCACCCACTCATCCTGGTATAAGCTTTGAGGTTCCTGCTCCAAGTCCTGTACAGTTTTGTTCACCGCTTGCTGATCATTCAATATGGTATTTTCCCTTACCCACCATGAGTACTCACCAAGCTGCAGCATTGTAGAACTATCATAGGACAACCTATTGAGCATATGGGTATTCAGCTGCCCCCTCCCCCGCTGCCCCTTGAAAGTGCATCTAGATAATCCCCGCGGGTTTTGGATGATTGATGACAACAATTAAGATAATAATGAGTTTTACTAAGTATGAGCACAAGTCCTTATCAAAATAAATGGATGTCGAGTCTCTCAAGAAGAAAAAGAAAAAGAAGAAGACTAGAAAGAGTAGAAAATAGAATTTTTCTATTAAGTTTCACATTTTCTAGTTGTGTACAGGGTCTCCTCTTTTAGAGTGCTTGAGAATCATTAGAGAGTTCAAACTAAAGTTAGAAGCGTGAGAGGAAGTAGTCATAGATATGGCTGGAAAAGGAAGACCGGACTTGTCCGGACTGGGGACCGGACTAGTCCGTTCCAACCCGGACTACTCCGTTTTAGACCGGACAAGAAGTCTCTGAGTGAGTTCAGACTTGTCCGTTTTAGGCCGGACTAGTCCGTTGTTGAGTGAGTCTGAGCCTTTATGAGACTAAGTCTCAGAAGGCCGAACTAGTCCGCCCATGGGGCCGGACTAGTCCGCTAAGCCAACTAAACCGTTTAGGTCCGGCGAAGGAGTCTCTGAGTGACCTCGGACTAGTCTGCTCCACAGGCCGGACTAGTCCGGTTCAGAACGGAACAAAGGTTCCTGTGTGAGCTCGGACTAGTCCGAAGTTGGCCAGACTAGTCCGTAGTCCTAGATTAGAGAGTTTTCAAGACTAAGTCTGGTAAGACCGGACTAGTCTGCCCTTGAGGCCGGATTTGTCCGCCCCCTACCAGACTAGTCCGTTCTCATCTAGGACAAAGGATCCTGACTAAGATCGGACTAGTCCGCTCGTCACCGGACTAGTCCGGGATTTTGTGACCGTTTGAATCCAACGGTCACGAGACTTTAGTTGGTAGCCTTGTGACGTGAGTGGTCCCCCAACAACGGACTAGTCCGGGGTTCTGACCGGACTACTCCGAACTTTAGTAGGTAACGGCTAGATGTCGGGATCTCTATAAAAGGAGACCTCCAGCTGAGAATTGGATATATAGAAACCCTAGCACTGAAAACTTATTTCTAGAGCTCTTCTAAGCCTCTTTCCTCACCTTCTTGACCCCTAAAATTGGATCTTAATGAGTTTATGGATTTGTGAGAGGAGAAACGTGGTGATTGACGTTTGAGCTCTCGGTTTGACTCTCTTGCACTCTAATTGTTAATTTGAGTTCTTGGCTGTTGTATTTTTGATTCCTAGAACTGCTAGGTTGTTGTAGGGAGCCTCAAGTTATGAGTAGCTCCTAAGAGTATTGTATTCACATTTGATTGATAGTGAAAGAGCCCGACCTTGATCTTGGTGATCGCTCGGTGAGGGAAGGGTTGGAAAAGACCCAGTCCTTTGTAGACTCCTCAACAAGGACGTAGATTACTGTGTGGAATCGAAACTCGGGATAAATTGTGTCTCTTATTTCCTTTACCTTCTCGCTCGTTCACTAAAATTACTTGTTAAGCTTTCGTTTTATTTAACACTTGTGAATTGTTCTGCTGTCTCGCAATCTAATCATTTATAACTAATTAGTGAGATTGTTAGACTACTACATATCTTCCGCTTAAACAAACTTGAAATAAAAACCTAAAACGCAATTTTAATTACCTAAACCGCCGGCCTCCTTCAAGTTTAATCTGTTGTTTGCAATAGTTTCAGGTTTTATTAGCCTATTCACCCCCCTCTAGGCAACTTTCACCCCTGCGCCCCGTGTCCAGCACCCCTTCCCGATGCCGCCCCCTCCCCACGCTTTGCAGCAGCCAATGGGATGTTGTACGGGCCCAGGCGATGGCAGAGGTCAATTTGGTGTGGGTTTGACGATTCTTTTGCTTCGCCAATTATGTGGCAGAGATAGAGGGAGATGAGGAGAGAGGGAGAGAAAGAGAGGAGATGGCTGCAATGGCCAACTTGAGGCCGTTGAGGCCCGTCCATGGGCCGAGAGGAGATGGCTTCGATGGTCAGCTTGAGGCCGTCGAGGCCCGTCCATGGGCGGGGGCCCTTGTACTTATCCTTGTCGAGGTCCTGCTTGTAGCGAATGTACTTGACGGCGGCCATAGCGAAGTTGAGTTAGGGATGGTGAAAGAGGGGTCGGAGAGTGTGGCGGCGGCGATGGCCTTCATGGGCTGGACGGGCATGGGCACGCCATCGTCGGATCATATTCGACGGCAAAACCCTGCCCTTTAGGATCGGCATCGACGGGGTTCAAGGTGGTGGTCATGACTCCCTTCTTCTCTCTTTTCTACTTGAAGAACTGCACCGGGTAGTTGTCCCCTTTTTACTTGAAGAACTGCACCGGATAGGGGGTGTAGTGTTAAATAGATGGCATTATGTTTTCAAAATAGTAGTTTATTCGTTGTTATTATTTAAGATATGTAAATAAAGGGGTTTCAGGCCGACCCGGTCCGGCACAGCCTGACCCGACCCGACACAACACGCAATATATGCATTCTAGTGTGGAATTATCATCTAAGACCAACTTTCCTTCTTCTCATTCCCTCGTTCTTTCCCCCCTCGTAAATGATTTGTCTGCTTTGAAGGTATACCCTCAAAAATAGCTGAAGACCGCACTTGGATGTCTATTGGTTGGAAAAAGGATGGGAGACACTCAGAGGAGTGGTTCACCAATACGAATAGTTTCATAGAACGAGCTTTCTTGTTGTCAAACAACAGGAAGGTGTGGTGCCCATGTATGAAATACCAGAATGAGAAGTGTTTCGACAAAGTGACATTGACATATCACTTGTGTGGAAACGGTTTCATGCAACGTTATGAGTTGTGGACATTTCACGGCGAGACACCTTCTCAAGTTGTAGAAGATCGAGATGAGGATGACACCAGGAAATGTTGGTTACCTTGATGATGAGGTTGATGTTATTTACCAAGAACAAGAGTTGCCGGACTTTTTTGTTGTCGAGGCTGATTTAGGACTCGATGACTTAGTTGGAGATGCAGAAGATATAGAGACTAGTGAGATACGAAAACGAAAACAAAAACGGCTAACTACTACAACAGAAGATCGATAGTCTGATTTACGTAGTAGAGTATATCGTGATGCTGATGGATTTTAAAACTGAGTACAAGTAACGTTTCTTTCATCTCTTCTTTTCTTTTCTATACTTCCTATTTCATTCATTAGCAAATTTTCCTTTAAACAGGATGTCGTCGAGCAACAGCAGACGACGACGTACAGAGGCCCAGAGCTTTCTGTCACCGACACCCACGAGAGCAGACGAGGTCTTCTACGGTACTCAACTTAGCGGGGGTAATACAGACTCAGTTGTTGAGCCATCTACCGGAGTCGTCACCTGGATCTGTACAACGGTCACGACAGGTAAAGAATATTTAATTACAAAAATGATATAAGTAATTCTTTATTCTATAATATGAATCTTTAAAATTGTCAGGACGACTCTACGTCTGAGGACGCGGAGGCTAGGGTGCCTCCTTCTTCGGAGCCTCCTTCTTCAGAGCTTCCTTTGGAGCACCCTTCTTCAGAGCCTTCTTCTTCGGAGCCGGTTCCACAGCGGCGGACTAGGAGGAGCCACTCCGGCTCCTGCAGACCCAAACGATCGGGTCATTATTTGTCCGGTTCGCAATAGGTAAGTAAATCTCTAACAATTCAATTTAGATACTTTTAGACTTATATGTATACTAATTGAGAATCATGTATCATGACTTGGGAGGATGCTTCGTTCACGGGCCAAGGACGCCACACGCTGGTGAACGGTGTCTTGGGTCGTCTTGTCCGTTTGCACTACCCTGGTGTAGTGAACGGACGTGCTGTCACGTCTTGGGACGACTACTATAGGGCCCATGACATTCTTCACGACAACCACCAGGAGGCTGTTTGGCATGACTTCATGGTAAGTATGAACAATAGTTGTATAATATAAATTTATTGTAAGTTACATACATTTAGTTGTATATTTCTTTTTTTTTCAGGCACGGTATCATTTGGAGAATGAGGTCGAGAAGACGGATCAGACTCGTCTCGTCTTCCATAACTGTGCTAGGAAGATCGTGACACGGTCACTATCTACGGCTCACATTCAATCTATAAACGCGTACTTCAAGTTACATCCAGACGAGGGTGAGCCGGGGAAGGAATCGGGTGACACGTACTTGACAGAGGCGCAGTACACAGAGGTACAGTTTTTAGTTTACTTTGCTTCATTATCTGATCGTGATCAATGTTTTCATTCAATAATAAATGTGTGCAGGTCAGCGTAGCGTGGCTTGACAGCCGTCTAGACGTGTACCGTGTCCTGTGTGCTCTTTGGGCGAGCGAGGGCTTCCAGACAGTTTCTAAAACTCGTCGAGAGAGTAGAGGGACAGACGGAAAGCATCGTTTGGATGGGGACGGTTACATATGCCTCGCTAAACGGATGGTAAGTGCTATAAGCATTCTATTAAGTAATTTTATAATCTTCATTGTGCTAACATGTATCGATAGGAGCACGAGAGCGGTCAGCAGCCGACACTTATTGAGGTGTGGAAGAGGGGTCACTTGAGAAGTGATCCGTCGCAGCGTGACCATCTTTTTCCTCAGATGACGACGTCTATTATCGCGATTGGTGTAGTGACGTGCGTGTGCGTACGTGTTGAAATTAAATGCATGGTGATGGCACAGCCCACAGCATCTGCATGCGTTATTAGTGTACTACTGTATATATGTATACACATATATATATACTGCTCTACTAGTAGGTGGGCCGGGGTAATAAGCTATAGTATGACATGCATGTGACATGAGCAAACAAAACCCTCTTGGCATTTGCATCTAATATATGCCAAAGAATCGGACGGAGAGCAACCAGCTTGCGTTGCGTTGCAGAGTCCACGATGTCGTGGTCCCTCTACCTCTTGCGACTGCTAGATCTCACAGCAGCAACCATACGGATGCTCGCGCGGTAGACACACTGGACACGACAGTAGAGATCGACCAGACCATTCACGATATGTAGCTAGTACAGTGCCCTAGCTGCTGTGTGTGGCTGTGCTACCCATATGCATGATGTGCAGCAGGTCAACCCCTTGTCGCATCCCCTGGCTTCTCCTTCTCCCCAGTTAATTCGGATCCATTTGCATCCCGATATGATCGATGGTTCATCCCCACTAACAAAAAAAGTCAACCCCGATCGAATGCAAACAACCAAATTAGTCCGGCCGGCCGGTGAATGAAATCTACGTACCTGCTTCAACCTATATATGTCGTATAGCTTTGCATCTGAACAAATAATTAAATTGCATTCTCATCTGATATTGCGGTACAATTCGGTTAACTGGGTCGTACGTCTGGTGATGATACAACACGCTAGGAACCGGAATAATTTTCATGCATGCATGGGCGCTAGCTAGCTAGCTAGCTGCTAGGTCTCGATCGATCATGGTCATGGACTAGCTTATCAAATTGCCGAGAAAGTCAAATTCCAAATGCAAGACGCCACGGCAGATCTGTATGCTGCAGTATCCTTTTTAAGACTGATTATCCTTTTTAAGATGGAAATGAAATGGATACCACGTAAGTATGACCCATCCAGCTGCTGGTGTTAAGATATATAGGAAGCATGATATATGGCCGTGTTTTCAGTCACAGCTAGGCGCGCATGCAGGTCTGGATCTTGAAAGCTAGCTGCCAGAAGCTAGCTAGAGGCGTTGCAACACAAAGGCGCCACATCGATGGATGGAGATGGCAGGCCAGCTGTGGGTGGGTGCTTGCAACAACAAGGCAAACATATGCAGACGTCTGTCGTACTAGCTAATTAAGTTGCTTGGTATCCGATCGATCGGCCGGAGCGAGCCCTCCATTTCCATTGATGCAGATAGACAGCTTGTAGGTCTGTCTTTGGGACAGAAAAGGGTATGATTAGGTATCGGCTGATTGCCATTTAATCTGGTGCCTTCTTCTTCTTCTTCGATTCTTCAGTGTGGTGGTTGCAGACGATCGATAGAGACCCTAGCTGCAGCTTATCCATGCATCACGCGACCTCCTCCTGCCCTGCTAATAATCCCTGCTTCTACCTGTCCTTTAATTAGAGGCCCTAGCTTGATCCCTGCACAGGACATGTATAGCTGTGCCGCGCCGGCCCTATCTAATAAGCAGAGAGCAGTTCAACCTTTTAGATAATTGAAGTAGTGGTAGAAGGTACACTGTTGTTGTTGGTTGTTTTTCTGAGGATGGAATATATATAATATTTGAGGTCAACATGAATTAGCTAGTTTCACAAGTATATGATTCTTTGATTTGGTAATAAAGAGAGATCGATGGACCGTGTTTCGGGGGAAATTAGTTCATCTCTTTCCCCTCCGTCCAATCGATCAGCCATACACTACACGGTAGCTTTAGTGGTTGACAGATGCATGTATTAATTAGTAAACTCTTGTGTGTGTGTGCAACTGCTACTGCCTGCATGCAGTAGTAACTCAATAATATATATGGTTGCAGCAGCTGAGCCGCCCGGCCCGGGCGCGCGGCCCCTAAACAATTAATACTGTTCTCTCTACTAGCTTAGCTAGCTTGTAATGAAGAAATACTTACCTCTGCTGCAGCCGTATGTCGTCGTCCTTTAGCTCCAAACGGCCATGCATTCGATAAATCCGTATATCAAGAACACGCATGCATGCAGCTGGAACCAGGCCATCAGTAAAACTTTGCAGCTAGCACCCGGCCGGTCCCGAGCGAGCTGATGAGGGTATATTGGTCATTCAGCACGTACGGTGAAAAAAGTTGCATATATATGGCGGGGGTCGTCAGATCAGTGGTGATCGACTGAAGTAGTCACCGGCGAGGCGTCTTCTTCTTGCATGCTCTTGATCGTCTCTCGACCGTGTGTAGCTATAGATATATATAGTATAGATCGATCAGGCAAGCAAAGCAGCAAGGATACTACTACTACTAATACTAGTTGGATCAGCAGGCTAGGAATAGGAAGAAGCCAGCAGCAGCACTAGCAGCTGGCATGGAGGAGCGGCAGGATGAGAGCAGCAGCAGCAGCAGCGGCAAGTATTATTACTGGCACCAACAAGCAGCTGCTGACTGCTTGTTGGGCGAGGAGGAGCTCACGATGAGTCCTCATGGGCTTCTCGACGAGACGCCGCCGCCGCCGCCGCCAACGGTGGCGGAGGAGGAGGAGGACGAAGGGCCTCGTCGCCGGCGGGAGTCGATGGTGAACAAGCTCATCTCGACGGTCTACTCCGGGCCCACCATCAGCGACATAGAGCGCGCGCTCTCCTTCACCGGCGTCGGCGACGATCACCACCACAATAAGTACAGCAGCTCGTCGTCCACCTGCAGCCCGGTGTACGTACATATTGATTTCATCTGCAGAATAATTAGATGATCGACGGGCAATTAAGCAATCTTCTTCTTTATATTACTTGAAAATACATCACCGTTTCCTTCTTTTAATTTCCTTCTGTCTTATATTAATATATATAGATAGTACGTAAAAGATTTCATGTATGTATGTATGTATAGGGTCTTCTCCCCTGAGAAGGTAGTGAGCAAGATGGAGAGCAAGTACACGCTCAAGATCAAGACCAGCTGTGGGAACAATGGACTTGCAGACGACGGGTACAAATGGAGGAAATACGGCCAGAAATCGATCAAGAACAGCCCCAACCCAAGGTATATATATATCAGTTCTTGCTTGCTTTAATTAATTCATCAGCAGGTACGTACGTAGACGATTATATTCAGCTAGCCACTAATGAATTGTAAAATAATATAATTACAAAAGGAAATTCCCATGCATGACGTACAATTAAGGCCAGGGAACATCCGCCTGGCCTGACAGCAGAGCCACCTGTCTGTCTGTCTGTCTATGAATTGCTGCATGTCTACATTGCGTTGTTGATGATGGATGAGGCAGCTGCTTAATTTGCTTTTGTTGAAAGATTTGCAAAGGTAGGTGAAGAATTAATACTTATATACACATAGATAGTAAAGCTACACATGAAGTGAGTACCAGCTGCATCTTTCCTTTTTTTGTTTTGAAGCAGCTGCACCTTTCTTTATTTTTTTTATGTTCTTTGAAGCAGCTGCACCTTTCCTTTTTTTTATTTATTAATTAGCGCAAAAAGAACAATAAACTAAACATTGCTAAATAAAAAAAAGTAAAAGTAAAAGTAAAAAAGTAAAAGAAGAAATACAAATGTGGCAGGAGCTACTACCGTTGCACGAACCCTCGGTGCAACGCGAAGAAGCAGGTGGAGCGGGCCACGGACGAGCCCGACACCCTGGTCGTCACCTACGAGGGCCTCCACCTCCACTACACCTACTCCCACTTCCTCCACGCGGCCCAGGCCCAGCAGCAGCAGCAGCAGCAAGGCCTCCCGAAGAAGCCCAAGAGAGCACCTCTGCTGGATCTGGACGTTCCATCGGCCCATCGTGATGAGGTCAGCCCACTCGGCAGCGGCGACCTTGCCCTTCCTGCTGCTGCTGCTGCTGCTGGAGATGCTGCTGTTGCCGTTCCACCACCAACGGCTTGGGGGTACGTTATTGATGGACACCAAGACAACCACCACCATCACCATCAGCAGCATATGGAAGAAGAAGAAGCAGAAGAAGAAGACAACATGACCAATAGCAATAACGGCGGCGGGCTCCTGGAGGACATGGTGCCGCTGCTGGTCCGTCGGCCGTACGGCTCAACCACCATCGTCGCCGCCACCTCGCCGGACCAGACAACCACCAACAGCTCGTCCTCGTCGTCCTCCGTCTCCTGCTGGACTCCTACGTCACCATACATCGACATGGCCATACTCTCCAACATCTTCTAGTTATTATAATATAGTAAGTACTATGTGTGTGTGGACGCGCACATCAAAGAGATCACGTGCAGTCCTAGCAGTAATGCAATGCAATGTGTGTGAGTATATTATACTACTGTAGAAGAATTGTTTGTGATCATTATCAAGTTAATTTGTAAGCCAAAATAAATAATAATTCAGAAAGCTGGGGCTTCCTCGTCCTCTGTACCCAACTAATGCAGATCAAGAAGCTGTTCCAAATTAAAAGAAACCGCATGTGAAGGTGTTGGGCTAGAACTAGAAACGTACAGCACTGACTGACGTTGGGCCATTCATTCCTCAACGGCTACTTGCCACCACAGCAGCAATGAATAACAACAACAACAAGAGGAACACAGAGAGAGAGAGAGAGAGAGAGAGAGAGCGCAAGTGACCGTTGCGATCCATCCATTCACCATCTCCTCCCTCCCCGGTCTGCGGCGGCCGGAGATCCATCCATCCATCCAACCATCTATCAACCATGGCCGCGGCGACGGACGCCAAGCCCCGCCTCAACGTGCCGCCGTCCATGGCGGGCGCGCTCCGCCTGGATCCCCCCTCCCCCTCCCCCAAGACGCCGTCGCCCTCCCCCTCCTCCAAGAGCAAGAGCGCCACCACCTACAGCGACCGCTTCATCCCCTGCCGCTCCTCCTCCCGCCTCCAAAACTTCGCCATCCTCGACTCCAAGGACAGCGACACGCCCTACTCCCGCCTCCTCCGCGCCGAGCTCTTCGACTCCCCTGCACCCACCCCCGCGTCGCCCAACAACCTCTTCCGGTTCAAGAAAGACGGCCACTCCCCCGCCGCCAAATCATCAGCGCAGCTCGGCTGCGCTCTTTCTTCTCCCTCTGCTTCTTCTTCTTCTTTCGGATACGCGGAGGTGGGCTCGCCGCAGAAGCAGCCCAGAAAGGTCCCCAAGACGCCCCACAAGGTACAGTAATCTTGCTATGTCTCCGTCTTTTTTTTTTTAACTTATGTCTGATGATGAATATTGAAATCAAACCCAACAAAGGTCCTTGACGCGCCGTCCCTGATGGACGACTTCTACCTCAACCTCGTCGACTGGTCCTCGCAGAACATGCTCGCCGTCGGCCTAGGGACTTGCGTCTACCTCTGGTCGGCCTCCAACAGCAAGGTGACCACCAACCTCCTCCTCCTCATCATCCATCACCTGTGTCAGTCTCACCTCACGGATCAGCACCCATCCAGGTCACCAAGCTCTGCGATTTGGGGCCCAGGGACAGCGTATGCGCCGTGCATTGGTCACGGGAAGGCTCTTATCTAGCCATTGGAACCGGCCTTGGAGATGTCCAGGTTCGCTCTCCCCCCCCCTCTCTCTCTAGTACTGATGATACAATTCAGAACGGAGGGAGTATAACGCGCGCACTGATTTGAACCTGCACTAGATCTGGGACAGCTCGCGCTGCAAACGGATTAGGACCATGGGAGGTCATCAGACACGGACTGGCGTACTAGCATGGAGCTCGTGCATCCTGTCCTCCGGTAGCAGGGACAAGAACATATTGCAACATGATATCCGTGTTCCCAACGACTACATCAGCAAGTTCTCAGGTCACAGATCAGAGGTGACATCCCCGATCTCACATAGATACCAGCATCTGATGTAATCTAGCGAAACGTTTTAGAACTCGGTCTGCGTCGTGTCAGGTTTGTGGGCTCAAATGGTCGCACGACGACCGTGAGCTTGCTTCCGGTGGAAACGACAACCAGCTATTAGTATGGAACCAGCGATCACAGCAGCCTGTGCTGCGGTTGACAGAACATACAGCTGCGGTGAAAGCGATAGCGTGGTCGCCGCACCAACAAGGCCTCCTGGCATCGGGAGGCGGAACAGCCGATAGGTGTATCCGGTTCTGGAACACAGCTAATGGGAATGCGCTCAACTCAATCGACACAGGCAGCCAGGCAAGTTGTGGTTCACCTCTATGCTCCGTGGTATTTCGAATTATCAAATAAAACGAAACGGAGGGAGTACTGTGTTTCTGCTATCCTCACTCACTGGTTGCTCTTTGTTCCAGGTTTGCAACCTTGCCTGGTGTAAGAATGTGAATGAGCTCGTGAGCACCCATGGCTATTCCCAAAACCAAATCATGGTCTGGAAGTATCCATCTATGTCCAAGGTACCAGCAGCACCTCACATCTCTTCATACACCACCCATGACAAAACTATGAGACATTGACTTACTTAGTCAAGTGATATGTATATTGAGGAATGAAAACCACTTGCTATGTACCATCATCCATAACAAGCTCTAACCGGACAGAGCAGCAATCTACTGACCACAGAGTATTTTTGATAAAATAGGTTGCCACTCTAACCGGACATACAATGCGCGTGCTATACCTTGCGACGTCACCTGATGGCCAGGTAAATCCTAATCCCATGTGCACAACGCTGTTCAGAGGTTGTCTGTTAAGGAGATGTAAGCTCATGAGATATAATGCCCCCTTTACATTTACAGACCATAGTAACTGGAGCTGGCGATGAAACTCTCAGATTCTGGAACATTTTCCCTTCGGTGAAGGCACAGGTACGCCCCCCCCCCCCCTGGGTTTTAGAAACAATTCAGAACTCTGCAATGCGAGTTTCTTCTAACTCTTACCCCCCGCACCCTGGCTGCATTCAGACTCCTGTTCGTGATGTTGGGCTCTGGTCGTTTTCAAGGAGCCACATCCGGTGATCCATAATCCTTTGTTGGGAAGCATGCATAGTCTGTCGAGTGATTTGTAAATCGTCAGGCCTAATCAATTATTCTTTGTTGTTTGTGTGTGAGAAAGAGTTAGAGTTCATTAACTTGACACCGATTCTTGAAAGTCGGCTGATGTATTTGATTTGGCAATTGACCACCTACAAGGGCTTTGTATCCTCACTAGAATGTTTCGGTGAGTTTTCACATGGTATTCGTTCTGATGTGGTACAAGAATAATAGCTAGGGGGCCGTGTTGTACAGATGAAATCTAGTCTACACAATCTGGTACAAGTAATATAACTCTACACTCTACAGAGAGGTAGATGACATGAACACCGGGTATCGTCTTCTTCAGAAGTGCGCCAGGCTGTATATTAGAATCCATGAGAGCTGCAACCAGAAGATTTCGTTAGATGCATATAGAGCAGCAGCAAAGGCTCAAGTTGTATAAGCAATATGCTACTCCCTCCGTTTCGAATTATTTTACGCTGTCTAGTTCATTCAAATAATTCAAAACGAAGGGAGTAGTAAACAGTTCACAACGAAATATAAATCATGGAGCCAGTGCCAGTTTCATGTGATTAGCAATGTAATAAGTTCAATCATTACCAGGAAAAGGGTGAAAGAGGCAAAGAGCCCCTCCTGAAGTAGGGCACCATGGCCTCCAAAGTCTTCCTCGTCAATCTTCAATAAATAAGTGTAATACCAATAAACCATACCAGTAGAGATAGACAGAAATCTGTAAAATGACAAAGCAAAATACATTACAGGACCATACGAGTCAAGAGTAGTTTTAGCCAAGCACCCTACTACGGAGTACTCCCTCCGTTCCATTTTAGTTGACGTTGGGAGAACTAAAATGGAACGGAGGGAGTATAATTTAACACAGGGATAACCGCTATATCTCATATAAGCGTAAATGTTTGTCCAATACGTACTAGTTAAACCGTGAGACATCTAATGAGGATCCTTTTCATGATAGTAAGTAAATTATGTTCAGGACTGTCAGATGTTTAACAAAGATCAATCATCAGATGATGTAATTGCGGAGCGCAGCATAGGAAGAGCTAATGGTTTCCTATACTCTGAGATAGATAGATAGAGAGAGAGAGAGAGAGAGAGAGAGAGAGAGAGAGAGGGGGTTGGAGGTTACAGGGCGATCCAGACGGCGCCGACGAGGGGGATGGCTCCCCAGAGCAGGCCGCAGACGAGCCCCAGCACCTGGCGGATCCAGTGCACCGCGTCCAGCAATTGATCCTGCCGGGAGAGGCGTGCGACGTCAAGAAGGAGACAGAGGAGTGGATCTGGAAGCTGCGCCGCCTACCTTGTCCCAGGAGGCGTCGGGGTCGAGGTACTTGGCGAGCTTGGAGGGGAGCACGTGCCCGTTCTGCGGGTGCGGGTGTGACTGCTTCCCTGCCACCACCGCCGAAGAAGAAGACTTGGCCTTCTTCATGGCTCCCTCTTTCGACAGCGGGGCGGCGGCGCGCGGGGAGATGCGATCGATGAAGAAGGGGAAGGAGATCTAGGGAGTTACGCCTTCGGTGAGCGGTTACGTACAAGGCGTTTTTTTGTGTTTCCGCTTTCATCAAACGTGAGCACTCTGGCAGAGGGAAGGAGAGAGAAGAGAGAGGAGTAGAGTAGAGTAGAGTGTAGGCTGGCTGGGCACTGGCAGTCCGATCCGGCCTCCGCTTCTCGATCGACCACCGCCGCCATTGCCAATCTACTGCTACTCCCACGTGAGCTTCACTTCACTGCATGCCATTCAAAATCAAACCCCTCTCCGCCGCCGCAGCCGACTCACCACAGTAACCCTAGCTCCGGCCGGCCATGGTGTCGCGGGGCCTCTTCGGGTGGTCCCCGCCCCACGTGCAGCCCCTCACCCCCGTCTCCGAGACCTCCGAGCCCCCCGAGTCCCCCTCCCCCTACGCCGCCGACTTCGTCCACGGAGCCGACGCCGCCGCCCCCCCGCCCGACGACGACGCCCCCCCGCCCCTCGACGACGCCGAAGATGACCCCGACCCGCCGCCCGCCGCCGTCCCCTTCAACCGCCTCTTCGCCTGCGCCGACCGCCTCGACTGGGCGCTCATGGCCGCAGGCAGCCTCGCCGCCGCAGCCCACGGGGTCGCCCTCGTCGTCTACCTCCACCTCTTCGGAAGGGCCATCAACGCGCTCCACGGACGCCACAACCACGACCTCTTCCAAAACATCAACCAGGTCCCGTTTCACCCCCTTCCTTCGCTTACCCTGCTTGCTATGGATCTTCTTCACTTGTTAACCTGCCTTTGCGTCATCCGTTGCATCCCTCACGCTTCTCTCCTCCTCTGCAGCACGCTCTATACTTCCTGTATATAGCCATAGGTGTCTTCTTCGCCGCATGGATAGGTAAGAGGAAGCTGCAATTCTTAGCTTAACCAGGGCACTGAAATGCGGACGGTCAATTTACCAAAATCTCCCGTATCTTCAGAGGTTTCATGCTGGATTTTGACTGGGGAAAGACAGACGGCCGTAATAAGATCCAAGTATGTTCAAGTATTGTTAAACCAGGACATGAGCTTCTTTGATACCTATGGCAACAATGGCGACATTGTCAGCCAGGTCCTCAGCGACGTCTTGCTCATCCAGTCTGCTCTGAGTGAGAAGGTCAGATCTCGTACTCAACCTGCTTCATTCTTCTTCATGCTCTAATGGTTCGCTCTACTGTTTCCAGGTCGGGAACTACATTCACAACATGGCTACGTTTTTTGCTGGTCTTGTCATCGGCTTGGTCAACTCTTGGCAAATAGCTCTATTGACATTAGCAACTGGACCCTTCATTGTGGCCGCAGGAGGAATATCAAACATTTTTCTCCACAGGCTTGCTGAAAATATTCAGGATGCTTATGGTGAGGCAGCAAGCATTGCTGAACAGGTATTCAATCCGCTGAATATCTTGTACAACGCCTGCATACCAGCTATGAATAACCCCCCCCCCCCCCACTTGCCCAAACCAGGTTTCAGTGTTACGCGATTAGAAACAAACTGGCATGGCCTGCTAAATATTTCTCAAACTGTCGATATTCTAGCACGTGAAGCTTATTGTGTCTGAATGTAACTCGTGCTGTTATCTGCATTTTCTACATGGTACATGATCTTCAATTCTGCTGGTGTCACGATATTTCAAAGTCGGGAAGCAAAATAAATAAGTAAATAAATAAACTATTTGTTGATAATGTTGGCACGGAACAGAAGTTAGGTGTTTAAAACCTGCAGGCCTGTTTGAAAAAATCGATATGCGTAGCTTTATCTAGGGAATTCACCCCGTTTTCGTTTTCTGCCTTGTTTACTGCATGCTGGATTTTTTTCATTGCCAATCAAGGTTTTTCTTTTGCAGGCAATCTTATACATTACGACTTTGTACTCCTTCACAAACGAGACTCTTGCAAAATACTCTTATGCTACTTCACTTCAAGCAACACTGCGTTATGGAATACTAATAAGTCTGGTACAAGGTCTTGGTCTTGGATTTACATACGGGCTCGCCATATGTTCTTGTGCCTTACAACTCTGGGTTGGGAGGTTCCTCATTGCTCATAGAAGGGCTAATGGTGGTGAAGTTGTAGTAGCCCTGTTTGCAATTATCTTGAGTGGACTGTAAGCATACTTCTAAGAGTTTTCCTTTAGTTGCATTTACAATTCTAAACTGATAATAGTCTTAGTCGAGCTCTTAATCGATTGCAGTGGACTCAACCAAGCAGCAACAAATTTCTACTCCTTTGAGCAAGGACGAATAGCTGCATACAGACTCTATGAAATGATAAGCCGTTCAACATCTAGTGTGAACCAGGATGGCCGAACCTTATCTTCTGTGCAAGGCAACATTGAGTTCCGTAATGTCTACTTCAGCTACCTTTCCCGGCCAGAAATTCCCATCTTGAGTGGATTTTACCTTACTGTGCCTGCTAGAAAGACTGTTGCTCTTGTTGGCAGAAATGGTTCAGGAAAAAGCAGCATAATTCCTCTCATGGAACGCTTCTATGACCCAACCTTAGGTATTATAGTTGAAAAATGTTATTTATGATACTACTCATTACCTTGATAATGTTTTTTGATTACCAGTCCTTACATTTTAAAGGTGAAGTACTTTTGGATGGGGAGAATATTAAGAACCTGAAGCTAGAGTGGTTAAGAAGCCAAATAGGACTTGTGACCCAGGAACCAGCTTTGTTGAGCTTGAGCATTAGGGAAAATATTGCATATGGAAGGTCCGCTACAACTGACCAAATTGAAGAGGCAGCCAAAACAGCTCATGCTCATACTTTCATCAGTTCGCTAGAAAAAGGATATGAAACTCAGGTTCTACGTGTGCTACATCACAATCATCAATCAAACCATGTGTCTTTTTGTTATACAGATAGAAGTTGTAACATGCATATTTTATTGAAATTTAAATAGGTTGGTCGGGCTGGTCTTTCACTTACGGAAGAACAAAAGATAAAGCTCTCTATTGCTCGAGCCGTGCTCTCAAATCCATCAATTCTTTTACTTGATGAAGTTACTGGTGCTTTAGATTTTGAGGCTGAGAAAGCTGTCCAGGAAGCACTAGATATGCTAATGCTTGGGAGGTCTACAATCATCATAGCTAGACGACTCAGCCTCATCAGGAATGCTGATTATATAGCAGTAATGGAGGAAGGTCAACTTGTTGAGATGGGGACACATGAAGAATTGTTAAACCTTGATGGTCTTTATGCGGAACTTCTTAGGTGTGAAGAAGCAGCAAAACTTCCAAAGAGGTTAGTCCACCCATAATCTTGCTCAGGAAGTTTACAATTGCACGAGTGATTGAGCTCTTTCTGTCAAGCAGTAAGTCTAAATGGCCACTCTAAAGTTTGTAGAAGTACTGCATACATTTGTATGGATTACTTGAAATGTTGAGACTCTTGCTTATGTTACTTGATGTTATTCAGCTACTCCTATCTATTTTAATTTTTATTCAGCTACAACTAGCATGAACTGTGTATTCTTGATTCCTGCAGCTGCAGTAACTATTGATTAATACTTGTTCTATTGATTTACTAAGGTCTCATTTGGAGGCATGAGTTTCACAGGATGTAGAAACCTATGAAATTTCATTGACACCCTCTGTTTCAACTTTCAACTGCTACCTAAGTTCTTCTTTAACTATTTCAGGACACCAATCAGAAACTATAAAGAGCCGAGTTCCTTCCAAATTGAAAGGGATTCATCAGCAAGTCACAGCTTTCAAGAGTCATCCTCTCCTAATATGTCAAAATCGCCATCACTTCAGAAAACACATGGCTTTTCTGCATTCCGAAATTCCGATGTGAATCATAACTCACATGAATCACCAAATATCCAAAGCCCCCCATCAGAGCAAATGGCAGAGGCTAGGCTACCAATGGTTGCTTCTGACAGAGCTCCATCCATCAAAAGGCAGGACAGTTTTGAAATGAAATTGCCTGATCTTCCAAAAATTGATATCCCGCTGCATCGACAGTCTTCAAAAAATTCAGACCCAGAATCACCAATATCACCGTTGTTGATTTCTGATCCAAAAAATGAGCGCTCCCACTCAAAAACTTTTAGCCGGCCTCTTGATATATTTGATAGTTTTCATGCTGATGAGGGGTCTAAGAAGCAGCAGACAAACACTCCGTCATTTTGGAGGCTTGCTGAGCTTAGTCTTGCAGAATATTTTTATGCTCTGTTAGGAAGTGCTGGTGCAGCTTGCTTTGGTTCATTTAATCCTCTTCTTGCTTATACAATATCTTTAATTGTGGTGGCATATTACAGAATCGGTGTCCGTGATGTACACGATGAAGTGAATAAGTACTGCTTGTTCATTGTTAGCATGGGTATAATTACTGTACTAGCTAACTTCTTGCAGCACTTCTATTTTGGTATAATGGGAGAAAAAATGACTGAGCGTGTAAGAAGGATGATGTTTTCGGGTATGCCTTTGCCTTCTCTTAAATGTGGAATTAACAGTTGCATCCTTGTATTGTTAATGGTGCAACCCCACTTTTGTAAAAACTTATACCATGTCTGTGCATGAAAGCACGATCCATCAATATCTAATCAACAACAACAAAGCCTTTGCCCCAAGCACGTTGGGGTAGGCAATTCATCAATATCTAAGACATTGAATAATGCTGATATGTTCTGTTATCACTGCATTTGAAATATCAGATTTACAGCACACTGTTTACCCCATTCCAGCAATCCTGCGCAATGAAGTTGGTTGGTTCGATGACGAAGAAAATAGTGCGGAGATATTATCAATGCGACTTGCAAATGATGCAACATTTGTTCGTGCTGCTTTCAGCAATAGGCTTTCTATATTCATTCAGGATACATCAGCCATTTTTGTGGCACTTCTTCTTGGTATGTTACTAGAATGGCGTGTTGCTCTTGTTGCACTGGCAACTTTGCCCATCCTTGTTGTTTCTGCAGTTGCACAGGTGAGCTCTCGTCTGTTTCAACATTTGGCATTAATATATCGATTCCTTAAGATAGTGAAATCTATTTTGCATAAGTAAAGTTTTTCTTACCTATGTGATGCATCTATTCTACTTTTTTTTTTCTTTATAAACTTTTGCACAATTTATTTGGCATTTCTTAAGCTCTGAACTGTAATAAAATGTTAATTGTGTTGGAACAGGGGTTTGTAAACTTTATTTGATTTATCTTATTGTTTTATGATTACCTGGCATTTACAATGTTTGTTGCTGCCAGAAGTGTCAACTCAAGTTAAACAATGTATACCTTCGTCATATCTGGTTTAATGGAAATAAACATGCATACATGTCCTGTGACCCAAACATACGAGAAGTCTAGAACTGAAAACCAAACTTCTCTTTCCTTGTTTACTATACAATGATGCAAAACTCTGTTTTGAACCAAGCCATAAACACACTTCAGTATTATTGGCTTGATGTTATTGTGCTCCCTGTATATCTTAGCTTCTCTTGAAGCTTCTTTTCAGTTGCACTTGCACAATGTTTTGTCCTGTACCATTACTTTCATAATAGTTATATATATTTTAAAATTTGGATATGAACAAAGCAGTTATTGTTACACCTTAAAATATCAAACCGAGACACATTCCCAGGATATGAAATGTTGTGGTATATATTGAAACTTTTTATATGAACGACATCAAAACTTCTAATGGACAAGTAGGAACATAAAGTCATTAACACTGTTATGACAAGTCTACCTGTATTCCTTGTTTAATTTAAGTTTGTATGAGAACCTGCTACCTGCTTTTGGTCTAAATTTTGTAGTAACCCGTCTAATGTTCTAGTATCCCCATGCAATTGAAGAATGTTGATCACATGCCATTGTAATTGAATAAGTGCTTCAAAACCTTTTTTCTATAACAGTAGTGCTCCAGAACCTTGGTACACTTTCTTGTTCAACTGCACAATTGAATTCGTATCTGGATTGCCCTTTTGCAGAAAATGTGGCTTTCAGGCTTTTCCAGAGGAATTCAGGAGATGCACAGGAAAGCTTCTTTGGTACTTGAAGATGCAGTGAGGAATATTTATACTGTGGTGGCATTTTGTGCTGGTAACAAAATAATGGAGCTCTATAGATTGCAGCTTGGAAATATTCTTACGAAAAGCTTTGTTCATGGAATGGGTATTGGTTTTGCTTTTGGCCTCTCCCAGTTCCTTCTTTTCGCCTGCAATGCACTTCTGTTGTGGTATACAGCTGTTGCTGTGAAGGATGGGCATCTTAGTTTGGTAACAGCTCTTAAAGAATACATTGTCTTCTCCTTTGCGACTTTTGCACTGGTAGAACCATTTGGCCTTGCCCCATATATTTTGAAGCGCCGGAAATCCTTGACTTCAGTATTTAAAATTATTGATCGCGTGCCCAAGATTGATCCAGATGATGCCAGTGGCCTGAAACCCCCTAATGTGTATGGGAGTATTGAATTCAGGAATGTTGACTTTTGTTATCCAACACGACCTGAGATGACAGTTTTTAGTAATTTTAGTCTTAGGGTTAATGGAGGACAAACTGTTGCTGTAGTAGGTGTATCAGGATCAGGGAAAAGTACAATAATTTCTTTGATTGAGAGATTCTACTATCCAACTGCTGGCCAAGTTTTGTTGGATGGTCGTGATTTGAAGTTGTTCAACTTGAGATGGTTGCGGAGTCACATGGGATTGGTTCCTCAGGACCCTGTTATATTTTCCACAACCATAAGAGAGAATATAATTTATGCAAGGCACAATGCGACTGAATCTGAGATGAAAGAAGCTGCCAGGATTGCAAATGCCCACCATTTCATTAGCAGCCTGCCCCATGGTTATGACACACATGTAGGGATGCGTGGAGTGGATTTGACTCCTGGGCAAAAGCAGCGGATTGCCATTGCTCGTGTAGTGTTGAAGAATGCACCCATTTTGCTTCTTGATGAAGCCAGCTCA
This sequence comes from Neostapfia colusana, assembly GCA_030760725.1. Lineage (NCBI taxonomy): Eukaryota > Viridiplantae > Streptophyta > Magnoliopsida > Poales > Poaceae > Neostapfia > Neostapfia colusana. The sequence goes on from JASWHV010000018.1 coordinate 73,469,864, forward strand.
GCTATTGAATCTGAGTCGAGTAGGGTGGTCCAGGAAGCCCTTGACACACTGATCATGGGGAACAAGACAACAATTCTCATTGCCCATAGGGCAGCAATGATGAAGCATGTGGATAACATTGTTGTGTTGAATGGTGGTAGGATTGTTGAGCAGGGAACACATGATTCATTGGTGCAAATGAATGGTTTGTATGTCAAGCTGATGCAGCCTCATTTCACCAAAGGTTTTCGTCAGCGTAGACTAATATAGTTGCAGTTGATCCGGTAGATAATGTACATTATTATATTAAGCTAATCGGCTTCTGCGAGACTGACCCAGGGGAACATGGAATGTGGCTTCCATCTACAGTAAGATACAGCTACTTTGATCCAACAGAATAGGCATTGGCATAGGGCACATTATTTATCACACTAAATTAGCATGTACCTTACCTGGTGGATGATGGGGACCTTAGTGTGCTCTGGTCCGATCCTCTACTTGTCTGTGTTGCTCATTCACCATTGCTCTGGTCTGATCCCTTCCGTTACTGTTTGTAAGGCTGTATGGATTATTTGATCTTTTCCTTCGTGTGGTGACACAGCAAAGTCGTCAGGGAGTTTCTGTGGATAGAAAATTGGTTGGAACCCAGGATGACCTGTGCTGCCTGCCTATTCATGCATTTTTGTAATTCATTATTAATCTGGATTTATTTGATGTAGTTTGGTACTGATGCCCTTCGTTAGATATATTACTTCTTGGACCTTGAGGATGTTTCTTGCTGCGTCGCTTTGTATTGAAGTGTAATTAGTGGAAGTGGATGTTGGTACTTTGTTTGCTAGGATCTATGTTGCAATGCCATTGCTTTTCGGTGCCTCGGGATCATATTGGATTTATTACTATTAGCTCTTTGTTGCTTGATCAATGGCTGTGTGGAATCGTTCCATGTGTGTTTTTGTCATTTGCAGGGTTTTGGTTTGGTTACTTGCAGTTTGACTTTGCCCCCTCCAGGTTATTTTTGAGTGAACACTGAACACGACCTGGTATTTTGTCTAGTACGATTTTGCTCTCCTCAACTAATGTAACGTGCTTTATTTTTTTGAATGAACGGGTGCCAACTTCATTATTAGTTAAAGAAGATAATAACTGAAACTGGCAAATCAACTTTAACTTTTGAATACTGCAGGAAGGAGAAGATAGGCATTGCCCTATCGTTGTTGGATAGACTGGACAAAAGGTAACATGTTGGTTTTGATTATTATTATTATTATTTGATTGCATCAGATCTGAGCAATAGTTCGTCGTATTTTCGTTATGTTGATGTGGTTATATGACTAGCTCATTATGTTATGGCCACCATGTTTACCCTTCCTCTCTTAAATGATGTTTAGGACAAAAAATCTAGTTCTATTTGGCTGTTCTAAACGTCATTTATTTATTTTAGAACAGAGAAGCATCAACACATCACAAAATACACCACTCGCCTTGCTCTTGGGCATACACTATTTAGAGGGCATGGCCGCTGTCTGAAAAGGTGGCAGAACCCTTGTATAGAATAGGTCGACCCTATCATATCATAGACGGGCTTAAGTCGTCCCGCCTGAACAAAATATATCCACGATTTTTATGAGAAATCTTGTGAACCAGCACTAGATACATGAAAATTTAGCAAATTTTGTACTTAAATGAAATATTTGATGAGATAACTTCGCTTATGTTGTAATGACATAGCCGGTCCCAAGCCCGGGTAAAGGAGGAGGGGTTGTGATAGGCTTGGCGAGCCAATAACTACACTTAGTCATTCTCATGAAAATGAAATTCAATAGAAATTTGTTGGGGGCGTAACCCTCTTAGCGACGCGTCATATCGGAACCCGGGTATGGTGTTAAGTGGGCAAGGGTCGGGTCGCCACCGCCTTAGTGGTGCACCATATCGGAACCCAGAGATGGTGTTAAATGAGCAAGCACCGGATCGCCACCACCTTAGTGACGCGCTACATGATCACCCGGATATAGTGATAAGTGCGCAAGGGTCTTTGCATCTTACTCGACGGGTGCAAAGCGTAAGGAAGCTAGCCGAGGAACATAGATTTCGGGTGAGTAGTTTGAATGTAGGATCCTTGATGGGGAAGCTACGTGAGTTAGTAGATGTTGCCATTAGGAGACGAGTAAATATTCTTTGTGTACAAGAGACTATATGGGCGGGTCAAAAGGTGAGAGAAATCGAGAATACCGGCTTCAAGTTTTAGTATTCTGGATCGGCTGAGACTAAGAATGACGTATGTGTTCTAATAGACAAGAGTTTTAAAGACGGAGTAGTGGATGTTCGAAGACGAGAGGATAGAATCATCTTAATTAAGATAGTTATTGGGGACATTGTCTTGAACATCAGATGGACTTTTTTCATGAAAGGGAAGGTTGACGCTTCCGTCTCTCAATTGGGTCGGAATGAGAGTCTGGGCCTATTTAAGGCCCGCCAACTCTATATGGGCTCGTGAATTTTATTTAGATTGCAGGCCCAAAGCATTTTATTTCTTTCATCCCCCTCTCTCTCTCCTTTCTTTCTGTTTCTCTTCTAGAAAAAAAAGAAAAAGAAAAAAGAAAAAAGATAAACAATCACGTCGCATTTGACATCTCAATTAACTCAAATCCCTTCCCGACTCATCATGAGACGAGATGATTTCCCTTGTTCTGTGATGAATCGAATCACACAACACAGACAGACACTGGCACACAGACACAGCTGAGCCGAGGCGAGCCACGCCGACGTCCACTGACCTAGGGTTGCTCTCTGCCGCCGCAGACCTGGCATGCCGCTCCGGGATCCGGGAGCTCGTGCCGCCAGCGCGCGCCACTATGGCCTGCCGCCGCGATCCGCCTCCATATCCACCACCTCTGTCCGCAAGCCGCCAGAACCGCTCCGCCGGGCCGTCGCCGACTGCCTCTCGCCGCCCGCGCCGCACACACACGGCCCACCTGCTGCAGCAGCAGCCGAGGCGTCCCGAACGCTCCGGGTATGCCCCCTCCCTCCCTCCCTCCCTCTCCTCTGCTACTGATTGTTTATTTCTCATGTTTATATGCTGCTCTGCCAGGATTATATAGCCAACCCTTCAACCATCGATATGGCATATAACGTCCTCATTGACCATGCCCTTGCAGAAAGTGATCGTAGGTCTGTCATTCATCTCCTTTCTTTGCACGTCAAAAATGGCGCTCACTGTTTGATTTTACCCCTCCTCCTGATTCTTTTGAACCAGCCCAGCAGTTGTCCCCAGATGTGTGACACTGTTGAAGAGATACCTCATCCGGTAAGAGGGTTGTTATCTCTCCAATGTTTTAGATTGCGGAACCTGTTTGCGTTAATTAATGATATCAACCCTTTTCGGTCTTCAGGTACATTCCAAGGGTGCAAACTCTGCGTCAAATTGATTTGTTTTGTGCAAACACGATCGCAAAATGTGAACCAACTCCAAACAGCAGAGCACCACCGTTTGGTCTATCAGCAGCAGCTTCATCAAATTCCTCATCTCTCGCCCCACCAATATCCAACTTTGCCTCAGCATCTCTTGTCAAGTCTTTAAACTATGCTCGCTCGTTGGTTGCAAGACACATTCCCAAGTTGTCGTTCCAACCCGTAGCCCAGTCTGTCGCATCAAAGCAGACACTTCCTTCACTTTCATCGTTTTTGGACCGGTCTTTAGTCTCTCAGTTGACTCCAGAAGTTATTAGCAACAGGGGAAATCTTGAATCAAAGGAAATCCATTGTCAGTCTGATCTGATATCATCAGCAAGTGAAAAGGTTGATGGGCTTGAGCCTGGAGATGATAGCAAATATATATCCTTTGACATATTGAGTTGGCGATGGCATATTTATGGTGAACGGCAAACATCTACATCTGCTAAGGAAAAGTATATCTCTTCCGCTTATTGTCTCTCTGTCTGTACTCTCTCTCTCTCTCTCTTCTCTCTTCTCTCTATCTTCAGTATTTTCATATACATTCCAGTCTTGCAAGCACTGACTATGTCTCTCGTTTCCTTTACTGCCAGCAACAAATTTGTGGTACTTCAGGATTTTCATACACATGGGTTTCTTGAAGTTGGTGCTGCAGCTCTCCTAGTTGGAGATATGGAGGCGAAAATTAATGATCAGCAATGGAAATACTCTGTTATCCAGGAATTTCCAGATATTGATTTGTTGCAACCTTCAACATCTACACCTAGTACCTTTGCATCATCGCAGAGTCATTTAAAAGCAATTACTGCTTCAAAACGCATGAAATCAGGCCCGAATCAAGTGTGGTATGTCCTTTTTATTTATTTTATGTTTCTTTTCTCCTCTTGAAAATTTTGTGTACTGGATTTTCTAGTTGTGATCTTGATCAGGTTCACTTTTTTTAGAAACAATTTTCTGCATCTAAGTTGCTGGCGCTGACCGGCCATTTTAACTCCATGCTAAACTAAAGGTTGCTGAGCTTCCTTATAATTAGATTAGGGAAAAGTGATTAGTTCAATAACAGCTTGTCAAGGAGGATACATATATAGGGGGACACAGCTTAAGTGCTAAGCAACCCTAATACAAAAGACTAAAATGCCCCCTAATACACGTACAATCCAACACCCCCTGCAGTCCCAACGTCTAGCCATGGCAGATGTTGAGACTGGACCGAAACTCGGTGAACACCGTGGAAGGAAGTCCCTTGGTGAAGATGTCGGTGAACTGCGCCGACGTCGGAACGTGCAGGACTCGCACCTCCCCGAGAGCCACCCGCTCATGAACGAGTGAAGGTCGATCTCTACGTGCTTCGTGCGCTGATGCTGCACCAGGTTGGTGGAGAGGTAGACGGCGCTGACGTTGTCGCAGTAGACCAACATACTCCGGGCGAGGGGGAGTGTAGCTCCTGAAGCAGCTGCTGAAGCCAGGAGGACTCGGCCACACCGTTGGTCACGGCGCGGTATTCCGCCTCGGCACTCGAACGGGACACCACGTGCTGCCGCTTCGAGGACCAGGAGACGAGGTTGCCGCCCAGGAAGACGGCATAGCCGGAGGTGGACCGGGCAACCCGCCCAGTCAGCGTCGGTGTAGACAACCAGCTCGGAGGCAGAGTCACGCCTTAGAAGAAGGCCGTAGTCGTGGGTACCACGCAGGTACTGAAGGATCCGCTTCACCGCCGTGAGGTGCGGCTCCTGCGGATCATGCATGTGAAGACACACCTGCTGAACCGCGTAGGAGATGTCCGGCCTGGTGAAGGTGAGGTACTGCAGTGCACCTGCAAGACTCCTGTAAGTGGTAGGGTCGGCGACCGGGGCGCCGTCGGACAAAGACACCTTCCCCTGGGTGTCCACGGGAGTGGAGCACGGCTTGCAATCAGCCATGCCCGCTCGCTCGAGGATATCCAGGCAGTACTGGCGCTGGTGGAGGAACAGAGCACCCGGGCGGTGCTCGACTGCAATGCCCAGGAAATGGTGGAGCTGGCTGAGATCCTTCATCGCGAATACCAAATTAGATTAGGGAAAAGTGATTAGTTCAATAACAGCCTGTCAAGGAGGATACATATATAGGGGGACACAGCTTAAGGGCTAAGCAACCCTAATACAAAAGACTAAAATGCCCCCTAATACACGTACAGTCCAACACTTATTATGTAGATTCTTTCTTCAGGTTGTTTAGCATAATCTTTCTAACTACTTGCATGATTTGTTTATATTATTGAATCAATATATATGTATTTTGGTACCATCTTTCATTTGTCCTTTTTTGTTAGGATGAACATACCGGCAAACACCTTCCGTCCTCGAGCACGCCCCCTTTTCCAGTATAGATACTACAGGTACATTGCTAACTTCATATATTCACTTTCTTGACACCACACACCCTTATTTTGGAGCATCTATATTGATATGTACATTATAAAGATCAGTGTTGCTTTTCTGAGTTTGCAGATAATGTAGGGAAATACAGAAATAATAGCTATCATATACATTTAAAATTAAATAATGCTACTGTATTAATCACTTCGGATTTTTCATGTATCTTTTCCAATATGTTACAATCATGTAATGGTGTGTTTCTGTATGCTTATCTTGCTAATTGTGTCACCCTCTTTCACTAGTGAGCAGCAACCCTTAAGATTGAATCCTGCTGAAGTTTCTGAAGTCATAGCTGAAGTTTGTTCAGAAACTACTTCAGTTGCTAATCCATCCATTGCTCCATCAAGATTGACCACCCAGAGCCGGCAGCCTTCAGCAGATGTGGCATTCAGTGTCCTTATCAAGCTTGTCATCGACATGTATAAATTTATATCTTTTTCTTTCACTTCTCCAACGTGCTTGGGACAAAAGCTTTGTTGTTGTTGTTCTTTCACTTCACCAATATCAAACTGGCAAATGCTCTTTTGTTTTTAACTTTTCTTAAATTGTGGTTAAAAAGTCTCCTTCAGTTTGGCGTACTACTGATATCATGGCATGATGATTCATTCAGTACATTAGAGTATATTTTTCATACCAAAAATATTACCCAATGCTGAAAGCTCACACACATGGTGGGTTCTGGGGAAAGGAATTTCTAGGCAGCCTTCCACTTGCTTATTTTGCAAGGGGGTTGATTCGAACCTAGGACCTCCAGAACACAAGTGGAGAGACTCTACCACTACGCCAGGCCTGCTCTTCTTCGTACCAAAAAGATTGGGTGATTTTATTAGTACAAACGTCATTTATATTTTTTATGATGCCAATTATTTTCTCCCATGAATGTTCTTTCTTCTCTTTCATATGAAAGCTCTCTGTATTTAAGCATGGGTTCAATTTTATTATAAAACTGTCAGTTGTCTTGTTGTCTTGATTTTTAAATTATATTTAGGTTGGTGTGCACATTGTATGGATATACAGATTTATTATCTTATCTTTAGTAGAATAGTGACTCAAGTGGTTAATTACACAGTACGAAGATTCACTCATAGAATGTTCATTCAAGTGATTAATTTTGGAAGACACATTAAATCTTTTCTTAAAATCATAGTTCTAGATCTGAAAGTGATTGCTTGGAAGGGTAATTTCATGATTGAATGGATTACCCCACTTGATGTTTTCTGAGCCATTTTTCCTCTAATCCATCCTTGATATCCTGCTTGCATAGAGCTAAAGAAGAACTCACACATTTGTTTGTATTGTTGTTGCAAATAAAAGTCCAGTATTCTTAACAAAATGCTTTCACTTGTGAGCTACTGAAGGTAGAAAACACTGATTTTCTTGGGTAACCATAATTACCTTTGTAGAAAGTAATTGATACAACAATTAGCCTGTAATGTAATGCCAAATTACATACCAGATAACGTGAATTCTTTCTCAGGAATTTTCTTGTCTTTTATCCAGGTATATGATGGACTCCAAGACAGCTGCTCCGTTGACACTTTATATGCTTGAGGTGTGGTACTTTTCATCATGGTTTTGGAAGTTGTCAATTAATTCTTACATTTTTAAGTTTTCAGGGTATGTTGAGCTCTCAAAAACCATCTGTCAGAACAAAGGCTCTTGATTTGATCCTAAACCTTGGGGTACATGCACACTTGCTGGAACCGGTGGTTGTTGAAGATGCGCCACTTATAGATCAAGGTGAAACTGTGAACCATTCTCATCTGAGTAACGAATACGGGTCAAGTATAGATGAACAGAGAGCACCAGAACCAGAAGAAGAGCAGAATATCAGTCCTGCTATTGATCTATTTGAATCATGGATTCTGAAAATACTTTATGAGGTTCTCCTTCTCCTAGTACAGGTAACTTCGAGAATATTTATTTTTGACACGTATTTCGGTTGTTACATTGTGCTTCTCTTGATCTCAAGGGATTGTGCTAGCTTTAGGAAATTTAATGATTATTATTCCCCTCAGAGGTATATTTTCTCATTTTTGGTTACATGAATGCATCTGTTCTTTTTTTGTTATCTAGCATGTGTTCACACTGTTGTGTAAATGTAACTGACAAGTTGTCCTACTGTTTTTCATTGGGAATTAGCTAACTCTCAGAATGTCGGTTACCTTTAGTTATAAAACATAATTAATTGTTATTAAACATTTTTTTATCTTTTCCTTCTGGTTGCTGGTTAGCTGATACTTCTGGATTTTTTCCATTGATCTTATTACTTCAACAGATGGAGGAACAGCAGGAGATTGTGTGGGCCTCAGCATTGAGTTGCCTATTTTACTTTGTTTGTGATGGAGGGAAAATTATCAGGAGTAGGCTTGGAGGTCTGGACATAAGGGTAAACATACCTCCCTTAAAATTCTATTTTGTTGTTGTGCTCTGTTCTGCAAAAATTCTTACTCCTGATTTTCACGGACATTTGGGCTTTATGAAAGTTGATACTTGAAATACTGAACTATTTCTCTGATGTTGGAAATATGATAGCAAATTCACCCATTTTATGTTCCATTTACTGCTAGACATGATATTTTTTGAAATGTATAAAATGCTTCTGTTTCGGGCGGCCACAACCCTAAGAAGTGGCAAATGAAAACCGCCAACTGTCAGAAGTTCAGAACAACTGAGCATGTTGAATCTACAGATTCGACCGAGTTATTACTGTCGTTTGCATCTTTCTGAGGCAATGTTTTTCATAGTGGCTTTTGTATCTATGTTAGTGAGGCCATTTCAATGTATTTGGTATTTAATAATTTGGCTAAAATGTAACAGATACTCTTTCTGCAAATGGTGTCATTTACTGACTGATTATTAGCAATCTTCTGCTAGTCACTTGTTCATTTTTTAACCTGAACAGGTTGTTAAGACTCTCCTTGAGATTAGCGTGGAGCACTCATGGGCAAAGATAGTGCACAGCAAGCTCATTTGCATGCTGACAAATATGTTGTACCAAGTATCAGATGTTCAAAACAATGTTTTTGATACACATTTCACTCCCGAGCGGATAGAACTTCTTGGTGGAATCAACTATATCTGTCTTGAGGTTGGTCTTACTCTATTTTTATCTTTATTTGGCATCTGGGCTTTCATCTTCTTACTCAAATGGTTTTTATTCGGTAAATTAAAAGCAAAAAAAGAGAAGAAAAAAAAGAAAAGAGAAGGATTCTTATTAGCTGGTAGCATTACGAACCAGTTGAATAAGGAAGACTTTTAGACTATGAATGATATTTCCATTTAAGTGCTATCATATTCCTTCTACGTAGGATTGATGTCCTATTTGTGTATAAAAATGCATTTTTATTACTTTGCACTTGATCTGCTCCACTTGCAGCTATCTAAATTATTTACTTGGGGCTAAATTTGGTGAATTATAATTCTTTTGCCAATTTTCAGTGCTATAACAATTTTCTGGGTAATAGCCAATGTGAAATGTATATTTGACAACCCAGAAAGATTGGGCACGTTTTTCTTTGTGATGTTTCTTTTCTGAGAATTTGGTGAGATAATGTGGTAGTAGTAGCCAATTGCCAGTTGTGAACCAGACCTCCATCTATTATGAGAAAACTGATCCCTTTTGGTACCAACTGTTAGTGACATTACGGGTATTTATCAGATATGAGATAGCATGTTGTCCTCGAAATGTGATACCAGTTTGTTTCAGTTTTTCTCCCCAACCATCATATTGAGATTGTTCTAACTTCATTAGAGGTTTGTAGTTAAGATACTTTCTGTTGCATCATCTTTTATCTAAAAGTATTAATGACACATGTTTTTATGTCTACCACCTATACAGTATTCACGAGCCAACTCCAGGGAAGAGAAGAGGGATTTGTTTTTTGTTATTTTTGACTACGTTGTGCATCAAATAAATGAAGCATGCTTGGCTTGTGGTATTTCAACCTATAATTATGATGATGCACAGCCACTTGCTTCCCTTCTCGCGTTTGCTGATGCTCCAGAGGCCTTTTATATATCAGTGAAGCATGGTGTGGAAGGCGTCGGAGACATGCTGAGGAAAGCTATATCAGCAGCATTATCGCAGTCTGCAGAATATGACCAATTAAATATGGTATCGTGCTTGTTATATGCTACTAATGTTATATGCTAGGAGATTAAGGTTCTGATATAAACTAAACATGTATATCTGTCGCCCTTTTTTCCTCTATAAGTATGGCTCTTTGCTTAAAATAGGCTGAGTAGACAATCTGGTGCTAACTGATACGACTTTCGATCCTCATATGTTAGTAGATTAAGATATTGTTCAGACGTACTGAGTAAGTATTTCGTTTGCCTTTTTCCCTCAGGTATGTAAGGATCTTTACTTGCATGAAGCTAAGAGTAGACTGTCCGGCACTACTTGATGAAGCTTTAAAACCTCTATCAAGTAGTTAATTCCTTTCTGGAAAAAAGCCACAGTTGTCCAACTGGCTCCCCAAACAAGAACTTGACTTAATTTATGATATAAACAATTCAAAACTGAACAATATGACTCCTATCCTGGATTGGAGTTTTTTTTGGTGACGTGGAGGTAGTTTTGACTGATTCTACTTAGTTTTGCTACATGTCACTTCCAACCTGGCTGCCAGTCTGCCAAATCATGTGCTCTTCCCCGTCTGTTTGCCATCCTTGACATGACCATGCAGAAGAATGTACCTGCATGTCTCACCTTCCTCGTGCAACAACAGCAAGTATGCAAACACATGCGTGCCTCCTGCATGAGGTGCCCTCCTGATGGGTGCACAGGGTAGCCCCTTGTCGATGCACCACAAAACCAAGCAGTTCACTGCTGCTCGTCAACATAGAAAAGGAGTCCATGTTGATGCTCCATGAGACTTTGGAAAAGAAGCCCAACATGAAGGAAGAACAAGCTTGCGCTCTGATAAGTTCAAGTAGAGCACCCGCTAGTTACCTGTTGTGCTTGAATCCAATTTTGGAACGCCATTGCAGTTGTTGAGTTAATGACTCATTTCAGGTTTCTTCACAAAAGCAGCAGGGTCGTTGGCGAGATCCTAGTAGTTGTGCAGTGGTAGGCATTTAGAGGAGCTCATGAGAGTGACTAAGTGTGTCTGCTACCAAGCTGTGTTAGCGGGTTTGTATTCTCAATGTAGTACATGCTGTGCTGCCATATCCATCCATTCCGTACCTCCACTGTCTTGCTCACCAAATGGCCTACCTGTCCATGACATCACAATGCACATCCTCGCTCCAGACTGCTGTCTTCCAGAATAGAATTGCTGCATGGGACTCTCCCTTCTATTTCTTGCTGGCTGCCCTGCACTGGTTTGACGCCATTGTCACTTGATCTGGAGGTTGCATTGCAAAGGGAAGTAGGGCGTGGGGATCACAGTCGCAGCTGCCGATGGCAACGTTAAGGTCGGTGACAAGGTTGGGGATTATCAGTGATGTGTTTGGAAGACAACTGAAGCGCTTTGCCAAGACCTCCTGCAGCGCTACCATCAGCCGTCATGGCAGCCTCATGCAGCAATTACTCAGCAGCCGTGTGCCAGTTTGGACAGGGTGTTCATGGCACATGATGACAACCTCGTGAATCGGCAGGGACACAACCGCAGAGGGCGCTGGAGATGCGAGGGAAGAACAGTTAGTGGTGGTGTACAGACAATGGAGTCTGGCAGGAGGTTGAAGAAGCTGATGACAAGTCATATGTCCAATAGTGTACAAAACCACTTCCACGTCATTAAAACGACTTTCAAAATTAGGTTTTGGGTAAATTGCTCAGTTTTATATTGTTGAGGGTTTTAATATTGAGCCAAATTATTTAGGGTGGTAGTACGACTAATGTGATTGTTGGGAGAAGTAAATAGATTTTTTCTTCCTTTTTTCTGCTATAGGAGTGAAAGCACTTATGCCCAAGGAAGAGTTATCTTTTTACCCAACCATGATGGATTATTTATGTTAGACTGTGTAATTAGTGAGATAATCAGGGGCAGTTTAGTCCTTTGGATGTGATTAGGGTTAGGGGCTTAATAGTCTTTTTCCCTCCCCTAATCCCTCTATATATTGTAACCTTGGCCCCTCTGATTAATCATCCTATTGACTCTTCTCTAATAATTTAATCAACTGTCTATTTTAGTATCACAATGGATGGCGCATGTACATTCATATCTAGCCGACCCCAACGTGCTTGGGACAAAGGCTTTGTTGTTGTTGTTGTAATGGATGGCCCATGTACATTCATATAGAAGCAGGCAGTAAATTCCCTATTTATTTTCATAATTACCCTATAGATCAGACATTAGCCTCTAGCCCTCTCTGTGTATTACTGATTGGTGCAATGAAGTATATGTTACGGATTTTCTTTTTCTACTAGGAACTAGGGAGTGTGGATGACACACTATGTGTAGCATTTGTTCTGGTTCTGATTAGAGCTTCAATTTGTGTAGCTTCTGGACAAGGTTATTAGGAAACTTGATGGAACTGTCAGCACATTTTCCAGGATTGACAGTGAGTTTGCTTATATGATCGAAGTAACAAAATCATGCAAGTGCTTGGGCAGCATTAAAGACGGATGTGATGATGCTGATGTTGCACTTAGAGCCAGGCTTTGCTGGGCTACATTGCACTCACTTCTTCACTCACATATTTCATCATATAGGCACCATGGATATATTTGGCTAGTTGAATTGCTCCTTTCAGAAATCAGTGAAGAGACAGATGGTTCAATATGGTCTAAAATCCAAAAGCTTCAAGAGGAAATTGAGGTTGCTGGAAGCCAAGATTTGTCATGCTCAGGAGTTCCTCTGACTGTTTGTATGCTTTGTGGACTTCTGAAGTCAAAACACAATTTCATTAGGTGGGGATATCTGTATGTGCTTGACAAATTTCTGATGCGTTGCAAATTATTATTGGATGACAGTGACATGCAAGACCACACAGATGCTGATCATAACAAAAATCGTCTTGATAAAGCTTTTGCGGTTATAGATATTATGAATAGTGCTTTATTGCTCGTAGTTCAAAACAATGAGACAGACCATATCAATATCTTAAAGGTAATTTTCTTATTTATTTTCTTTTAAGAGCAAGCATCAAAACCAGCCATTCCTATGGATATGAAACCCAGTTTGGGTTTCATATCTAGCCTACCTCAACATGCTTGATACAAAGGCTTTGTTGTTTGTTGTTTTTAAGCGCAAGCATGACCCATGTACTCACCTTCCTAAAACTGGCAGTTAAAAAATGCAAAAAAGGAGAAATATGGCAATTGTTCCTTAATAATCCCTGCTCATAATGTTGGAATTTGGAATTTTTTTGTTAGAGTTATTCTAGTTTTTTTTCTTCCTTTTTCCTTGTTTTTATAACACTTCCTCTCTTTTACTTCATTGATATTGAGTTTCATGTCTAGCCGACCCCAACAGGCTTGGGATAAAGGCTTGGTTGTTGTTGTTGTAAGATAAAGTTAGAGATAGAGTATAAATCTATCACAATTCAGTATAGGAGTCTAGGGAGTAGTACTCTACTAGGATCCTACTTGTAATTAGGCTATATATATAGCCAGCCATATTTGAGAATAAATCAAGGAGGAAATTAGGGATTAATAAAGAAAGAAAAGGGCAGCCCGGTGCATGTAGCTCCCGCTTGTGCAGGGTCCGGGGAAGGGTCCGACCCACTTGGGTATCTTGTACGCAGTCTTTCACTACATTTCTGCAAGAGGTTGTTTCTGGGACTTGAACCCGTGACCTCATGGTCACAAGGCGACAGCTTTACTGCTGCACCAGGCCCCCCCTTCAAATTAGGGATTAATCTAGTCCGGAATTACAACATTGTTCACACTGCTATCCAATTGCTCCCCATGTTACTAGTTTCTGGCTTCTGCTTTTGGCTCGTTCTTGTTACTGGTGTGTCACAGGGCATCTAATCCTTCGCTTTTGACCCTTTTTTAATGCACTAGACATATTTAGGTGGAACTAACATGTTTGGTCCTCTAGCTTATTCAGTCATGTTTGTAGATAAGGAACTTCATGAGAGAGTTAATTTCTGATAAATTTTCAAGGATTAAGCTTTCAAGTTTCAATTTAATTTCAGAATTCAAAAGTAATTAGTTTTGTACTTTTCTTTTACGGATTAGAATTAGAAAATATTCATTGGAGTCCATGAAACTTCTTAATTTGGTTTGCTATTTCCTGATCTCCTGGTGCGTGATGTGCATAAGTTTATTTACCATTAATATTCTTAAATTGGTAAGCTGTGATTTGCATTTATCCTATTCCAGATGTGTGGCATGCTTTTCTCTCAATTATGCCTGCCAGTTCCATCCACAAATGTGTTGCATCTAGGGGGCCTTCAATCCCTTGGTCAACTTTTTGGTTGCACAACAAAGAACATTGAAAGTAATTTGGAAACCCTTGGATCACACCAAAATGTTGGAAATAAGAATTTTTGCCGGAGTGAGACACTACAGGATATCTGCATAAATCAATCCGTTCAATCCACTTTACTCTGCGAAACATCAATGGCAGCACTACTTCTTAGAGGTCTCGCAATAGCTCCAATGCAGCTTGTAGCTCGTGTACCAACTTCGTTATTTTTTTGGCCATTGATACAACTTGAAGGGGCAGCCAGTGATGATATTGCATTAGGTATTGCTGTTGGTAGCACAGGAAGAGGCAATCTTCCTGGAGCTACATCAGATATTCGAGCAGCACTTCTCTTACTTTTGATTGGCAAATGCACGGCTGACCAGGAAGCGCTGAAGGAAGTAGAAGGCAATGAATTCTTCAGGTTCCTCTTTTATTATCCATCATCTTAGTAGGTTAAGTTTTTATGTGTATCTAATGCTCGATACTTGTCTATTCAACATAACAGGGGTCTTCTGGATGATACAGATTCAAGGGTAGCTTATTATTCGGCCGCCTTTCTTTTGAAGGTATGATGGAAGATTTTTGATTGATCATTGATAGTTATTCTCCAGATTGCCCTAAAAAATTTTGTATGAACAGAGAATGATGACAGAGGAACCAGAGATCTACCAGCGGATGCTTCAGAGCCTCATCTCAAAAGCTCAACAGGTTGAGGGTTTTTCCCCTATTTTATCCTGTGGGTGTAATTCAAAATATTACTGGAGTGATAGCCATGAATGTCGTGTCTAGATTAGCTACTGATGTATTGTTCAAGCACTTTAAGCCTCGTTGGAGATTTTATTCTATAGCCGACCCCAACAGGCTTGGGATAAAGGCTTGGTTGTTGTTGTTGTTGTTGTTGTTGTTGATTTTATTCTATGTGTATCTTATGACTAAATTAAGTAGGTGCTGACGTGTTGTTTATGTTGTCACCAGTGTAACAATGAAAAACTTTTGGAGAACCCATACCTTCAAATGCGCGGGATATTGCAGCTATCAAATGATTTAGGAGTCCAATAATGAGTTCCACGCGGTATTTTGATGGATAAAGCTCTAGGTTAGAATCAGTACTTTTGACTGTTTATTGCAGAAGAATCTGGAGCTGCATTACCTGCTCCAAATTTAGAAAGGTGTGTGCTGCTGAACTAATTCGTCAGTGATCAAATCTTTGTCTATTCCTGTCGGTATAAACACTTTACCTGAAATGGTGCACTCTCTGAGTTTTTATGTTTTGAATATGAGCAGTAGCAAACGGTCTTAGTAGTTTTCCAGGTAATAGTTTCATGGTAGTTCATCTAGTAATGTTTTGTGCATTCTGAACAAATTTATTCTTTGCTTGATGGATAACAATTGCAACCTCATGCTTGGAAGGCTCTTTTCCATCCATCGGTTGAGGGATATAATATCAGTGATTCAAAAGTGCAAATACTGAGACCACCGGAATAGTACTCCATTTGTGTGCTCTATGGCGTTACTAATTGGTTTTTCAATAATTTTACAGATGCTACGTGAATCATGTACAGATTTGGCTGTATGCGCATGTACAGGCCTCTGAAATTCTTTGTTCTTTATTAGATTTGTGGGGGGGGTGTAATTTGGAGATCGTCTATCTGGAGGAACTGACAGGTTAGGACGTGAAGATGTGACTCCCTGCAATTTTGTAATGTTGCACCATTTCAGATCGAGGCAGCACAATTTTTTTTGTGAGGCATACTTGGTTCAGTTGCTGTCTGTATGTGGGGTTTCCCCACCTTTCCATGGGAAGTACCTGGGCGTAGATGCCTGTATGATAGTCCAGTGGCTGTTTGGAAGTGAAGAAAGCTTTTGACCCTTCCATTCCAGATAGGATTCACTGAACAGGCCGACAACTTTTTCAGATTTGTATATTTTATTATTTGTATTGGGAGATAACCATGTAAATGTGTAATGCTGAACAAAACAGTTTTGCTTATGCTAATTTGGAACAAATTGCTCGGTAACTGGTGTTTAATTGTAAATGACTGTTAAGACTGATCGTGACTATGAACTTGCCCTGTTGGGTATTCGACGCCCGTGGCAACTTGGTTGTGTAATATCATATATTCTCTGAAAGAAAGAAGACCAGCAAATATGATACTAGGTTTTGAAGGGAGCACAAAATGGGTGATTGTATGTGCACTCTCTCCGTTGCATTTTTGTTCCTAAAGAAGACGCCTTATGCTGTATAAGTATGACCAGGATGACAGTTTTGGTCCTTGTTATAAGCAAGCGGGTTGACAAGTGATCGTTTGGGATATACTCTCTGTTTTGAAATAAATAATGTTTAAGATAGTTAATTTAGTTTCAATTGAACTTTTTTCCTAAACATTTTGTAAGAAACGGAGGGAGTGTTGGTGCTTCGGATTTTTTATTAGTAATCGGATGTACCGCTGTTCTATCTCGACTTATATCTCGAGTTGATCTAGCTAAGAACACACAGATTTATCCTTGATCGGATAAGAATATACTACATCTAGTCGGGGTGTCTCGCTTGCTCTTACTCGAGAATGGGGGTTGTTTTTATAAGTGTGAGAGTCTGCCCTCTCGAATCGGCAGACCTCTCCTATTTATACTCTTTCTCTTTTCTCTCTCTTGGCGAGGAGGCAAGTTGTGGGCACCGAAACAGCTTGTCCCGTCGTACGTCTTGATAGGATACTCGATGGAGCTGTCGTATCCTGCCATCACACCTGCTCCCGTCCCATTGTCGGGGAGTAGTCCATACGAGGCGCACGCGCGCCCCATGTACCACTCCTCTTCGGTCTCGTCGGAGGTGACGGGCATTCAATTCTAGTGCCCGATTACCCTCCCACTCGGCAAAGGCGGCACCTGCTCCGCATTGAAAGCCACCTGCTTTACTCCTACCCGGGCTCGGCCCTTACTTCGGGGCTTGGACCCCCTTTTGGAACCGCTTCAAGGGGCGGATCTTGCATCCTACCCAGGGGTCGGCTCCGGGCTTTGTAAAAGCCCCAAAAACATATATGAATAAAACTGAGGTTTGAATTCATATGTGTGGCAAAGGCATGAAAAATGGACTTGCTAAAACTTTTTTTCATGCAAAGTGATACATGGATGATCATCCAAAATAAGGCTCACATTTTTATTTGAAGGTGTTGAACCAATACGGATTTAAATACCTCTTTGCATGAAAGTTTAAAAATCAGCTTTCAAATTCAAAGTTCACACAAATTGTGGCAAAAAACTTTGAATTCTCATGCAGTCATATAGTTTGGAATTTTTGCAAAAAGTTGGATGACAAACTTGTCATTAAAGGGTGGGCTCAAAAAGGGATGAAATGGAAGCATTTCCAAATTCCAAAAGAATTTAAATTTGCTATGCACATTTAAACTGAATTTGGCGAATTCAAATGCTAGCCCACTTTTCAAATTCAAAACCTTTGAATGGATGTAGATTGACTTGAGGAGATCTTTTGGGGAGGATATTGGGTGGAGCCCACATGTCATGGTCTGAAAATTGTGACTTGCACACTAAGTATGGGTCTTTGTTTTCAACTCCATGAGTACCTTCTCACCATGAGCCACCGAGAGTGGCCGAGCCACCTCCTGCTCCCTCTCCCCCGCACCGGCGATCGATTGAAGTCCCCCTCGTGCTCTCTACGTGATCCACTCCCCCTCAGACCGAGCAAAGCCTCATTTGCTTCCTCCTCCTCGCGAGCGCACGAACAGGGACTCCTCACCCCTCCGCTCCTCGGTGATCTTCCGGGAAACCAAAAAGCTCGCGCCACCTTCCACCCCCAGCTGCTAAACGGCACCTCAAGCCTATTTCCCACCTCCTCGATGCACAAACAGCCGAGTTCCGGCGTTCCCGAGCCCTAGAACACCTCCACCGCGGTGACCTAACTTAAACTGGCGCTCATGGACAGCTCGCCACAGCGTGTTTCATGCCCGAGCGAGCACGGCAACGGGAGTGCACGACCACCGCGCTGCTTCCACCCAAAGCTTGGAGCAAATCGTGGAGCGTAGCCAGCGAATTTGAAGTTTTTGCTCCGGCGTACACAACCCGAGCGTCCGGTACGGGAACCCCGAAATTACCCCCCTCTAATTGTTCTTAGCGCATCAAATCGTGCACACACGAGCTGGACTAGCCGGCGGTCATTTTCCTTTTAGCAACCGTCGCATGAAACCACCTAGGGACGACGGATTTTGAGCTCTCCCGAGGGTGTTCATGGCGGATCCGAGCGGGCGCACGATGACAACCCGTTTGCGGCCATTCCCAAGCTAGTTTGAGGCTTTGTCGAGCTTCCTAGTCGTGCCCTGGTGTTGTAGATCGTTTTAGTTGACGTTTTGGCGGGCTAGAACCCTCGGCCGACGGCGCGGAAGTCCAACTGAGGCCGCCGCACGTCGCCGAGGTATTTCCGGCCACTGGCTACCCGAGCTAGCGCCACCATCATGTTTCCCGACCTTCTAAACCCACTGGCGGCAAGTCTCAGCCTGGGCGGCGACCGGAAACGTCCGGGACGGCGAGCTCCGGTGGCAGTCCCGCGACCTGGGCAGCGCGCACGCGAAACAGCGGCAGGAGGAGGAAGAAGGGGCGGGCCTCGGCTGTCAGCGGCTGGAAACTTTAAACTGTGATCGGCTGTGGCCCAGATCCTCTGTGCTGGCGCGCTGAGAACTGTGTGACCCGGTGTGGCTTCGATTCCAGTGGCTGGAGTTTAAATAGTGGGCCCAGTTGAATTTCACTAGGGAAAATAATTTTAGAGATTGCCACAAATTTAGAAAATTATATCTTTGTGTAGGAATCTCTAAATTTAGTGATTCAAATTGGGTTGGACTCATTTTGCAAAGATATATGCAAATATGCAATCCAATGTGAATGAAAGTCATTATTTAATTCGGGAAAAAAATCTTTAAAGCTTTTCAGCAAAAGAATTTTTTAGGGAGTTTGGTTCATCCAAAAATCCTCAAATTTTTCCGGAATATTATTTAGGATGTTAGAGAACACCTGTAAAAATTTCAGCCCAGTTGGAGTTGATTTGATTAGGGAAATTCAGATTTTAAGTTGATGTGTTCAATTGGATACAGAAACATTTTCAGAGAATTTCCAAAACTAAAAAATTCAGTTCTGGGTAATTATTAACTCCAAAAGTCCTAGGGAAATTCATGCAGACCCTATGAATTATAATTGAAATTGTAGTTCACTAAGTTTGGCATGAACATGTGAGTTACTTCAGAATTAATTTCTTTTCGCTTAATTGCTTAGCGAATCGTTCTGAATGAAACACCTAATGAAAAGTGTTCATTTTTGGTTCTGAACACTTTCATGTGACCAGGAACTCACATGTAAAGTTTCAGCTCAAGTTGAGTCGTAGAGCTCCTTGTCCTTATTCTCCATGCTTATGTATGTGGAAAAATACATAAGAGTATTGGAGGAATTTTAGAGAATACATATTCTTTCCAAATTAGCTGCAATTTGGCAAGCTAAATCTCTGGTTAGAGTAGTACATGCTATAAAGGTTTTGAAGTCATTGGAGTTCTGTATCTTCAATTTCCTTCAAATCTTTTCAGCCCACCTTATATGTTCATTAGTAGAGACTTAGTTAGTTTATAATCCAACTTCTAAGTAAGCTGTAGTTTCTCTTATTTTCCTTGCGCAACAGAGGCAACCCATCATTCTTATTACTTCCACACATCCCTTTGTTCATCACAAATTCAAATCTTTAATTATATGAATTGCATTATAAAAACACGTGCATATACATATCGATGGGACTTACGGCGGAGGGAATCAACGAAGAAGTTCGATGGAGTGAATCCATTGAAATGGATCAGATAATCAAGCCTCAAGGAGGACGAGACTCTAACTGATTTATATATATTAGTCCCCTGCAAAATAAAGACAAGCCCCGGTTTGCATCCAAATTTACAAGTTTTTATTTGTATACACTTTATATTGTATAGAATATTAGTTTTACATTATGGCTAGGTTTGTTTGACACTCCACATGCATGACCAGAAAACACTGAAGTTTAATGTAGAGTAGGTCATCACTTGATTATAACTGTTGATCTCAAGTTAACAAAAGTGGATTAAAAGAGGCATAACTTGAGTAGGTCATTTCCTACTCGTGAACCGGGATTAATGGAGATCAATAGGAAGAGTTGAGAATTGACCCTCATAGTTGAAAATGGAGACCGGGCAGTGGATGAAAGGCTCAAGAACATGGTCCTGTGAACCTAGTCTACGTCTGAGTCGATTAAGGTCCGTTCTCGTGTGCGGCCCCATTGGACAAGTTTGAGATGTGTACCGGATGCATACCGGTTATATGGGACTCAGGAAACCGATGTAACATGTTAACCTGGGTGTCGAGACAATCCCCACCGTCTTATGCAGATGCTGAAAGGATAGAGATGTCGGCTCTACGAGGGTTTGACGTAGTGCGACTTAATCCAAGTCGATGGGACCGGTTCGATATTTGGGTGTCGTGTGAAAGGTTGCCACATACGGCGTTGAGGGGATCGATTGATCACCGGTCTCATATGGTCGTATGTGTCGTGTCAGCCAGGTGTTTTTGATTCGAATCACCGTCGCTCGCGGTAGTGAGCATACTTGTACACTGAGTCGTGACGTAGTAATAAACTGAGGAAAAAGTTAAGATGCTTCGTGAGAAATTCTAATATTGGAGATGAGGGATGATCAACACTTTCACTAAATTTACTTTCCACCTTAGGCTAGTAGCATCGAGACAAAGCCTTTCTTGTTTGATTGTGGAGTCTCGGCGTTAATGGCACAAGGTCTCTATGGGTCTAGGTAGCTCACTAAAGTTACTTTCACCTCGGGCAAGTGACATCGAGATGAAGCGTTTCTTGTTTGATTGTGGAGTCTCGATGTAAATTGTGCGAGGGCTATAAAAGTTGCTTAAAATTTGAAGAACTCTCCATTAGCTTAAGTTCATATTTTGTGTAAACTTCTATATTCAACCTTCTATTTAAGCATGTAGATTTTCATGACTAGGGTGACGGTTAAGTCCTGCTGAGCTTTATGCTCACGGATACTGCATAAGTTGTTTTAAGGTGATAACACTAGGCTGATAAGTAGGGTTGTCCGATGAGACTCGGAATTCTTCGAGTGGTGACTCATGGAAACCCTGCCGCTGCTATTGTGGTCGTGTTGCTAGTGAGAAGGGTCCGCGGACTGGACGTCTTCTCTGTTGCTTAGTATAGAGATGTGATATGAGTTGTATAAATATTCCGCTATAGACTATTTTGAGAAGTATTTGTAAAAATTATATTTTATAAGCTCCCGCTTAATTTATGTAATATGATGCTTTATTATATGTGTTGTTGGATGCCGCATCACACGACAGCACTCAGCCGTGATCGGGCCCGGAGCCTCACAGGCTCCTCGTCCCATCTCCTCCCGAGCTCGGGCTCAGGGCCTGCATTATTATCCTTCGTGGGTTACCCTCACGCTTTCTCTGAGGTCTGAACACGAAACCCCGTCAGGGAGTGACAAGCGATTATTTTTGTTCAGAAGGCGGATGAGGAACAGGACTCAAAAGTCCAGCGCACTTTGCCGGGCGGTAAACAGTAGTGTAGGCCACTGATTCATCAGCTCTGTTAGTATTTGCAGGTGTTGCAGGAGCACCCTCAGTTCTCCGACGCGCCGTCAAAGCTGCTGCAACCACAATGGCAAAAAAAAATACTGCATGAGGGTACATAGTGTGGGCGATGACCAAGGTTGCAATGGGCTCACTTCATGAGGGTACATCCGTTGCAGCTGTAGCCCTTTCTTAATTTGACTCAAAACAGCAATGCTACAGAGAGACATCGGGATGCAGAATAAGCGGGATACGGCCGCATGCACTGTCATCGCCTCGATCCATTCATATAAGCGTTGTTGACAGCAGGGCAATATGGTGCTTTCGGCATTACATACCTGCATTGCATGTTGCTGTACACAGCAATTCATGTGAGGTCACTGTCATTTGCATACAAATACGTCAAAATGAAATCTTATTTGCACCAACGCTTCAAACAAAAACGTGTTTCCGTTACCACTTGCTCAACCAGGAATCTGGAGTTGTAAACAAAAATGAGCCTATTTATAAATGAGATATTTCTCCCGAATGCTCCTTTTCAATCGATTTGACTCTAGAATGGTCAAGAATACAGAAAAAAAAACCGAGACTAATCCCTCTACCCAAAAAGCCGGTGGAACATTAGGTTATCTTCCTTCCTAACTGATTAACGCAGTCTCCCCAGCACTGCATACCCTATTTTCAAGCAAATCTGCACGCAGCAATCACAACAGCCTGCTAAGAGACTTGATCAGAAGCTTGATGTTCCGCCTTGTTGTCTCATCACCAGTAAAACCGGATATGTCTGAGCTGATGCTCTGAAAGCAGGAAACAACACAGCAAATATTCTATCAATCTCTTGTACAGTTTGAGAAGTACACCGTGAAATGACGACAAGATGGTAAAAAGTACAAACCTCAATGTTCTTAAGGGTAAATATAAGGGTGAAAATGGACTGCTTAATAAGATCAGCGTTTTCTGAGGTAAGCATGGAAGACTTGAGCCTCCTGCATTGCAGTATAAGAAAAGTTATTGTTTGCATGCAATCAAGATATAAATGATTTGCTTGGTCATATCTTTCAAGCAGGCAGTAGTACCTTAAATCACCAGATGCATCAGCCAGGCCTTTAGCTATGGTCTCCACATCCTTTAGCAGATCACTATCACGAACCTCAGAGAGCATCGGTTGAATTTCTTCCGCCAAGGCTTCAATCTGTTTCATAACTAGTACTTAATTCCATGTGTGTATGATACTTAACAGCAGAAGTACAATAAGTTTATCCATATTTTACAAGCAAGCAGTGCAGTACAAGAATCAGAAAATATCTCGAAAGGTACCAAACCCCACCAACTTTTGTAGAAGCATGCATACACTAACGGCCCTAGTGGAGGTCCCCTACTGTTGATCAGAAATTTTGTACCTGATTATAGCTGGAAGCAGAGGTAGAATGCCCTCGGTGCTTGGGACGTGTAGCAGTGATCTAACATCTAAATGAGGGTGGAAAACCTATTTGAATTCATTATTAACAGAAACATGACCTGGCGCCTAGGCTTGTGCGATGTCTAGGAACAGTTACAGAGCAATGCAGAGTAAGAGAGGATAGTAGGCATTGCATTTGAGACTGTGATGACAAGTGTACATTTGAGCCAAAGAAAAGGAGAGGGAGAAGAATAGAATATTGTTGTACCCGTGTAAGAAGAGGTTGAGCTTCTTCCATTATGGACGCAACTTTTTCAGCCAGCTTATAGCTTTTATTAACACCGATCTCCTCCATGTCTCTTCCTAGACGGGTAAATATTCCAACCAGGGCATCTAAGCTTACTCCTTGCTGTCCTTTCATCCTCTCTCTGTCACAGAGGATCAAGGCTTCTTTGGAGCAGTCCGGGTCAAGCGGTCCTAGGGAAGGCACAGGGAGTGGATCTTTGGGCGTGATATCAATCAGGGTTTCCATTAGAAGGCCAGACTGATTGACCTCAACGACAGAGTTGCGTGGGATAATGATTTTGTCATCGTCAACCTGGCACAGGGTTCAACCTCAACGACTGATGAACGGATGGATGAATGAATGAATGGAATTTGAAAGGCAAACCTGGACGTGGGCGTCGATGCTCCTGAGGGAGGAGTCAACCCGGACGACGGAGCCGACGGTGACCCCTCGTATGCGGACGGGCGTGCCGACGCAGATCCCGCAGGCCTGCGTGAACTCGAAGACGGTGTGGTAGTTGCGGAAGCGGGAGCGGAGCTGGAATCCTCGGAGCCAGGCGAGGGCGAGGGCGAGCAGGGCGGCGCCGGAGACCATGAAGAGGCCGACGCCGCCTTCCCAGACGCTGCGCTTGCCGAAGCCGTAGTCGCCTAGGGGCTGGAGGGTGCGGCGCCAGAGGGTGCGGGGCACCTCGACGAGGGCGGCGAGAGGGCCGGGGTTGTTGTTGGTGGTGGGGTCCGGAGAGGAGTCCTCCCCGGCAGCGGCGGCGAGGATCCGCGGAGGCCTGGTGCGGCGGCGGGGATCCGCGAAGGCCTGGTGGAAGAAGGGCTTGGAAGGCTGGGGGCGGGCGGAGGCGAACGGGGGAGGGAGGACCAGGCATCTGGTGGTGGCCATCTAATTCCTCCTCTGACCTTTGGTTGGCAGGAGGCCGGCTGCTTGGTTTGTTGGGATCCAACAAGTGGAGACGACGAGAGATGGATTGGATTGGATTGGATGATGAAGGACGAGGCAGGAGGGAACCGCGGTGGCGGCGGCGGCGCGACGAGGAAGACAGCAAGACCGCCGGACGAAGCAGAGCAGATGAGGTGGGCAGTCAGTTCAACCCCACCTCCACCTCCACCTGGCCGCCTTGGGTTCGTTTCATTCCATCATCCTCACCACTCCCCCACCATCGTTTCGTTCGTTTGCTTTTTTCTTTCCCCCCCCCCCCCCACCGTCCACAAGGAAGCTACTAGTGCTCTTTTTTTTTCGCCCAGGTTTCCAGGTACAATCACATTACCAGAGGTGCTCCTTTCCCTAATCAATCAAGACAGCCTTTCACACGTTCTACTACAGTATAAAGAAGAGTTAGTTATAGACAGTCTTACTCCTACTTTTCACGATACCCACTCCGTACTCTCTCTCTTCTGTTATATTTAACGTTGGTTAGTTCTAAATTAAACTAATCAGCAACGTCAAATATAAGGAAGCATGTGTGAGCAACTCAAGTCAGTCCGTTATTTGAATCATTTCCTTGTTTAATCGGTATCAGGGAAAAGCAACAAAGCTGGCCCAACAAACATAGAATCCCGCATTCAGATTTCAAAACACAATACGCAGCCGTCTGTGCACTAGACACTAATACACACGGAGAGATCACAGCTTACCAAAATGATCACTGCATTTTGCTTACCTCGGAGTGCAAGAAGATGGAGAGGTGCGGATGGGAGGGGAGAGAGTTGTTGGGCTGCGTGAAGCGCAACAAGGGCCCAACTTCAGTCAGAGATTAAACTTGCATGGGCCCAACAACTCTCTCTCTCTCTCTCTCTCTCTCTCTGTTCTCGTCTCTTTATCTCACACTTGCACACTCATCCAATTCTACATTTACATAGGATTTATTGCTCTTTAAAACGCGGTTGATCTGGAATATTATTCTAAAAATAAATTCTGAAATATTATTGCAACACACGGATCTTATCACGGAGTTCTCTGATCTTAACTATACTAGTAAACGCAGGACAATCGAAAGAAGACCTTGCATTGCAAACTGTGTTCGAGTGCAAGACAAGTTGTATTGGTCCCGGGGCGTTGCTGCATGCAATGACCAGGCCTACTGCCACTTATCCTTTATATAAAGGGCACTACTGTCAATTCACACAAATCTTAATTTTGTCAAACATGTTCAAAACGTCAAATAAATAGGGAAGGAGGGAGTACCTCGGGCAGCTGTTGCACCCCAATCTCGTAAAGCTCCTGGCTCTGTTAGTATCTGAAGTACTACTCTCATGGAGAGGATGACACTAAGAGTTGGGAAATTTTTCTTGTTTCATTCCACACACAATGTCATACCCAACCTAGAGGTTGGGGTTACATATTTATAGCTAAGGCAGCCAAGTATATACCTAGATGCTAGTCTAAGATGCTGTCCTACCAAAGGACTAAGATGCTGTCCTCTTGGTCTAAGATGTTGTCCTACCAAAGGACTAAGATGTTGTCCGACCAAAGGACTAAGATGTTATCCTACTAAAGGACTAGATGTTGTCCTCTTGGTCTAAGATGTTGTCCTACCAAAGGACTAAGATGATGTCCTGCTAAGGACTGAAATGTTGTCCTAACTAGGGGCCACACAGACCAAGAGTACAAGACTTATTCCTTCATTCTCCCCCTAAGTCTTGTGCGTTATCTTGTGGGAGAGTTGGACCATCCCGATCCTGGAGCAAAGCTCAAGGAACGTGATCCTCCCAAGGGGCTTGGTGAGCAGGTCTGCAAGCTGGTCCTTGGTGTTGATGTAGCACGCCTTGATGCTCCCTTCCTCCAAGCAGCCTCGGAGGAAGTGGTACCTCACCCGGATGTGCTTGCTCCGTTCATGAAAGACAGGGTTCTTTGCTAGAGCCAGAGCGGACTTGTTGTCCACCCTGAGTTCCACCGCTCCGGTGTCTTTGCCGAGGAGATCACCAAGCAGTCGAACTAGCCAGAGCGCCTGAGTTGAAGCAGTAGAGACCGCTATGTACTCGGCCTCGCAGCTGGACAAGGGCACCACTTGCTGCTTGACCGACTGCCAGCTAACGAGGCACTTGCCGAGGAAGAAGAGAATCCCGCTCGTGCTCTTGCTAGTGTCGATGTCGCTGGCGTGGTCGCTGTCGCTGTACCCGACAAGGTGTGCCTCCCCAGGGCACCTCGGGTAGTAGAGGTCGTGGTCGAGAGTGCCCGCAACATAGCGGATGATCCTCTTCACAGCCTGCTGGTGCTCCGTCGTCGGTCGCTGCATGAACCGACTGACGTAGCCGATAGAGAATGCCAAATCCGACCGTGTGTGGGCGAGGTAGCGAAGGCTCCCCACAAGACGCCGATACTGCGTGGCGTCCACCTCCTCCGTCGTGTTGTTGCGGCTCAGCTTCAGTCTCTCCTCCATGGGAGTGAGAGCTGGGTTGCAGTCTGCGAGCCCAGCCAGCTCAACAATGCGCTTGGCGTAAGCAGTCTGTCGAAGCATGATCCCGGAGTCGGCCTGGTGCACCTCGATCCCCAGGTAGAAGGAGAGAGATCCCAGGTCACTCATCTGGAAGGTGGCTTTCATCGCTTCCTTGAATGCTGCCACCTCTGCATCCTTGGTGCCGGTGATCACCAAGTCGTCGACGTAAACATCCACCAGTAGGGCATTTCCTCCATTGCCCCGCCGGTAGATGGCCGCCTCGTGCGGGCTTTGTTCAAAGCCCATCCCCTTAAGCGTGGAGTCCAACTTGGCATTCCACGCCCTTGGTGCCTGCCGCAGGCCATAGAGGGCCTTGCGCAGGCGCAACACCTTGCCCTCCTTGCCAGGGATCGTAAATCCCGGCGGCTCGTGCACATAGAACTCCTCCTTTAAATCGCCATTAAGAAACGTCGACTTGACATCCATGTGCTGAACCCACCAGCCTCTATGAGCAGCCAGCGCAAGGAGGAGTCGCACAGATTCCATTCGCCCCACTGGCGCGAAGGCATCGTCGAAGTCGATCCCCTCCTGTTGCACGAAACCGCGTGCCACCAAGCGAGCCTTGTGCTTGACGATGGCGCCGGCTTCATCCCTCTTTAGCTTGAACACCCACTTAAGGGTGATCGTGCGGTGACCATGAGGGAGGTCACCAAGCTCCCAGGTGCGGTTGTTCTCAACCGCGTACATCTCCGACTGCATCGCGGCACGCCATGTCGCGTGTCTCTCAGCCTCCGCGAAAGACTGAGGCTCGCCGTCGTCGCACGCAAGATGCAACTGCGCCTCCAGATCGCGAGGGACCAGTCCCGGCACCGACTGGTCACCGAGAAGATCCTCCATCGTACGATACCGCAACGACTCGCCATCGTGGTACGCGTCGATGCGCTCCTCGTCGTGGGAGAGCGGAGTAACGAACTGCACCGGTTTGTGCTCGACACGAGCTGGTGTCGGAGTGGACGTACCCGGAGGGATGGCAGTCGGTGTTGGAGTGCATGGGGTCGCCGGTTGTGGTGGTGGAGAGGTCGTCGCAGCCGAGGTCATGACTGGGGAGCGTGGCGCTGAAGTTGGTGAAGAGCTGCCTACTCCCCCAGTTCCCTTGAAGTGGACGTACTCGACGATGAAGTTGTCGTATGTCGAAGTCGAGCCATCGTCTACTGCCTTGTCCCATGCCCATCCTCGCCCTTCATTGAACACTACATCACGTGTCGTGCGCACGCGCTGTGTTCCTGGGCCGAGAATGCGGTAGGCCTTCGAGCCCTCCGCGTAGCCGATGAACACCCCTGGAGTGCTCCTGTCGTCGAGCTTGCTGATGTGGCCAAGCTCCTTGGCGAATGCTAGGCAGCCAAAGACCCGTAGGTGAGAGACTGTCGGCTTGCACCCATGCCAAGCCTCATACGGCGTCCTGCCGTTGAGAGCCTTGGTGGGCGAGCGGTTGAGGATGTAGACCGCCGTCACCACCGCCTCTCCCCAGAAGATAGCCGACATCCCCCTCTGGTTGAGGAGGGTCCGAGCCATCCCCACAACCGTCTGGTTGCGTCGCTCGACGGCGCCGTTCTGCTGCGGGTTGTACGGCGCGGAGTAGTGGCGCTGAACACCCTCATCCATGCAGTACGACGCGAATTCAGCCGCTGTGAATTCGCCGCCGTTGTCGGTGCGCAGCACGCGCAGCTTGCGGCCGCACTCCGCCTCCGCAATGGCCTGCGCGCGCCTGATGGCGTTTGCAGCCTCTCCCTTGCTGCCGAGGACCATCACCCACATGTAGCGGGAGAGGTCATCGACAAGCAGCAGGAAGTAACGTCGTCCTCCTGGTGTAGCCGGTGTCACCGGGCCACACAAGTCCCAGTGCACGAGGTCGAGCCGCTCCTTGGCTCGGAAGCTCGAATGCTGGGGAAAGGGGAGCCGCCTCTGCTTTGTCACTACGCAGACATCGCAGAACTGCTCCACATGGTCAAGGCACGGCAGGCCCCGTACCATCTCCTTGGCACTGAGCCGCTTCAGGGCCTTGAAGTGAAGGTGCCCAAAGCGCTCATGCCACTGCCACGCCTCGTCATCCCGGCGAGCAGCAAGGCAGAGAGGTTGTGCTACCTGCATGTTAAGGACGTAGAGTCGATTGGTGCCTCTGGTTACCTTGGCAAGAAGGCGACGATGGCGATCCCAAATCCTCATGACCCCGTCCTTGATCTCCATGCGCGAACCGTTCCCATCCAGCTGGCCCAGGCTGATGATAGAGTTCCTCAACGCGGGGATGTAGTAGACTCCGACGAGTAGCCTGTGCTCACCAGACTCGGCGGTGAGGATGACGGAGCCGATGCCCTTGATCTCCACACCAGAGCCGTCCCCAAACTTGACGGAGCCTCGAACATTAGGGTCGAACTCAGTGAAGAACTCCCGTCGACCAGTCATGTGATGGGTGGCGCCGGTGTCGAGGCACCACCCGTTAGTCTTGTCGTTGCTGGAGCCGTCACCGAGAAAGGCGTGTGCTCTCGGCTCATCGATGTGGAGGAGAGCCGCTGCAGCCGATGCCACTGGAGGTGGCTCGATGCTTGCGTGTGCCAGGAGCAGAGCCGGCTCCTCCTCCTCCACCTGTGCGACGTGGGCCTGGCCACGTCGTTGCTGCCGACACTCCCTAGCCCAATGACCAAGCTTGCCACAGTTGTGGCAGGTGTCATCTCGTGTTGGCTTCCGGTTGCCGGCGGCGCCGCTTTGGGTGCCTCCGTGGGTGCCCCCCTCGGCACGTCTTTGCGCCCCAGCTTGGGCACCTCCGCGCCCCTTGCTTGGCTTGCCGCGCTTATGGCCGCCTTTCGAGGAGGAGGGCTCCCCCTTCTTCCCGTCACCTTGGCAAGCCTCCCACTGCTCCCGAGTGAGATGTAGCTTCCCGCCGATGGTGATAGGCCCTGAGAGAGGTTGAGATTCGTCGCTTCGATGACCTTGAGGCGCCCTACCGCCTCTTCGATCGACATCGTGGAGAGGTCTAGCAGAGACTCGATCGAGCGAGCGATCTGCTTGTACTTCTTGGGGATGCAACGGAAGAGCTTCTCGACGGCTTTCTCCTCGTTATAGGTGTCGTCGCCGAACTGCACCATCTTCTGCAGTAGTGTGTTGAGACGGAGAGCAAAGTCATCAACATCCTCACCTGGTTTGAAGGTCAGGTTCTCCCACTCCTTGCGGAGTGCCTGCAGTGTGGTCTTGCGGGTGCGGTCGCTGCCGATGCGTGCCGCAACGATGGCATCCTAGGCTTCCTTGGCAGTCCGCTTATTGGAAAGAGAGAATTGCATCTCGGGCGGTACTGCGGCAATGAGAGCATCCAACGCCCATCGATCCTCGTAGTAGTCGACGTCGTCGTACCGGACTGCTTCCCACATGTGCTGCACTTGGAGTCGTATCCTCATCACCGCGGCCCACTCGTCGTAGTTTGTCTTGGTGAGGGTAGGCCACCCACCGCCGGGAGCAACGTCCCTGACAACGGCTTGGATCCCGTGGTGACCATGGTACCTGTTCGGGGAGGGAGAGTCGCGCCGCCTGTAAATGTCTCGATCTTCATCGACCCAACCACCCCTACCGGGAGCGTCGCCAGCGTGTCCGCGCCCGTCTGGGCTGCAGCCGCCGCGCTCATGGTGGTGCGCGTCTACCCACTTGGCGTTTATGGTCGTGCTACCTTCCTTGCCAGCCTGAGGTCTTCGTTGGTGCCGCCGTCGGTAGAATCAGAGCCTCTGTCGCTACCGCTACGCAGAGCCTCAAGCTCTGTTGCAGCCGCATGCGCTGCATCCCGCAGCCGCTGCTGCTTCTACTTCCGCCTTCGTTGCTGCCAGTTCCGCCGCCGCCGCCCTCGCTGCAGCCTCTGCCGCTGCTCGCTCGCGTTCTTCTGCCGCGGTGACCTTGGCCTCCTGCCGATGCCGCGCGCTCGATGCGACCGAGTGCTGAGACTGTCCTTAAGACATGGCGCGCCAGTGTTATTGCTGCTGGCTAAAGACGAAGAGAGGAGTGGGAAGGAGATGAGCAGGAAATGTCTAGGCTACAGGATAGAACGGCTCTGATACCACTTGTTAGTATCTGAAGTACTACTCTCATGAAGAGGATGATACTAAGAGTTGGGAAATTTTTCTTGTTTCATTCCACGCACAATGCCATACCCAACCTAGGGGTTGAGGTTACATATTTATAAATAAGGCAGCCAAGCATATACCTAGATGCTAGTCTAAGATGTTGTCCTACCAAAGGACTAATATGTTATCATCTTGGTCTAAGATGCTGTCCTACCAAAAGACTAAGATGTTGTCCTACCAAATGACTAAGATGTTGTACTACTAAAGGACTAAGATGCTGTCCTCTTGGTCTAAGATGTTATCCTACCAAAGGACTAAAATGTTGTCCTGCTAAGGACTGAAATGCTGTCCTAACTAGTGGCCACACGGACTAAAAGTACTACACTTATTCGTTCAGCCTCGAGGATGAGCAGCGCCTTCTTATGTATGAGTTCATGCCACGAGGAAGCTTGGAGAACCATCTTTTTCAGGAGTAGGTCTGCTTGCTTTCTACATATATACAGTAATTAATTTCCTGCAGGTGCAGGGATTAACATCTTGGATCATGATAAATAAAATGCAGGGAGTTCACATTTCCAGCCCCTCTCTTGGAACTTTAGAATGAAAGTCGCCCTTGGGGCAGCAAAGGGGCCATCGAACCCCTGAAAAGACAGTGCTGAGAGCGACGTGTACAGCTTCGGCGTAGTCCTCCTGGAGATGCTGTCCGGCCGGGCGGCGAGCCTTGGACAAGAGCCGGCCCTCCGGCGAGCACAGAGTGGGCACGGCCATACCTGAGCAACAAGCGGCGGATCTCCCTCGCCGGCGCCCAGAAAGCGGCGGCGTTGGCGCTCCGGTGCGGTGCCTGTCCGAGGAGCAGGCCTTATACCATGGACCAGGTGGTCGCGGCGCTGGAACAGCTGCCGCAGGACACCACCAATTAATGGCCACCGGCTTCCAAAGTCGTCATCATCGTCCGCGCATCCAGTTCCTGCCCCCGGCTGCTGATCGACTTGTTGTTCTTTTCTTTTCTTTTTTTTTAGAAATAAATATTCCCTCCGTTTCAATTTATTATTCTCTCACTAGACACGGGACTAAAAAGAAGTGAGGTGCATATGAAAAAAAGGACTAAAGAAAACTGAAAAAAGGACAATTTGTTAGGAATAAAAAAAGAGAAAGAAAAAAGAAAAAGAAGGAACAAATGTCTCCTGCTACGCTAGGTGGGCCGTGCGCGCTGGCCCATGCGGACGGCAGCGCGAGACAGAACAGAAGCGGATGAGATGAGCCGAGGTCCGAGGAGGAGCCCTCGCATCCTCCATCTCCCCCGAAACAAACGAAGAAATGGCCGCGCCGCAGCACGTCCGCGTCGCCCCCCTCGCGCGCGCCCTGCGTGCCACAGCCGCCGCGCCACCCAGGTCGCGCCGCGCGCTCCTTGGCCTCTCCGAGCCGGAGCTGCGCCAGCTCTCCGTCGACCTCGGCCAGGTACCCGCGCGGCCCTCCCCAAGTTCGTGAGGAAGTACGCTCACCCGCTTCCACCTGTGCAGCAAAGCTACAGAGGGAAGCAGCTGCACGACCTCCTCTACAAGTCCAGGGCCAAGCAAATCCAAGAATTCAACTACGGTGAGCTCTTCTGCTTCCGATCCATTCAGTCATACGCGCCGACTGTTTGCTTCGCTCACTGCGCTGCGCTGGTGCAGTGCCCAAGGTGTTCCGGGAGGCGTTGCTTGGCGCTGGGTGGAGTGTTGGCCGCTCACCAGTGCACCATGCCGTGACGGCCTCCGATGGCACTACCAAGGTCAGTTTCTGATGAGTTTCCCTGCTCAGCAATCAAAGAAGGCTCTGCGTTGCCTGTGCTAGCTTAGCTTCATGTGTCGTGCTGATAAGAAGCATTGGGGGCACTCACAACCACTCTCCCCACCGTCCTTGACTTGTAGATACTTCTCAAGTTGGAGGATAACCGGTTGATCGAGACGGTAGGGATTCCTGTTGATGATGACAAAGGCTCCTCTAGGCTCACTGCATGTGTTTCATCACAGGTGCTGCTCGGCCATACCCTAGGATTTAAAACCGCCTGTATAATACTGCTTTATCCTAACAGGGTGCTCATCTGTATGCAGGTTGGCTGCCCCTTGCGTTGTTCGTTTTGTGCCACGGGCAAGGGAGGGTTTGCAAGGAACCTTCAACCACATGAAATCGTTGAGCAGGTTCACCTCTCTCCTGACCATCAATGAAAAAAAAAAGACAAGATTGATTGATACTCTGCCGTTGCAGGTCTTGGCCATAGAGGAGATGTTTAAACACAGGGTGACAAATGTAGTATTCATGGGTATGGGTGAGCCCATGCTGAACCTCAAGTCAGTTTTAGAAGCACACCGATGCCTCAACAAGGTCTGTTAACATGACAGTTGAATGAGCCGTGTTCCTCTGCAAAACATTCATACGGAATCATACTTTGTATTACTTGAGATACTTTTAATAAGAGTACCTGTCTTGTCTACATGGATTTCAGGAACTAAAAATTGGGCAGCGGATGATGACAATCTCCACAGTGGGTGTTCCCAATACAATAAAAATGCTTGCCTCTCACAAGCTTCAGTCCACACTGGCAGTCAGGTACACTGACAAGAATCGGAACCTAGCTTAACATATCCCCTGTTTGCACTTTGCATTCACCAGGCATCATTCTTAATGTTTAGTCTTTTGTATCTCTTCCTATCTCACGTTGTCTTAATTCTACTGCCTATTGCATGTTCCTATGCGTTGATCTATGTTAAAGCATGATGTTCAGTCAGCAGCATATGTTTTTCTTCAAAACTTTGCTAGTGCACAATTTTCGTTTGACATTGTTTTCTGGAACTTCAAGGAAATGATAAGCACACACAGCACTCTCTTTAAAGTTTTGCTGACTAGTACGTTTTATTGGAAATCAGCCTGCACGCCCCAAACCAAAAGTTAAGGGAAACAATTGTTCCTAGTGCAAAGTCTTACCCCTTGGGAGCACTAATGGATGATTGCAAGAATTACTTCATCGAAACTGGACGCAGGGTATCCTTTGAGTACACTCTGCTAGGTACTCCAATGTTACCGCCACACAACATTAAACTTCATTATTGTGCCACCTATTGCCCTTTTTCTGATACTATCGCATCTGAACTGAATTCTTTCACCAGCGGGGATTAACGATGAAAAGGAGCATGCTGAAGAACTTGCAGAACTACTTCGAACATGTGGGGGTGGTTACCACGTGAACCTAATTCCATATAACCCAATTGAAGGTTCTGAATACAAGAGGCCATATAGAAAAGTGGTATGCTTTTTCAATTGTTTCATAGGAACACCTATCGCCTAGGCAAGTTTTGATGTTTATACGTTGTTACACGGCATAGGTTCAAGCATTTGTTGACGCGTTAGAAGCCCGAAAGATAACTGTGAGCGTTCGACAAACGCGTGGGCTAGATGCCAATGCAGCCTGTGGCCAGCTAAGAAATGAATTTCAGAAGAATCCACTGCTGGAGTCTGCAACCTCAGCAGAGCCTAGCCTAATACCTTCTTAACACGATGAGAAGACTGAAGTGCGAGCTGTCCATGCTCAAAACAAATTACCATGGATCACTTCATACATTATGAGGCTGCTGGAGCCTTTCCTACCTCACAACACGTTGTGAAGCTTATGCACGGATGCATCATCTCAGGCTATTTTGTTTGATTTGAGATAATAGTTGTTGTAACTAGTAAACTGTTGCAAGTTATGTAGGCCGCTAGAGAATTTTGGAAAATTGTGCTGTGCAAAAGAGATCTACTGAAAGAATCTACTGGACGCCATGAATGACGATTTGCAATAATCATCCTTGTCTTATATATTGCAGAACAGATCTCTGACAAGAGTTGTGTAGCCTCCGTGGATCTCACACAACAAATAAACATTGATTATGAACTCTCATAACATAGATTCGCTGTGCAACATGAACCCTTGGCATTGGCAAAATAATGTACAATATTTTAGAATAATGTATCTGATTTTGGATGCTCAAAAGGCTAAAAATTGACACCTCACTCTAAGAGTGCCACGACTCTGTTAAGGAGGTTCAGAGCAAACGCTGTATCTTCAGAATTCACCTTAGCAGTGAGATCCAGTGGTCCTGACATACGTCCTTCTGCAACAATGGTAATTAGGCAAGCGCTTGAGGTGCTCGGGATTTCACTGCTAAATCTCCAGCATAAGCCTGAGGCGTCGTCAATGCTGAAGGTTACTGGCATATCCATTGAAACAAGGTGAAAATTGGCATTGCACAGTATCTTTGATGCAAGACTCTGGGCAACCATAAGGTTTTTATCAATGTGCTCTCCGTCCTCAGAGTGCTCTAGCTTCTGAAGATGATCTCTGAAGGTGCATCTGTTGCAATTTCATAAGATTATTTCTGGCACATACAACAATAACAACAACAACAAGCATTTATCCCAAGCATGTTAGGGTAAGTTAGACATGAAACCTAACAATTTTTTATATATTTTTTGAATGAAGTAAAAAATGGGAAGAGATATAAGAGTAACAAAAAAAGAAAAAAAGACTAAGATTCTAGCACATGAATTGCTACTTTTCATGCAGTCCTACCATGAGCTAAGTCTCTGGATACATTCCAATCTCTCAAATCTCGTTTTACCGTCTGCTCCCATGTCAACCTTGGTCGTCCTCTATCTCTCCTAATATTTACTCTACCTCTTAAAATCCTACTGTTAACCGATGCTTCTGGAGGTCTCCGCTGGATATGTCCAAACCACCTTAGTCGATGTTAGACTAACTTCTCTTTAATCGGTGCCACCCCTACCCTATCACGAATCGCCTTGTTCATTATTCGGTCTCTCCTTGTATACCTACACATCCACCGTAGCATGCGCATCTCTGCGACACTCATTTGTTGGACATGTTGCCGTTTAGTTGACCAACATTCCGCTAAATATAGCATCACGGGTCTGATCACCGTCCTATAGAACTTCCGTTTTTTAACTTTTGTAGGAGATTCCTATCACATAGGATTCCAAAGGCTTGTCGTCGTTTCATCCATCCTACCTTGATCCCGTGGCAAACAACCTCGTCAACATCGTCATTGCTTTGTAGCATTGATCCTAGGTATCGGAAAGAGTCCTTTCTAGGTACTATTTGTCCTTGTAGACTAACATTTCCGTCTTCACATCCAACACAAGTCACACCTCAAATACTCAATCTTGGTCCTACTAAATCTAAACCCCTTGGACTCTAACGTTTGTCTCCATAACTCTAATTTCTTATCAACATCATCCCTAGTTTCATCTAATAGCACTACATCATTGGCAAAGAGCATGCACTAAGAGATATGCCCTTTTATATCCTTCGACAGCACATCCATCACTAAGAAAAAGATGTATGGGTTTAAAACTGATCCTTGATGTAGTCCTACCGTGATAGGAAATGCATCGGTCTCACTACGCTGGCCATACCTATTTTTATACAACGAAAATGGCCAAGCAACTCATCCAGCAAGCATTGAATGAAAAAAAACAACTTTACCAACCTTCTGGCATACTCAAACATGCCCCTCAACTGGTTTTCCTTGCAAAGGAAAACATTTAGGTCCATGGGTAGCGGACGTACAAAATAAGCAATGTCCGGGTGGAGTTTTGCTGGATGCCTTTTCCCATTGCAAAAGACAAACAGCTTTAGGGGTAAGAGATGATGATGGAAGTGAACCTGAAGAGTCATCTTTACCACCTGTTGCGGAGCCAAGGAGTGTATCTCTTTCATAGGAACAATAGTAGGGATGCTGCAAGTAGATATAAATACCGTATATGAGCTGATAAGTATCATAAATCAACAATGATAAATAAAGCAATAAAAGAGCTTAACTGTAAACATCTGATCGTATAAAGGATAGAACAAAAAGATGAATTACAGACCAAGATAGTGCATACCTTGGAGATCCTTCTGATATCTGGTGCACGCCATCCTCACTATTAAAACCGTCTTCACATTTAATAGTTATATCTGTCAACTGGTGTGTTGTAACATTCTCAAAGTACAAGTCTATGCATACTAGCAAGCGTGATCTGGGCGAAATGTCAGACGAGAAGGCATAAAGAATGCTTAAGCCATTACTGTCTGATGAGTCTAACAGCACATGCAGTTTAGGGGTGCGGTCAAAGCTGCGATTCGTAAAAGAAACTCTCGCAAACGATGTCTGTGTTTGATCCTGAACAAGTGGCTCAGCAGGAGACTCATCAAGCCATGATTCCAGGGCAGACTTAGACATCAACTCAGTCAAATCAGTAGAGATCAAAGCTGCCAAATTTTCCACAGAACTTTGCCCTGTCTGGCTTTGCTCTACACAAGCATCATATATGTGTACTAATGGAGAATTCTGATTATCTTCTTGATGCTGAGGGTTATGGTCATCATCATTTGAATATCCATTAGACCCATCAGCATCCCTGCCAATTAAATCAGCACCATCACTATCTGAATCATAAACAGGACTGCTCTCATATGTCGAAGATCCAGATTCAGTATCAGAATCATTACTCCTGGAAGAATTTGCTATGCATCTGGTTGATTCAATGGTACTATGAGTTAATTCCATACTTTGAGGCTTTGGAAGTGGTGCATAACCAGGAGCAGCATGGAGAACAACCTGTGAAAGAGAACCTGGAAGATATATGCGATACTTGCTTGCCGAATGAGATGTTGGCTGCAACCTCGCATTAAATATATGACCGGCTAGCTCTTTACAAATATTGTCATTCTGCGGTGGACGTGAGGATCCTGCGTGAATTGTTTGGCATGGCAAAAGTCCTGACAGCAGACGAGCCCGATCACGGACATCATAACTTAGGTCACATGATGCAACCTCAATGACATATGCAACTATTTTATTGAATTCTTCCATGTGTTCTTCTGGAGAATGTATGATAACCTGAATGACATATGCAAACTACCATCACAATTCTTCAGATAAGAGTGGACCTTAATTTATGATATACCTTGGCAGAAGCATTTAGGATTTGAAGTTTTGTTTCAACCACATCAGTAGCGAAGGACCACGCAAGATACTTTAGAACAACAGGAATTAACTTTGGAATGAGATCTCCCGTGAAGCTATACTCTCCAAATATCCAAATAATTAAGGATCGTGCCGTGGGCTCCTTAATTTTGTCCAGATGGCGCACCAAGCGTATAATCACCTTCAGTAAAAGTATAGTTTGGAAAAATGTGAGAATGCAATACCAAGAGAAAATTGGATGATTCTATGAAAGGATTTGTGCACGTGGTTGGTGGAAAAGGATATGCATCCAAACAATAGCAGATACTGGCGTTTGTGTCCTATATTTCTTCTTGCATACAGTTCATAATCAGA
Organism: Neostapfia colusana; assembly: GCA_030760725.1. Lineage (NCBI taxonomy): Eukaryota > Viridiplantae > Streptophyta > Magnoliopsida > Poales > Poaceae > Neostapfia > Neostapfia colusana. Next base: position 73,508,215 of record JASWHV010000018.1, read on the forward strand.
TGATCCTTGGCATGGCGGTAAAACTGTTGCCTTGTGACCATGAGGTCATGGGTTCAAGTCTTGAAAACAGCATTTTGCAAAAGTTACAGAGAAAGGCTACGTACAAAAGACACAAAGTGGGTCAGACCCTTCCCCGGACCCTGTGCAAGCACGAGCTACGTGTATTGGGCTGCCCTTTTACACGGTTCTAATCAATAGTCCAAGTAAAAATATTCCTCCAGAAAATGTTTAAACCAATGAAAGGAGTTAACATGGAATAAAACTCTGATTTTCATAGGCAAATAAAGAAACAGAAAATCATTTTGATTCCGGTATTTAGAATGTTCAAATGTATTTTACACTTCAGTGGGAAAGCTATCACAAACAGATGACAAGATTAAACGGCACTGTTTCTACAACAAAGTGACCCATAAAAGCATAATTTGTATCAACACAAACAAGATGGTAGGCACCTCTGAAACTGTTCTATAAAACAGGTGTTATGTCAAATAAATGCAGCGTTATCAGGAAGCATCAAACAAACAAGAGTCATGTCCATACAAATGGGCATGAAAGGAGATTAGCCCCCTAGATGAATGGCAAATGAGCAAATATAAAACTCCAGGATAAACTCCCTTGCACGAGAAATCGGCTTCAAAGTCTAAAAATGGAAAACAAATGAATTGGCAGCCTGGGTCAATGAGCTTGGGTGACCTGAAACCAATATGTGGGAGTATCAAGACCAAATGCATATAAAGGGACTATAAAGTACCTTTTCATGGGATACTGGATCCATTTTCACTATTGCTTTGATTGATAAGATTGCTTGAACCAAAACAGCATCTTCTCCATCAAAGTGAACAGAGTCACTAATAGATGATTCTGTAATATGACTAAAGATAAATATTATTTTCCACAATGAATGATTTACTGCAAAATACGAAATTGTTACCATAAAATACAAGCGCCAAAAGCCCCTCAAGGCAAGTGGACGAAATAGAGGGAAGTTTCTGGGCACACAATGCAATAGCAGCAACAGTATCTGCCACAAATTTCCTATCCGGATCTTTGATGTAGTCCTGCCAGCGAGAAAAATAAGTGCCAGAGACATGCGATAACAGAATGAAAAATAATTATTGACTGGTTTGAACAAAACAAAAAATCTTAAAAAATATAATGGGTGGATAAATTCTTTGATCCTACAAATCTGACTTTAACTCGCCATTTAGTTTTAAAAGCTGTTTCTTGGGAATTTCTACAAACACATTTTAAAGCACTTGACCTAGCAAAAGCACAAGGCTACAAGTAATGTCCATTGTGGTTACAAGCAACTACCTGAAATTCTTCAAAAATAGCAGGAATAGATTGCTCTGTGGCAATAGTGGTCAGTATTTCGAGCTTCAAAGCCCTAGTCAGGTACGGGTCTGAAGCGTTTATGAAGAAGTCTTCATAGAATGGAGCAAACAGTGATGGCATTCTCTTGGCAAAAACGAGTATGTTGCCAAGCATCTGCAGGAGCAAGAAACAGGAGCACTTGAGTCAAACTGGAAGTCAAAGATGCATGATTAAAGATGGTTAAACCCTTGTATCTGCTAAGAATGAACTTGATGTTTAACTCTCAAGCTTCACTAACACGAAGTTGTATCTGCATGTCTCTTTTGAGTTCCAAAGGATTACAGAAACAGAAAGCAAGGATTGAGAAGAAAACTGAGCAGAAAATACAAGTAGCTATAGGCCCTAGGAGAAATTCTGGTTCACCGTCATAGCCCTGGCGCAACAGTAAAGTTGTTGCCTTGTGACCATGAGGTCACGGGTTCAAGTTCTGAAAACAGTCTCTTGTGGAATTGCAGAGAGAGACTGCATACAAAAGACCTAAAGTGGGTCGGACCCTTCCCAGACCCTGCGCAAGCGGAAGGCACGTGCACCGGGTCATAGGACTGATTTTTATGCAAAACTAAGGTTGATACATTCTTCAAATGATTTAGTCAACACTGAAAGGAAGTAAGGCATTCCGAATCCAAGAAAAACGGCTAATAAATGGAATGATGGAATATGTGACTAACAATTAACTCTCTGTTCGATAGTTGCTGTCAGTTGAAATAAATAAAAATATGAAACCAAATGGGGAATATAGAAGTACCACATATGCTGCATCATGAGATGACCTCAGAGTAAACAAAATTGGGCCCACAATTCTCTTCACTTCCTCAATAGGAGCCATGATCCAATGCACACTTGCTGCTGCAAGTATGACTCCTGTATTTCGACTCCACAGAAGAGGCGACGTACATTTCAAAAGAATTACCACATCATCGTTGCTATTAGTAGTGACAGATGAAAAACTAAAATCCTTGTCTTGTCTTTCAAGAGGTCCTGAGTATTCTTCAACGTAATATCGAAACAGCATGATGTTTGATACAGTACCACATACCCGATTGCCAATAGTATCAGGTTGGGTGGACATGCTGTTTTCACAACCAGAATCCCTAGTGTCATGCTTGTCCATAGATGTATTTGAAGATAAAAGTATTGAGTCCTTCACTAATCCATGTTTAGCTATAACATATCGCAAGAGGGTCTCAATTAGAATAATCTGGGTCCATTCTTCAATGTCAGGGAGTGTCTCACATAACCTCCGGAAATGTTTCGATATTAACACAAAACCACTTGGGCAAACTGACTTAAATGCAACGGCAGCAGCTCCCACTACTCCAGGGGAATTGTCACCGAACAGAGTATCAACAATCTGCAACAGCATCACCCCAGGCTTCAGATACGTATGATATGCAGCATAGAAGCATAGACGATAATATGTTGCACTAGACAGACCTCCTCTAAAACCGCACTTTCATCTGGAAGCAAGTCACACAGCTTACAAAGCGCAAAGGCAGCACATCTTCTAACATATGGTGATGGATCTCTGGCACATTTCTTTACAGCCACCAGTACAAGTGGGGCAACAACATGAAGTCTTATACCAGCCATAGTGCGTAGGGCCCAAGCCCTGACCAACGGGTTTATGTCTGATAAATCCTTCTGGAAAATGTTAATAGAGAGAAGAGCTTCATTTTGGCGCCTGGAGTAATAGCAAGGAAACGAAGTGAAAGTCAGTTTCAACAGTCATAATCACAGAAGGGCCACAAGCTTGTTATTCAAAAGTAAACCGTTTGGCCAGATTTCCCTGTGTACTAGATTTGGATTCGTAAAAAGAAGTGGTGTCTAATTGAATAAACAGTGATCTTGCTAAACAACAGTTCATAATACTATCCAGCCAGGATTGGCCGCCTCCCGCATACATAATTAGCATTTCAATTCAACAAGAGCGTGATTTTCAGTCATCTTGAGTGAGCAGGAATGATTATCTAGTCGAATTATAAGCAGGAAGGAGTAGGCTTACTTCTCCGCGTAGTGGAGGAGGTAGAAGTAGACGAGCTTCTTGACCTCGAGCGACTGCGACGCCACATTCTTGACCACCTAATAAGGATGAGGGAAGTGAGCGAGCGGATGGATGGGCAGGACAACAATAGCAATAGGATTTGAAGGGGGGAACCTGAGGGAAGAGGTGGGAGACGTCGACGCCCTGCGCGATGAGGGCGAGGAGGCGCTTGAGTGCGTCGACCTTGTCCGCGTCGAAGCGTGAGTCGAGAAGGTCGGGGATGGCGGCGTCGTCGGGGTCGTCGTACAGGTGCGCGTCAGTGCCCATCCGGCCCACAGCCCAAGACGCCGCCGCGCCACTGGCCTGAAGCCCGAACATGCCGGAATTCGCGTCGCGTCCAGCCGGCGAGGGATGGTTTCCGTTCTTCGTTCCTCTGTGGGTCGTGGATCTGGCGCGCTCGGTGGGGGTTCGTGGCCGGAGAAGAGGAAGAAAACCAGAACGACGCGGGGCCCACGGTGTCAGTACTCACAATTTTTGCTTGCTCGTGGGCCTTGATTGAGTAACTGGGCTATCTCTCTTTGTCTGGATGGGCCCTTCTGCGTCCCCCCCCCCTTATTATTAACCTTTGCTTGCTCGTGGGCCTTGATTGAGTAACTGGGCTCTCTCCTGCGCTTTTTGCCCTTATTATTATTACTCCCTCTGTTTTCATTTATTTGACGTTGATTAGTTTTGAACTAACCAGCGTCAAATAAATCGAAACAGAGGGAATACTCTGTAAATAAAAAAGTCTAATTTAATATGACCACACAAGGGACTTTCCATGCTATTCGTTCCATCTTGCGTATTCGAATCTATATTTATAATCTTTATAAGCAACTCAAAGTTCTTACTGCATTATAAATCACAACAGATGATTTTTGTTAGATTTTTTATTAAATATCATACTCACTCTATTCTGAAATAAATGATGTTTAGGAAAAAAGTTCAAATTAAACTAAACTAGTTGTCCTAAACGTTATTTATTACATAACAAAGGAAGTAGTATATCCATAGAAAAGTCTAACTCGATGCACTAGAAACATGTCCAAAAATCGAAGGGTGCGGGTAAAGATTCTCATCCGTAGGATGTGTTTGCTTCTCTCAAACTTCACTCGTTTCTCTCATCCAATCCATTGTCATTTGTGGATATATAAAATAATAGTTACTGCAATAACATCTACGACCGCATAGCGCAGTGGATTAGCGCGTCTGACTTCGGATCAGAAGGTCGTGGGTTCGACTCCCACTGTGGTCGTTATGTCTTTTTATTTTATTTTATTTTGCCCCGGTTGATGTAACCTTAGTTTACTTGGATCGTGTTGTGGAGGTTCTTCATATCAGCTAAACTCGATGGATTTGAATATGGAAATGGGATTTGAAATTATAAATGTTATTGAAACAATGTAGTTGTATAAATGCTCTGAAATTACACGTTCCATTTAAGGTAAACTCGACGATGCATCATTAAGGATATGGACCCACAAAGTGAATAAATTAGGCATGTTATTCGAGATATATTATCAACCATATAATTACTTCAGATCTTCTCAGTCAACCATGCACATGAATATTTTATCGTTTGTCTCCCCTGTTTCAGTCATGGCTATCAACGTGCTTATCAGTTTTAGCTCTCCCAACGTCAAATAATACAAAACAGAGGGAGTACTACTTTGAACTCCCAAACAATTGCCAGTGGCTCAAAGGACAACTTTGTGTGCACACTGTGAATGTAAACTCAGGCAAGGTACGTGGAATATTATAATTCAAGACAGCCTCCCTCTTTTGATGCTTTGCAGCCTTTGGAATTGGAATGGAAGATGGGTGCTTCTTATCTATCCTAAGAGTTGATGAGTTTTTACCGTTGATCCATTTTTTCACGGTAAAAGCGTAGATGTCGAAGGTCCAACAACTTGATCCATTTTACGGCTGGTCCAATTTTCGCAATGCTATATAAACGACACTAAGATTAGGAACATACTACTCAGTTTGGGCAGAGACTGACTATGCATACACATTGGTTGTAGCAATCAATTCTTTATGAGCTGATGCCCCCTTTGATTGCGGAAAAATTACAAATCTTGTCTCTGTAGAATCTCTGCATTTCAAAACAGGCCTTAGGCGATGTTATGAAATATAAAATACTTAGCATCTCAAGATAAAAATAGAAGTGGAGTTAAAAAACTATTATACCCCTCGTTTTATCTCTACTCATCTACCTTTTACTTATCAAATTAATTACAAAATTTTTATCCTATCTCTACAATCCCTTACATTTTAGAATAAAGTTTGAACACTATAATCTCCTTATAGTTTGGGATGAAGTATAAGCATTTTTTATCATTTTGCAAATGGACGACCTTAATACATCCACCATGCAAATTGATGTACTCCAGTGCATTTCACCTATTTCTATTCCACTCCATCTTACTACAGGGTTGCATTGCATAGCAGTCGTCCTAATGTTTTGTCTCATGTGGGCAAAGTATGCATTGCATAGCATAAGTCCTAGTGTTTGCCTCATGTGGGCAAGCATATAACAGCTGGTGATGAACCAACACTTGTTTTTGCCATAATTAGAAAGGATCAATCAGACCAGAAGATAGTAGCATCACCATCTGCTCTCTGCTCCATTTAGAAAAAAGGAAAATGGCATCATTTGCTACTCTTCAGGACCAGGAGAAGAAAAGGCACAAAAATCAACAGTGCCAAGTCGATGATAGCAGCTGCAGAACCAGAACCAGCCAGTTGGAAGGGGCAGCTAGGATCCTGACTGGCCTCACCTGCCTATACTCCCTGCGTGTCATCAGCAGTTGCCAAATTGATGCAAGGTCAACATCAGCAGAACCATCTTGTAGCAAAGAATGTACAGCCATGCCATGCATACGTCCTACACTACATGGAAGATCCCATCACAAAAGGACCGATAATGTAAATAAAACCACACACAGAGAAGCATTAGTAACCTCAGCTGCACAAACCAAGTAAGACGATTTCACTTCAACCTGCACCCTCTGTTGCAACAAGAGCAGATTATCTGTGTCCTGTAATCATGATGTGGATTACCACTAGAGGGCACACGGCAGGCAGGCAAGATAAGATAACACTACATTACAGCTCATCTGAGCTAGTACATCTTCATCACAATAATAATTTTTACTACTGCTGCTACTAGTAAGTTACCAGGACAAGAGAGGTTCAGGGAGAGTCTTCCTAGAGCTACTAGACAAGAAGGGAGGTGCGAAGAGGTAGGAAAACAAATAGTTAGACATATCTCCGTTCCACGACCATGCAAAGCATGCTTAGGTTTAGCAAGGAAAGGGAGGGTAATCAACACAACACCGCCTCCCTCTGTCTCCCCTCTGCAAGGGAATGGGGGTGAGATCAGGAGGCGTAGATGACGCCGGAGGAGAGCGCCATGAGGAGGGCAGCCGCCCTCTCCTCCTCACTGAGGCACTTCTTGCGGCGCATCCGGCGGCGCTGCTTGAGCACCACCTCCTTGCCGAAGCCCACCACGCGGAGCTCCACGGTGACTTGCTTCTCCTTTTTCTTGTCTCCCTCCTCCTTTGCGTCCTTGCTGGAGCTGCCGGCGGCGGCGGCCTTCTTCTTCAGCTGCTGATCCTGGGGCTCGGCGTTGGCATCGAAACCAAGCGCCTGTCTCCTCCTCTTGCGGTAGCGAATCCCGCAGGCGTTGCAGAGCGACTGCAAGAATAGATCGATTGATGAGTCCATGGTCACCTCGAATGGTGAAGGAAAGGGAACGAATTGATGGATCCATGCGCGTACCTTGGGTCCCTCCGGTCCTCCGCGCCAAAGTGGGGTCTTTGTGGTCTGGCAGTCGGCGCAGGCCTTGGCCTCTCCGCCGGAGGCGGTGGTGGTGTCGTCGGGCGAGGGGGAAATGGGATCCGTCTCGGTCTCCACCTCCATCTTGATCGGTCGATCGCTAATCAAACCCGACCGACGAGAAGATGGCAAGGTAGATGGATCGATCACCGCCCTAAACCCTAGAGGTGGTGAGGATGGGGGGAGGGAAGGAGGAAGAGCGAACGCGAGGGTTTAAGCTCCCTTGTTGCTGGCTGTGGCTCACAGTGAGAATGGAATGGAATGGTGGGAGGAGACGGCGTTCCGGGGAGCCGACGCGAAACCCTAACGCTCTCTCCGCTATGCTGTGATTTGACATAAATACCCGGGCTCTTTATTTGGGCTCAGAGTTGGCCCAACCAGCCCATCTTTTCTTCTTCGGACCCATCACAGCGCCGGCCCACGTATTTGCAACTCCTTCAGATACAGGCCCGGCCAAGCAGCAAAGGGTTGACTTTGAATTCCCCTCTCTCTGGAAATATAAAAATAAGTACCAACCAAAGGGTTGAATTCACCATGTTTACAGCATACAATAGGCTCTTGTTGCAACAGACAGGCAGACATAGAGGCTGACCATTCAATATTCATCATCTCTACTGTTGAAATGGAAAAGAAAATGTAAATGAAGCAGGAGAATGTCCAAATTAGTATGGTACAAAATTGACGGTACACGAAGACAGTATCACAGTTACAAAGAGCCATTCGTGCCAGATGCAAAAGCTAAAGCATGTCTATGTCTGTTTGGCGAAGAATACAAACCTAGCTCCTCCATGCATGCTGGTGCCAAAAACTCGCAGCAGCTGGGAAATAAAAGAGAGGAAGCACAAGTAATGCAATGCAGCAGCCTAATAACTATTTTGGAAAATTTGAGGCCGGTTAGTTCAATAGTTTAATTTTGAACTAACCAGCGTCGAAATATTTCGAAACACATGGAGTAGATAGAGATCGAGCTACACATGGCATGAACAAAAAATCATGAAATGCAACAAATTGCTCGATATCTCTCGCTAGCGCAGCTCGGGGTACTTCAACTTGTTGACGGAGCCGGAGAAGGAGGAGGAGTCCTCGTCCATGAGCAGCAGGTTGTCCATGACCATGTCGTGCGACCTCACCGTTCCCCCTGACCTGACGCTCGCCGCCGCCGGAGAGAAGGGGCACGCGCCCCTAACCTCTGACGTCGTCGTCCTCTCCAGCGCCATCGCGTCTTGGATCTCCTTCACCACCTCCGGCATGCACGGCCGCTTCCTTGGTTCGACGTCGATGCACCGCACCGCCGCTTCAGCGATCTTCCATACGGACTGTACGTCCTGGTACTCCCCTCCCATGGAGGGATCGATGATCGCCTCGATGTCTCCGTTCTCGTAGTAAAACTTGGCCTGTCATAAGTTGGCAATTACATGATAAATCTATTAACAACGACCTGTGGAGTAAGCAGGGCTCCAGGAGCGAGAGCCTGACGTACCCATGTGGCGATGTTGCGGAAGTGCTCCCCGAAAGTGATGGTAGAAATAGGAGGGCGACCGGAGATGAGCTCCAGCAGGATGATCCCGAAGCTGTAGATGTCGCTCTTCTCTGTCAGCTGCTGAGAAATGTAATATTGCGGGTCCAGATAGCCCAATGTCCCTCGCACGTTGGTTGACGCGTGAGAGTCTTCGACCACAAATTTCGACAACCCGAAATCGGACACCTTTGCTCTCATCTGCTTGTCAAGAAGAATGTTGCTCGTCTTGATGTCCCTGTGGATGATGGACGGCGTGCATCCAGTATGAAGGTACTCGATTCCTGCCATGCAATAAGTCAACTTTCTGCTAAATCATTCCATATATGGAGCCATGATGGCAAAACAGTAGTATAGCACTTTTGATCGTAAACAGAATTATATAACCTTTTGCTGCATCCTCGGCAATCTCAAGCCGCTTGATCCAACTAATGTGCTTGTCGCGACCTGCAAATGATTATATGTCACGTATCCATATTCATTTCCTTAACATGTTCTCTTAACGAAATTTGTTTTCTTGAAAGAAAAACTAATTACTTACCATGAAGATGCTCTTTGAGGGTGCCATTGTGCATGAACTCGTACACAAGAATATTTCTCCCGTCTTGATGGCAGTAGCCTAGAAATGAAACTAGGTTCCTATGGTGTATTCTTGAAAGCAAAGACACCTGAACAAACAGATTCGATCGATGGTTACACACAAAACATGTGCTAGATTTCAAGTCATGTTACCAAGACCTGCAAACTCAGACGAGAAAAGCAGAGATGGGGTTGATGTCATAACTTTCTACATCAAGTGCTCATCATATTAATCAGTATCTAAAAAGCATCGCAAAATAACATCTTTACTATGCCATGGTGTAGGGTTTTCTGAGAGTACTATTATAATTTTACCATTCTATTGATTAGCACATTACCTCGTTTGTAAACTGCTTCTTCCCTTGGTATGAATCGTTCGTGGGCACTTTCACTGCAATTTCCTTTCCATCAGTCAGTTTCCCATAGTACACTATCCCGAACCCTCCCGAACCAATCCTGTTGGCAAAGTTGTTGGTCGCTACTTCGAGGTCTGATAATTTGTACGGATGAGCGGTCTCAGTGGTGATTTCACGTGACTGCCTGTTAGTAATATGCAACTTCTGCACCGGCAGGACCTTTGTAACATCATCTGGAGAAGAGGAGTGTAGCGAAAATTTCAGAACACAAGGGCACCACAGGATCAGAAGATGCAACAAAGCAAGAGGTGGCTCACCATTTTGGCTTTCTAGTGAGTGTTTCCTATTAGTTTTGCATGTCAGTATGTAGCAACAAAGGGCAGCTGCAAGTAAGAAGGATGTTCCAAGCAGAGCAGATATAATAATGACCAGATGTTTCTTCTCTTGCTTCCCTATCCAAAGATATGTGTTCCCAGAGTAGCTGAAATTCGATGATGATATATGCTCTCATTAGCTTTCCCTTTTTCTTTTAGAGAGGGAGAGCACACATAAGTATTAGCTGGTGGCCTAACTATTAAATTAAATAGATCACCTGTTAAAGATTTGGAAAAAAAGTGGTTCACTGGAATTTGTTTACTGTTAAAGCAAAATCACATGATGATGAGTTGCCGTTACTAGAGAGAAAAAATAAAACATCAAATAAGGCTAAGTAGTACCTAATATTACTACGAATATACGTATGGAAGGCCAATTATGTATATAAAAAGTGTATCTTAATTAGACCATTCCGAGAAAAAAACTACTTCACGAGTAATGACACATAAAGGAAAGAATACACACTTGAAAACAATGCTTCTACTTAGCAGAGCCTTGGGAATGGCTCCGGAAAGCTTGTTATTTTGAAGATACCTGCATCGGTGAAAAGGAATTTAACTTCAATAAAACTTGAGAAAAGCTTATGTTCAGTAGGACTTACAGCTCACTCAATTTTGGCAAACTGCCGAAGTACGAAGGAACATTTCCAGTCAATTGATTGTTCTCGAAATGTCTGCATTTTTTAACAATGATAAAACATTTCGGAGACAAAAGGCGAAACAAACAGATCAACCAACTTAAGTAGTTCCTCACATGATGGATAGATTTGAAGAGCCACTGAGGTCAGGAATTGGGCCCATCAACATGTTATTAGCGAGTCCACTGCAAGGAAGTCGTGCACATTCATCATGTATTTTTTTCGATAGAAGTGCAAGATCTATCTCATATATCGATTTGTGAGTAGCTAGGTGCTGCTTACATCTCTGCTAAGCATGGCAAAGCTGCTATTTCCAGCGGTATGTTCCCTGTCAAGTTCTTTCCTGAAAGATTTCTAGTCAAAACAAAGGTGTTAGTAGTATCCGGTACCAAGTCCAAATGATACTTGGACAAAATTTGCATTGACCAAAGCTCGCTGAGACGATCAGATCATTACATGGAAATGACTCTTGGTTGTGATTCTGAGCTGCATTTCACCCATGACCAGGGTGACGGTAGACACGGATCGCCGCCTTCCTTTGCCCAGTCTGCAAATGGGTAACGTGATGCAAGGCTTGCCATGACGGGCGCTGCATTTATAATGAAAGGATTAACAAAAGCAGAATGAGGAAGGACGCGAAACCAAATCAGTGAACAAGTAGGGATGCATGATACCGTCTGGGGAGCCAAGATCAATGTGGATGTAATTGTATATCTCAAAGGCATTCAGAATAGGACCCTTGGAGGAATCATTGGTCTTCCGGAAGGCGAAGGAGAGGACAAAAGGGAGTGAGATGTTGAAGAATCCTGGCTCGTAGAGGCGGTACTTCCCCGGAGCATTCTCACCGATGTCCACCGTTGGTTTGCTGACATCTGGCAGCCCCGGGATGAAGAGCTTGAACTTGCGCGTCTCGGGGACGATAAACTCTTCGATCTCAGCAAAGTAGGAGAATGCCCATCCGTTCCCTGGGAAGCCGTTGAGGTCGAGGCGATAGGTGAGCTCACCGAGCGAGCCTACGACCGCCGTCTGCATGACCTTCTGAGGCGGCCTCTCGTTGGAGCTGACGAAGACGGGCTTGTCGGTGGAGACGTTGACGGTGCCAGGAGAGACGTCGACCAGATAGTTGGCCCTCCTGACCATGTCGGACTCCCAGATTCTGTCGTACGGGTCGTCGGGGTACCTTACGGCGTCCATGTTGGGAGCTCCGAAGTTGATCCTGGCGGACAGGCCGAGGAAGGCGTCGGCCTCGTAGTCGGTGTAGTAGAGGGAGCCGTTGAGCTGCCGGAGCTCCAGCGTGGAGATGAAGGGCTGGCCCGTGGTGGCGTTGGAGAGGCAGACGCTGAGGGTGGGTGCCGAGGCCAGCACGACCGCCTCCCTGGTCACCACCCTGGCCTCGTCGTAGACGACGATGGTAGACCAGCGCGAGGCCCCCAGGTAGAGGTCGAACTCCGGGAACACGTTGCTGCGGTCGAAGTTGCCGTACAGGAAGCTGGCTCTGAGCAGGTAGCGGGTCCGAGTCCGCACACCCAGAGTGTAGCAGTGCTTGCTGCTGCCCGGCGCCGCCCCGGCGGCCAGGGAGGGGAAGTAGCGCACCGTCGAGTACTGCGTGCGCTTCTCCGACGCCACCGAGATGTTGGCCGTCGCTCCGAAGGGGAACCAGCCGGTGTCGCCTGTCCACACCAGCCCGAGCTCGTCCGTGTAGTTGGCGGAACCGCCGCAGTCGATGCTCACGAAACCTTTATTGATTTCATTTATTATTTTATTATTTGGGAAACAAGATAAAAGTGCAACTAATTTAGGGTGATTCACTAACCAGGCATCTGAGCAACAACGGAGGCGGAGAAGAAGACCAAGACCATGACCATGACCAAGCAGCAGCAAAGGACATGGCCCCCTGACGCCGCCATTACTTCACTTCACTTCTCTTGTCTTCTCTTCTCTTCTCACTTCTCTTCTCTTCTCCTCTTCTAAGAAGAGAATGAAAGAGAGGGATATTATCAGTTGTTGTTCTTCCATCCATCCATGGCTAGCTGATTAAACTGAATTGAATTGGTACAACCCGGCCCCTACTTACTGAAGTACTACCTGCTAGAGAGAGAGAGAGAGAGAGAGACGAAGAGCGAACCACCTTACCCGCTAAGGAAGCGTATGCAAGGACGGATGGCAAGGGAAGAGACTGACTTTACCACAGTTGGCACCAACAGCAGAGCAGCGACTGAGAGTGATTTAGAACGAATAAAGCAGCTGCACAATGCAAGGGTGTGAGAACGCTCGCCGAAAAGCAAACATGATGTCTAGGGTAGGGAAAGGGTAAAGGCAAGAGCCTCTTTCTCTCAAAATGCTCTCTCTCTCTCTCTCTCGATAACTGTAAAGTTAGTTACCGGGAAGAATTGTGGGCTCCAACTGCTGCTGGATCCGTTGCGCGTGGCGCCCACTCCTGTTCCACCGGCCGCCGCTGCAGCTCCGGACCAGACTTGCGAGGAATGGGGCTACCACCCTCATTGCTGTGGGCATGAGTTGCGAGATGATTTCAATCCATCAACTCATGTGAGGTAAAGCAGCCTGCAACGCAAACAAAAGCTGGGGCAGCGAATAAAGCCACATCATGTAATTGTAAAGCTGGATTGGTAGCCATGCAAATATATAACAACAACAACAACCAAGACTTTATCCCAAACATCCAACAAAGTTTAGAATGGGCACGCAGAAAAGCTACTCCAGCTAGCAATTTTGCCAGGGCACATCGAACGGGGCTGCCTTTTAGATGGATCACGAACGCTCTTTCATTTCATCCACAAAACTGTTTGCGCTGCATAGGCCAAATAATACATTCATTGAATCTAGATATGAATTCTAGTTTGAGAAGAATGGAAATTTCCATGTGAACAAGTTGTAGCATATTTGTGCATACATACTTACATATAGAGTCATAAATACATGGAGACCAAGCCATTCCAATGCCACAGAATAGAGCTCAGCTCCGTACAGGCCAAAAGATGAACGGGTAAGATCTGTTCTAGCTCAGCACAACAAGAACCAGGGGAAAAAGTATTCAGATTATTAAGAAACGAGATACACTTCTAAGTATGAAATTGACTTTTGAAACATATTTTTACAAAATCTATTGGTAACTGATCTGGTCTGCAAGCATACAGTAACACGAGCACATGACACCTCCATGACACCGGAAAATACAAGTTCCTATACATGCTTAGTCCTGCAAGCTACCACCTGATATACCTGTTCTCTAACTCCCTCATCTTACTGACCTGAAACAACACGAGGGCATTATTATATGCATGACAAGGAAGGCAAGACTGAATGTTACAGAACATTGAACGGATGGATGCCACACACGGACACAGGACAAAAGAAAATCCGAGTACCTCACGAATTATGCAAGCTTCAATGGTAGAGGAGCACCTTATTCACTTTTTGATGCGCCATGGGAAGGCTCATTTCCTGAAGCAGCAGCTGGGAAGTCTGTGAGGCGAAAGCTGTCAAGAGCCGGTCCAAGAGCACTGATTTTCCCTGCACCTGCAAATGCTGCCTCAGCATCCATGCGTCTCTTGAAGATCACCTGGGCAGAGTTGGCATTGTTTGCAATCTCTGCCTTGGCTTCCTTGACAGGCCCATACTGGCTAAAGACCTTGATAAGGTCGCTGCGTGATGGGACTGCACTTGGTCTACTGAAGTGCAGCACAAGTCCAGCCAGCAAGCTATTTTTAGTTTCTTCAGTAAATTTGGTTCTGGCATTCAGTTGAGCTCCATTCATGACAAATGGTTCACTTTCATCCTTAGCTTGCTCCCAATTTTCTGTATCTTGTTTGTTTCCACTCGTCGACTTGGCAGCACCTTCTAGAGTTACTGACGAATTATTCAACAGTTTTTTAAAATGATGTACCTTCTTGCTTGTTCTTTTCCTACTCCCATATTTCTTTTTGAGGCTAGATAGCGGCTCCTCCACATTAATGAGAATGTCAGCCCAATAATCATCCTGCATATGATCAGCAATTGATTGTTCTGAGGGAGTGGACTCAGTTTCGGCTGCCTTCTCATGTAACTCCATGTCAACATCACAACTACAAACGTTGGAGTTCCTCCTAAAATCTGTAAAGAAGTTAACACTAGATGGGCCTATTCTTCCTCTCTGCTTAAGATCACATGCTGCTAGTGAGAGCTGCCATAGCATTTCACCGCAAGATAGAGACTCTTCAGTAATGACATCTTTCTTGCCCCCATTCACCTTCACAGAACGCGGCGACTTGTCTGCAGCACGCGTGTTCTTGTGTTTAGCGCTATGCAATCTTGACTGAGACACTGTACCATTAGCTTTGACAGCAGGTGGTATCCGTGACGTGCGTCTAGATGCTTTGCTCATGAGTTCTCCAGCCTTTGTGGACTTCTTACGAGACAGAGGCTGTGACTGGGAAGACAAATCCCCCAATGTGTTCAGCTTCTTTCTTTTCCTAGACGGCGCCGTATCCTTAGAGTCACGATCAGGATCCTCAGCTTTTGCAGCTGATAAATGCAAAGAAGGTGCCCCTCGAGTCTTATGCTTATGATGAGGTGCAGAGTTAGGTTTGCCTGTCTCTGTCATAAGTTCAGAAAGTTTCTTTTTCTTCCTACCATGCTCTGAGATAAGCACTCTCTTACTTATTGAGTTTTCAGTACACCTCGGCCTTCTCTTGCCAGGAGAAGCAGAAGCCTTGGACCCATCCCCTGTGATTTTTTCATTCTTTCGCACGGCACTTGATATATGCGTCAGCTTGTTTTCTTCCAGCAGAGGAGCTGCATTGCTGTTCCCTGTTAAAGCTTCACCACCACCATCCTTTCCAAGCTTTTTCAAACCTTCCAAAGCATCTTCCTTCTTGCTCATGGATCTCAGCATACGCACAGATTTTCTTTCACTCAAAACATCATCCACCACATTATTGGCTGGTGTTCTGCTACCACCAACAGCAGCAGCTGTTTCAAGTCCATCTGAATGTTTGGACATGTCCGTTTTCTTCTTCGACGAACTCTTCATGCGCTTTGACTCGTTCCCCTTGCTCATTGTATCTTCATGTGTAGCTCCTCTACTCGGTGCTTCCGTGATCTCTTCATTTGCAACCTCCAACAAAGCCTCATTCCTGCACAATGAACTCTCAGCACGTCCTGATTTTTTCTCATTGCTCTTGTGCATCCTTTTCCTCTGTGTGTGCAGGATAGCATCTGTGACGTCCTCAATACCCTCAAATTCCATAAATTCAGGGAGGCCCCTTGAACCTCTTGATCGATTGTACGCACTCAGCTGTGCTTTGGCGGTGGCAAGATCAAGAAGATCAGCACCAGCCAGAGGTCTCTTTCCCAGGGCTGAGATGTAGTCAAGAAATGCTTTGCCATGGAAGGCGTCCCTCATGTATGCACTGTCTACCACTGCACCATAAGCTCCTCGCCGGACACCAGAGTTCTCAACCTCCTGCTTGGTGGCAACAGTGGAAACGAAGCAACCGCAGGAGAGGCCGGCCTCCACGCGTCGCCCAACCTCCTGCAACGCAACATCGACAGCAGAGACGAATGCAGCCATGGTGCTCTGGGTGGAGAACCGTGTGAAGTTGGCACGGAAGGGAAGCAGCGATGAGGCGTCGTTCCAAGCGAAGGTCCTGTCCCAGAAGTAGGCAACGAGCGGGGCGCCGATCCTCTGGTGCTGTAGCGCCACCTCGGATGCGTCGGCAGGGTCGAACACCTGCCCGGGCCACCACGAGTGGCTCCGCACCTTGCCCCACACCAGGTCCGGTGGCGCGAAGTCGCGGCTCCCCTCGCTCTCGTCCTGGAAAGCGCAGTTGTAGCGGGCGAACTCGAATTTCTCTTCCTCCTCCACCTTTCTCCGTGACGGTGGAGGTGGCGGTCGCGGTGGGGGCAGGGATGGGGGCCGGGGCGGGGAAGCAGGTGGAGGCTGCTGCTTCTTGGGGCGGCTACGACGAGGGCTCCTTAGAAATTCCTGGACGTCCGGGCGCATGACGCGGAGGCGCGCCGGTCGCGTGGAGGTGTTCCCCTTGTCCACGGAAGCGTTCTTGGAAGCTCTCTCGCGTGCATCCGCCATACTTCTAGGCGAAGAAGAACACAAGGATTAGGGGAGTAGAAAGAAAGAAGATGGAGAAGGCCGGCGTGCAGCCGCTTACGCTTCGCCGCCTCGGGGCTCACCACGCCGCCACGCTGGGGGAGGAAGGGTTCGCCGGAGGACAAAATGAGATGGGGAATTTTGGAGACGACGACTCGAGGAGAAAGAGGGGCATATTTGGAAATACAGCTTAGGACTGCCTGCTTCGCTTTCAGTATTTCTTCATTATTGCCAATTTTACCCTTTTATTGGGAAATGCTTCGCAAGGCGGCTGCTGGCCTCACAAGGAAAACGTGGGTGCCTATCCACTTAGATTTATTTTCCACGACAACAACAATAACGACAACCAAGCCTTTATCTCAAACCTGTTAGGGTCGGCTAGACATGAAATCCAATATCAATAAAGTAAAAGAGAGGAAGAGATATAAGAACAAGGAAAAAAGAAAAAAAAAAAGAAAAAAAAAGAAAAAAAAAGAAAAAGAGAAAAGAAAAAGAGAAAAGAAATAAGAAAAAAGGAAAAGAAAAGAGAAAAGAAAAAAGAAAAAAAAAACAAGACTATGATTCTGGCACATGAATTGCTACTTTCCATGCGGTCCTATCATGAGCTAAGTCTCTGGATACATTCCAATCTCTCAAATCTCGTTTTACCGCCTCCTCCCAAGTCAACCTTGGTCGTCCTCTACCCCTCCTAATATTTTCTCTACCTCTTAAAATCCCACTG
The DNA here is from genome assembly GCA_030760725.1 of Neostapfia colusana. Classification (NCBI taxonomy): domain Eukaryota; kingdom Viridiplantae; phylum Streptophyta; class Magnoliopsida; order Poales; family Poaceae; genus Neostapfia; species Neostapfia colusana. The sequence goes on from JASWHV010000018.1 coordinate 73,525,736, forward strand.
TTAACCGGTGCTTCTGGAGGTCTCCGTTGGATATGTCCAAACCACCTAAGTCGATGTTGGACTAACTTCTCTTCAATCGGCGCCACCCCTACCTTATCACGAATCGCCTCATTCCTTATTCGGTCTCTTCTCGTGTGCCCGCACATCCACCGTAGCATTCGCATCTCTGCGACACTCATTTGTTGGACATGTTGCCGTTTAGTTGGCCAACATTCCGCCCCATAGAGCATCGCGGGTCTGATCACCGTCCTATAGAACTTCCCTTTTAGCTTTTGTGGGACTTTCCTATCACATAGGATTCCAGAGGCTTGCCGCCATTTCATCCACCCTACCTTGATCCTGTGGCAAACATCCTCGTCAATATCGCCATTGCTTTGTAACATTGATCCTAAGTATCGGAAAGAGTCCCTTCTAGGTACTATTTGTCCTTGTAGACTAACATTTCCTTCTTCACGACCAACACCACTAAAGTCACACCTCATATACTCGGTTTTAGTCCTACTAAGTCTAAACCCCTTGGACTCTAAGGTTTGTCTCCATAACTCTAATTTCTTATCAACACCATCTCTAGTTTCATCTACCAGCACTACATCATCAGCAAAGAGCATGCACCAAGGGATATCCCCTTGTATATCCTTCGACACCTCATCCATCACCAAGGAAAAGATGTATGGGCTCAAAGCTGATCCTTGATGTAGTCCTACCGTGATAGGAAATGCATCAGTCTCACTATCACTTAGGCGCACACTTGTCCTAACATTATTGTACATATCCTTGATAAGGGTAATGTACTTTGTTGGCACTTTATGTTTCTCTAGTGCCCACCACATGACTGACCTTGGTATCTTGTCGTACGCCTTCTCCAAGTCGATGAACACCATATGCAAGTCCTTCTTCTGCTCCCTATATCTCTCCATAAGCTGACGAAGCAAGAAAATCGCCTCCATTGTAGACCTCCCAGGCATAAAACCAAACTGGTTTTTAGTGACATTGGTCACTTTCCTCAGGCGGTGTTCAATCACTCTCTCCCAAAGCTTCATAGTATGACTCATAAGCTTAATACCTCGATAATTAGTACAACTTTGAATACCTCCTTTATTTTTGAAGATAGGTACTAATATACTTTTTCTCCATTCTTCAGGCATCTTGTTTGACCGAAAAATGTGGTTGAATAGCTTTGTGAGCCATACTATTGCGACGTCCCCAAGACATCTCCACACCTCAATAGGGACATCGTCAGGGCCGAGTGCCTTTCCTCCTTTCATCCTCTTTAAGGCCTCCTTAACCTCAAACTCTTGTATCCTCCACGGTCAACGCAAATTTTCATGTATATCCATCCTACTCCAAACATATTACTTCCTCCGTTTCGAAATATTTGACGGTGTTTAGTTGAGAATTAAACTAAACAGCGTCAAATATTTCAAAAAGGAGGGAGTAATATACATATGTAATCATCAGATCCATCATAATATTATGATTAAATATGATGAAATAAATCTCTAATTGTGCTCTGTTCAAAATACTAATAATTATATTACTCCCTCTGTTTTGAAATATTTGACGGTGTTTAGTTGAGAATTAAACTAAATAGCGTCAAATATTTCGAAAAGGAGGGAATAATATACATATGTGTCGAAGCGTCTGCAGTCGACACTTCCCCCGTGCCTGCTCTGGGCAGCCCGCGGAGGTTCTTTTTCGGAGGGGCTAGTCCTCTCCCGAAGGGTCGCGTGAGTTGAACGAGATGAAGGTGGACCGACACAGGGATTTTTATGTGGTTCGGGCCGCCGGAGCGTAAAACCTTACGTCCACGGAAGTGCTTGGAGCACTAGTTTCCTTGAGTATGTGGATGGGTGGCGGACTGCCGAACCCTTGGCCTAGAGGGAGTTGAGCAAAATGGCGAACCCCTTGTAACGTTGCCTACCCGGGCCTTTTATAATCCAAGGCTCGGGCGGCTTACAAGGTGGGCCCCGGGGCCGACAGGTGGCCCCGGGGTGATTTCCTACCAGCTACTATGTCTTGGCGCTGGCTTCGAGGTCGTCGTCTTGCCGCCCTGCCCATGCCGCAGGCTAGGCGTAGTGGCTGATGATGGCAGGGGCAGCAGGGCATGTCTTGTTGCTGTATTCATTGTCTACAGCTTCTGACATTGTGCGCCTGTTTTAACTATGACGGGTCACAGTGCCTCCTGACAGGCGTGTGCCACGCCTCCGCGTCTTGGGAAGGCGTGGCCTGTCTTGACTGTGACTGGTCACAGTGGCGTCTGGCAGGCGTGCGCCGCGCCTCCGCGTCTTGGGAAGGTGCGGGTCTTGAATGCCTTGTACGGACAAGACATGATGCGTCTTTACTTCTACTGCCTACCGCGCCAGGGCGTACAGCGCTGCACGTGGCCACGTGGCAGGCCCGGAGCTATCCTCTGTGGAGAGGGGAGCTCCGGCCCTACTGGACACGTGGCCCTTCGAAGCTCACCCCTATGGGGGGGACGAGGTCCAGCCTTATGGGCCACGTGGCAGGCCCGAAACTATCCTCTGAGGAGAGGGAAGCTCTGGCCCTACTGGACACGTGGTGCCCTCGGAGCTCACCCCTGCGGAGGGGGCGAGGTCCGGCCTTCTGAGCCATGTGGCAGGTCTGGAGCTATCCTCTGAGGAGAGGGGAGCTCCGGCCCTACTGGACATGTGGCGCCTTCGGAGCTCACCCCTGCGGAGAGGGCGAGGTCCGGCCTTCTGGGCCACGTGGCAGGTCCGGAGCTATCCTCTGAGGAGAGGGGAGCTCCGGCCCTACTGGACACGTGGCGCCTTCGAAGCTCGCCCCTGTGGAGGGGTCGAGGTCCGACCTTCTGGGCCACGTGGCAGGCCCGGAGCTATCCTCTGAGGAGAGGGGAGCTCCGGCCCTACTGGACACGTGGCACCTTCGGAGCTCGCCCATGCGGAGGGGGCGAGGTCCAGCCTTCTGGGCCACATGGCAGGCCTGGAGCTATCCTCTGAGGAGATGGGAGCTCCGGCCCTACTGGACACGTGACGTCTTCGGAGCTCGCCCCTGCGGTGGGGGCGAGGTCCTTAGGTGGTTTCACCCTATGCGCGGGGGTACCCGGTATTGAGGGTACCGATAGTGGCACCCGGGCCCATCTCGGGGGAGATAACGAGCCCGGGGTGGGGCCTTCTCCTTGTCTACCCTGCGCACTTCCTTGTCTCGAATATTTCCTGTGTTTGTAGGGTCTTGCTCTCTTCGGAGCTCAGCCCCGCGGAGGGGGTGAGGTCTGGCAGGCATCGGAGCTCAGGCCAGCAGAGGGCGTGAGGTCCGAAGGGCATCGGAGCTCAGGCCAGCGGAGGGCGTGAGGTCCGGAGGTCATCGGAGCTCAGGACAACAGAGGGCGTGAGGTCCGGAGGTCATCAGAGCTCAGGCCAGTGGAGGGCATGAGGTCCGGAGGTCATCGGAGCTCAGGACAGCGGAGGGCGTAGGTCCGGCATCAGGGCTCACCTGTGAGAAGAGGGCGAGGGCTGGAATCGGAGCTCAGGCCAGCGAAGGGTGTGAGGTCCGGAGGGCATCGAAGCTCAGACCAGCGGAGGGCGTGAGGTCCGGCATCAGGGCTCACCTCTGAGAATAGGGCGAGGGTTGGCATCGGAGCTCAGGCCAGCGTAGGGTGTGAGGTCCGGAGGGCATCGGAGCTCAGGCAAGCGGAGGGCGTGAGGTCCGGAGGGCATCGGAGCTCAGGCCAGCGGAGGGCGTGAGGTCCGGCATCAGGGCTCGCCTCTCAGAAGAGGGTGAGTGCTGGCATCGGAGCTCAGGCCAGCGGAGGGTGTGAGGTCCGAAGGGCATCAGAGCTCAGGCCAGCGGAGGGCGTGAGGTCCGGAGGGCATCGGAGCTCATGCCAGCGGAGGGCGTGAGGTACGGCATCATAGTTCACCCCTGCTGGAGGGGTGCGATGTGGTACTGCCGACCACGTGTCAAGCCCGGGACTAGCCTCCGAGGAGAGGGGAGGCCCTGCCCTGTTGGACACGTGGTGCCTTCGGAGCTCACCCTCGCGGAGGGGGTGAGGTTTGGCACTGCTCAGAGGTCATCCTTTCCTTGTCTCTTAGTCTTATTTAGCTTATAGTCCTGGGCCTGTATACGGGGCTTGGGCAATCCAGTGCACTCGGTCCCGGAGGTCCGGCTCCCGTCGTAGTCACGGTGTAACCGTACGGCTCCTAGTACTCGGACCATAGCGCTGGGGAGGCAGAGTGCGCATGCTTTGGGTGCGGGACCGGGCAAAGCAAGGCTCTTGGACCTACCGCTCTGGCGTAGGTCTTTTTCTGGAGGAGACCAACTGACGTCACATTACCCTGACTGGGGGAGGTCCGAGAGGCCCCCAGGCCTCTGGCAGGTACCTCAAGCACAACCACCTTTGGCAGGATAGCAAATATTGACTAGGCATGAGAATAGGAAAGGAGGGTCGAGTGTACGATGAGCGTACACTGTCTAGAGCCCGGGAAGGTGATCATATAAATTAATGCGTAATTTGAATGAACACTAAGTAAGTGTGGTAGGACAGGGTTCTATTCATTCATGTAAGTCCATAGGAAGAAAACAAGCCGTACATGGAGGCAACGACCCGCCCCATTGTGAAGGGGGGCAGAGCCTACGCGCTTAGGGTACATGACCAGGCTAAGCCGGACGTAGTCCTGGACCACCCCCTGGGGTTTAGCTGCTCCGAGCGCTGCTCCTAGACTCTATGGGATCTGTTACAGGAAGAATAGACCTGTCCTACCACTGTTCTAGGGTAGAACTTACAGAGGTAGGGCCGGAGCGCCTGCCTTGAGCTCCCATGCACGGACCCGCGGTGGTAGCGCCGGAGCTCCCGTCGGTACCGTGTGATCCGGAGCGTTGCTTGCCATCTTGCCTCGTCGACGAGGTAGATGACCTCACGCAGGAGTTGGTCCTGTGTGGCTTCGTCGTACGCTCGGACACGGGGGGACCCCCATGGTGATCTCCGAGGGCAGCATGGTGATCTCCGAGGGCAGCATGGCTTCGGCCCTGCATACCATGTAGAAGTGGTGATTCCCGTGACCCGGCCTTGGGATGTCCGGCTGGCCCCCGACGTAGAGGAGTCGGTATCCCCCGACGGTACTAGGTGCAGTGTCTGCACCGATTGTGTGGGTCTGCTCGGCATGGACCTGGCATGCCTTACATCTCCTAACCGGCTTGATGGCGTCCAGGAGGCTGTCGGTCTGTAGAAGTCACACCGGATGGTTCTACCGACCAGCGTGTGGGATGGTGAGCGTTCCCAGCACTCGCCTCCGTGGATTACTGCGAGCAGGTCGCAACCTTCCTCCTGGGTTATGTACCGCAATAGGATGCCATGGCGCCACGTCAGTAAAGATACCAGCGCGTATCACTTAGCCATCCGCACAATCCGTTCAGCGAATGCACGTTCATCAGGAAGGATGTCTTTCAAGAAGTCCCGGACCTTCGTGGTCCATGCATCGGGGCTACTTGAGCTTCTGAATCTTGGGCGCTGGTAGCACGGAGTCCCCAGTGGCGCATACGATCCTTTGGCGGCACCATGGCTGCAGGGCCGCCGGGACCGCCAGCTTCGAGGTGCTGGTCTCGCCCCCTTCGCCCGGTTTGGCAGTCCGGGCTATGAGTCGCGGCAACGTCCCTTCGAAGGCTCCTTGGGGCTCCGGGGCTCCGGTGGTGGCCTTCGTTGACAGGTTGTTGGCGACGGTGTCGTCGGCGCGCGGTACATGGCACAGGTCCAAAGCTACGTTGTTGGTTGCCTTGGAGTTGAGGCGCACCATGTACCCGAATCGCTCCCCCGTTGGCATGAGGAGTAGTACGCTGGCTCCAGCCTCCTGCTTCTGCGAGGGGCCGTCGAGGTAGAACGTCCAGTGGGGCTCGATGAAGGCCGGTGCTCGGGGCTCCAGTTCTCCACCTTCGGGCCCCTCTGGGTTGCTTGGTGGCAGCGTTCACTTGGCCACGAGGTCAGCCAGTGCTTGGCTCTTGACTGCTTGACGTGGAAGGAAGTTTAGCTTGAACTCCGCCATCTTCGGGCTGTTCTCCTGCTTCGGAGGCTGGCCATGAGTGCCAGCTGCGCCCTTCTGCTGGTCTGGCGCACTTGTCCGCCAGGCTGAAAAGCTCCGAGACGCCTCACACCTCCCTGGTGGCCAACTTCTCGAGCATCTTCTTGTCCCTCACACTCTGTCGGAATGTGACCACCACTGATGCATCCGGGATGTGGGGGATGGTGTTCCGTACTTGGGAGAACCGCTGGATGAAGGAGCACAGTGATTCTCCCGGTTGTTGTTGTATGGCGTGGAGGTCCAGCTTCGTGTCGGGACGCGTGTAGGAGCTGCTGAAGTTCACCATAAACTGTCGGCATAGCTCCCCCCAGGAGGTTATGGAACCCTGGGGCAGGTTCATGAACCATGACCGCGTCGGGCCGGTCAAGGCGACGGGGAAGTAGTTGGCCATGACGGCTTCATCCCCTCCTGCCGCTAGGATGGCAGTAGAGTAGACCTGCAGAAACTCCGTCGCGTTGACACTTCCGTCGTACTTCTCTGGCAGGTGTGGCCGGAATTTGCGTGGCCACGCTGCGAAGCGGAGGTGTGGCGCGAGGGCCACACACCCCGTACCCGCTGTTGCAGATCCTGGTGCCGCGAACCCTTAGACGGCTGCTGGCACGGTGTACCCCGACATGGGCATTGGTGCACAATATACCGGGGGCGGTGGCTGCAGGACATATGGTTGCTGCATATGGTGCATGGCGTACGCCTGGGGCAGAGGTCGCATGGCGAACATCTGCGGCCTAGGCTGAGTCGAGGCAGTCGGCGTGCTGTAGCCGGCCTCTTGGATGCGACGTCTTTGCCGCTGTCGCTCGACGGTGACGCAAGCATCTTCTCCCGAGTGGCGTCGCTCCAGCTCTCAGGTCTGCCGTTGAGAGCCTCGATGAACGGGAGTCTGCCGTCTGCCTGTCAACCGTTGGTATGCGCGACAACGACACAGCTAGTTGACCTGGGCGTCGTCCCCGCCGCAGTGGAGAGTTGACGGCAGCATCGATGAGGTAGTTGACGTCGCGGATCCACTGCTAGGCGGCCCCCTGGGGGTGTCTTCAGCATGCGGATTGTCCAGGAGCGCTTCTGCTGCGGCTAGTGCACTTGGTTGAGTGGCACTCCGCGCCGTAACAGATCTTGAGGTTGTTGGAGTTCGTCGGGAACGGTGGCGCGAAGAGCTTGCCTCCGAAGAAAGCTTCATCATCTTCGTCGGCGTAGACCCGTCGCGAGAGGGAAAAGGCCCCTACCTGACGCGCCAAATTTTGAAGCGTCTGCAGTCGACACTTCCCCTGGGCCTGCTCAGAGCAGCCCGCGGAGGTTCTTTTTTGGAGGGGCTAGTCCTCTCTCGGAGGGTCTTGCGTGTTGGTCGAAGGAAGGAGATGAAGGTGGACCGACACAGGGATTTTTACGTGGTTCGGGCCGCCGGAGCGTAAAACCCTACGTCCACGAGAGTGTTTGGAGCACTAGTTTCCTTGAGTATGTGGATGGGTGGCGGACTGCCGAACCCTTGGCCTAGAGGGAGTTGAGCAAAATGTCGAACCCCTTGTAACGTTGCCTACCCGGGCCTTTTATAATCCAAGGCTCGGGCGGCTTACAAGGTGGGCCTCGGGGCCCGACAGGTGGCCCTAGGTGATTTCCTACTAGCTACTATGTCTTGGCGCTGGCTTCGAGGTCGTCGCCCTACCCATGCCGCAGGCTAGGCGTAGTGGCTGATGATGGCAGGGCATGTCTTGTCGCTGTATTCATTGGTCTACAGCTTCTGACACTGTGCGCCTGTCTTGACTGTGACGGGTCACAGTGCCTCCTGACAGGCGTGCGTCGCGCCTCCGCGTCTTGGGAAGGTGTGGCCTGTCTTGACTGTGACTGGTCATAGTGGCGCTTGGCAGACGTGCGCCGCGCCTCCGCGTCTTGGGAAGGTGCGGGTCTTGAATGCCTTGTACGGACAAAGCATGGTGCGCCTTTACTCCTGCTGCCTACCGCGCCAAGGCGGGCAGCGCTGCACGTGGCCACGTGGCAGGCCCAGAGCTATCCTCTGTGGAGAGGGGAGCTCCGGCCCTACTAGACACGTGGCGCCTTCGGAGCTCGCCCCTGCGGGGAGGGGGGGTGGAGGTCCGGCCTTCTGGGCCACGTGGCAGGCCCGGAGCTATCCTCTGAGGAGAGGGGAGCTCCGACCCTACTGAACACGTGGCGCCTTCGGAGCTCGCCCCTGCGGAGGGGGTGAGGTCCGTCCTTCTGGGCCACGTGGCAGGTCCGGAGCTATCCTCTGAGGAGAGGGGAGCTCCGGCCCTACTGGACACGTGGTGCCTTCGGAGCTCGCCCCTGCGTAGGGGGCGAGGTCCGGCCTTCTGGGCCACGTGGCAGGTCTGGAGCTATCCTCCGAGAAGAGGGGAGCTCCGGCCCTACTAGGCACGTGGCGCCTTCGGAGCTCGCCCCTGCGGAGGGGGCGAGGTCCGGCCTTTTGGGCCACGTGGCAGTTCCGGAGCTATCCTCTGAGGAGAGGGGAGCTCCGTCCCTACTGGACACGTGGCACCTTCGGAGCTCGCCCGTGCGGAGGGGGCGAGGTCCGGCCTTCTGGGCCACATGGCAGGCCCGGAGCTATCCTCTGAGGAGAGGGGAGCTCCGACCCTACTGGACACGTGGCGCCTTCGGAGCTCGCCCCTGCGGAGGGGGCGAGGTCCTTAGGTGGTTTCACCTTGTGCGCGGGGGTACCCTGTATTGAGGGTACCGACAATATGTAATCATCAGATGCGTCACAATATTACGATTAAATATGATGAAATAAACCTCTAATCGTGCTCTGTTCAAAATACTACTACTACTACTAATAATGTGTAAAAGCTTGTGATGATGAAATTTCTTTTTTACAAAAATAATTTATAACAACTCACATACATCAATGTGCACTTGATTAAAAAATAAATTTTGAATATGTAAGCTGAATCATTTGAAATTCAAATCACAAAAATTGAAAAGAAAAAATCAAAACAAATATAAACCAAAACCGTCTCTTGGTCCAAATTCCCAGCCCAATTTTTCTCTCCCTCCTTCCTCGCTCACATCATGCCTCGTCCTGGCCCATGGCCCACCCGCGCCCCTTGCCTGCCCACGCCATCCTAAACACCCTAAAACCCTAAACCCTATTGTTGCGCAACCCACGTTGTCGTCGTTGCGCATTCTTAGCATGCACGCTTCAGCTTCCTAGGGTATTGCATCCTACTTATAAAAGAGTGTCACCACCTCAAGCATGTTTTCCCACACTCCTGCGTGCCCTAGCCACCAAACGCCGTGCCACATGCTGCTATCACCATTAGCACCGCCTGAGCTTGACGTGACATTTAGAATTTGGGAAAAGGGTGGAATACAATATTTGACTTAATGATTTATTCATGTGGAATTGATGATGATATTGTAGTTGGAGAATAGGAATCAAGGCAAACTGGTTTGGTATGGTGCATGTGTGCACAAGATCTCGGTTGGTGCTTGTCGAAGTGTTCGCTACGACACTTCCCCCGGTCTGCTCGGAAGTAGCCCGCGGAGGTTTTTTTTCGGTGGGGCTAGAGGATCTCGAAGGTCTGAGCGCAATGGCGAGAGAGAGAGAGAGAGAGATTTACGTGGTTTAGCCCGCCGAAACGTAAAACCCTACGTCCACGGTAGTGCTTGGTGAGTTACTTGCTCGCGTATGAGAATGAGTTGGATGGGTCGCGAACCCTTTGCCCGGAGGCTACCCCGGTCCTTTCATAACCCAAGGCCGGGGCAGTTACATGGTAGCTCGGGGCCCGGCCCCGCGGCTCTCTGTCTCCTATACATGAGTTATTGATATTTACAACTATATGTATTGTCGTCGTCGGTGGAGTTAAGGCGCGCCGCCTGACCCGCTGGGCGCCCCTGACCGAGCGGCCGATGATGATGAAGTTTCCATCTTGTCGCCGCGTCTCCTCGCTCTATTGGGCGGCTCAGTGCCGTTGGGCGACACTGCTGTGCCGTCACGCCTCGCTGCCGTGTCTTTCACCGTAATGGTGCGCAGACGGGGGTTGGAGACATGCGTCGTGCGCCATGCTTCTGGGGAAGGCGCGAGCCTTCAATGCTTGGCCTGGCGGGGTTCCTTCCTCTGCACTCCTTGGCCATCTGCCTATTGCTCGTCGGAGTGACGTGCAGGCAGATGGCCCTCGAGACATGTGTCTCCACTGGAGCCGTCTTGAGGAGTAGTGGACACTTTAGAGTTGTTGGGCACGTGGCAGCTCCAGAGGCCTTCCACGCTGGAGGTCGGATCTGGAGTTACAGGACACGTGGCACGTCCGGAGCCTCCCCTAGGGGGAAGGTACATCGTTGTTGCGCACGTGGCAGCACCGGAGGCCTCCATGATGGAGGTCGGATCCGGAGCTGCAGGACACATAGCACCTATGGAGCCCTCTCTAGCTGGTGGGTGTAACTCGGAGGTTCCAGGCACGTGGTAATGTCAGAGCCCTACTTGGCGAAGAACGGGGTCCGACACTACTAGACACGTGTCGGCCCCCGAGCCACCCCACGGCCAATATTCAGGCTCAGGGTCTAAAGACATGTTGCAACCCTAGGACAACCAATGGGGCCCAGAGCGCGTGGCTTACATTGGGCCCGCCTAAGCTTTGAAGGCGGGGCCCAATTGCTCTTTACCCACTACGCGGGGGTACCCGGTTCACAGGATACGGATAGTGGCCCCCCGGGCCCATCTCGGGGGAGGTATTGAGCCCGCAGGTGGGGCCCCTATCTATCCCGCGTCGTGGGTTTGGTTTTGCAATTACTAGGGATTTGAAACGGTGAGAAATTTCCATGTAGTGGGCAAACGGCCATCCTCAAGAGATAAGAGGTTGTTCACCCTCGGCTTAGTGGGTGCACTCGGTCAAAGTGGCAGTGCATCGTCGCATTCACTCTTACTTGATGTCACGGTGTGGCAGTCGAGGGGTTACCTCGAGGCTATTACTGTGACCGCCCGTGACCGCAAGAGCACGGTGCCACTTCGCTTGGGAACCGTCGGACGTCCCCGAGTTTATACTCGCTTGACCCGCGATGCCTGACTGGTGGTCCTAGGACCTATTTGTCATTGGTGAGAGCTAAAGCGGCGTGCTCGAGGGGTCGCCTTGGGTTATCTACTGCGGCAACTGATGAGTCGGTCACGCCGCTCTCCTCGAGTACCGCTGGATGTTTTGAGGGGGGGTATCCTCTCGACCCCTGGTGACTGATGGGTGGTCCCGAATCCAGCCCGTCACTGGAGGAGGCGAATAGCCCGCGGTGTGCAGCGGTGGCAATCCAATCATCGTGCCTGTTGTGCTGCTTGAGGCCGTGGACGGGTATAAAAGGAGGTCTCGTGGTGTAGGATGGTACACCTCCTCACCATGTGGCCTTCGTTCTCCTCTTGCACGCTGGAAGTCTCTGCTTCCAGACGCTTTCGCCCACCAGATGCCTTCCCATCATTAGTTGTCTTCGTCTACTTCTGCGAGATGTTCGTATGTGTGCGGCCTACGGTGAGGTTCTCTGGCACATCCCTTTCCCTGACGGGCCCGGATAGAAGCACAAGCCATCCTGATGGCACGCCGATGGTCGGGGAGGCCGTCGGGGACAGGGTCTTCGACCCGTGGTGAGCCCCGACATCAGTGCCAAGTGGAGCACGTCCTCTAGGCGCTTTGTCGCAAGAGGGATGTGTGGCGGTACCGGAGGAAGGCTAAGTCTAGAGTGATCAAGCCTTCCTCCTGGTACTGTTGTGGACAACAAAATCTGTCATAGATGGCAATTTTGTCCACCCGGTACTGGATGTTACTGTTGAGTCGGTCCATCATGCATCACCATATATAACATAAGGATGTCATTGTTATCTCAGTCCAACGTGCATTGTTGCCAACCTCGGTCTAATAGCTGGTGGTCGTCTCACTGCTCAGAGATCAGCTCGGGGGACAACCAAGCAGTTCGTGGAGCAAAAGACTACTCAACTTGAGTTCCTTAGTTGTCTTGTATCCTCTCTTGTACGTCGGGTCCCCAATGTTAATAAAAATGTTTCTGCTCTAAGTCCTTCATAGTCTTGTCTTGTATTTTTGTATTGATGAATGAAAAAAAGTGACTGTTGATCTCCCTTCTATCGATCGCTTGGCGCTGGGTCCGATAGGCAGAGTCATCTTCGATTCCTATGAGGCCCCCTGACCCTCAATGCCGCCAAGATAGGATGATCCCTTAACTTGCCAAAGCAGTTGTCGTTCCTTTGTTGCTTGCCGTAGATATGCTCCCGCTTCTTTTTACAGGTTGTCGGGATCCCAACGTCTTGCTTATTTTGACCAGTCGCGATGACCCCCTGGCAACGGGTGCCAGTGTAAGACACAACCTTCGGGGCCTCTAGGAGGCATCATCTTTTGGGAGTCGGAGAGTGGCTTCCTTGGGAAAGTTGGAGTTACGACCCTATGGACCGGAGCCTTACGACTTGCATAGACACTAAGGGCAAAGAATACTCCATGTTGTGTAGTTGCATTTTCACTGCTCGATGGCTCCATTATGGGTTATGGTCATCTGCTAAGCTATGGGGTCTAGGCAATTCAGTGTATTGACAGACCCCAGATACCATCCTTCCCGGGGCGGTGTGCCGTCCAGGCCCCCCGGACTCTGGGTGTTGCGCCTACAGGAGCAGGGCGCACCTGCTTAGGACGTAGGATGAGTCTAAGCAGGCTACACCCCAGATCTCCTGCCGACGAGACACTCTGAAGAGGGGAGGCGTCCTTTCGTCACTACCGAACCCTGGCTGGAAGGTAGCCAGGGGTCCGGAGGTAATACAGGTGCCTCAGGCGTTTCTGCCTTGTAGCAGGAATTTAGCCAAGGGCGAGGTAGATAAACGACATTATATGCACGTCGTGGGGCATGCAAAAATATACGCAAGCTTGGAGGGGAAGCTGTATTGGTAAGGGAGGCAAAGGTCCAGAATGACTTAGCTGGTGCGAGCAGTACTTTGCTAATTTCTTAAGTTTGCTCCTCCTGTCACTTAGCGGCGTAGGTACCTAGGGCGCCCGGGCAGCGTGGGTACCTCTCCTTCTAAGCCCCTGACAACGTGGGGACCCTAGGGGAGTTCGACCCTTGTCTTCAGCTTGTCGTAGCCAACGCTCTGAACTTTCTGCTTGTTGTTGGAGCGGTTCAATGCTTTACTTGCGTGATTTACCGAGATGGCCCCCTGTTAAGTGTGGTCACCTGGTGGGGGGGCGCACCTACCAAGTAAACTAGATGAAGCAGGGTGTTAGCATCGAGCCTTCTAGGGGGTCCGGGTCACCATGGACCTATTGTGATGGTCCGGGCTTGAGCTACATGGTCGCCTAGGACACGGTTGATGCTTTGTCCAGGGGCATGTGCCACCTGGCTCCCTGATACCTGGCCTCCCACGCTGGAGGTCTAATCCGGAGCTACAGGACACGTGGCACGTACAGAGCCTCCCCTAGGGGGAAGGTACACCATTGCTGCCCAGGTGGCAGCACCGGAGGCCTCCATGCTGGAGATCGGATCCGGAGCTGCAGGACACATGGCACCTCTGGAGCCCTCTCTGGCTTGTGGGTGTAACTCGGAGGTTCCAGGCACGTGGTAATGCCGGAGCCCTCCTTGGCGGAGAATGGGGTCCGACACTACTGGACATGTGTCGCCCCCCGAGCCACCCCACGCCCGGTATTCAGGCTCAGGGTCTGAAGACATTGTTGCAACCCTGGGACAGCCCATGGGGCCCAGAGCGCGTGGCTTACGCTGGGCCCGCCTAAGCTGTGGAGGCGAGGCCCAACTGCTCTTTACCCACTACGCGGGGGTACCCGGTTCACAGGATACCGACAGTGCTAGTGCTTGTTTGGATTCTAAACACCGGTTCGTATAACTTGTCATCTAGTGTCATCACAAGATCGATATGGACCACTTAATCAATTAATTAGGTGCTCTCTCGATATTATATGAGTGTTTGATTGGTCGGAGAATAAGAGTCAAAAGGAATGCCCTGGGATCCAAATCTCAAGAGGGACCAACTGTAGTGATGAGTCATGATATGATGGACTATCACTTATGTACGGGGTGAAATCTTATAGGGTTTGTACTTGTCGGAAGACATTTATAAAGTACTCGTAGTGTTCTATTGGTCGCACACCATAGAAAGTGTGCAATGTGACTGACTATCACAAGCATAAGCAAGTATGTAGTCCACGTAGCAATAACATATGAAATCATGACTTGTGAGTAAAGTATTTAGACAATCATGCTCAAGATCAAAAGCGGGCTAGAATATTTTATAATTAGTGATGGGATGAATGGGAGTTGACATATGTTGTTGGCAAGTTGGTTGGACTTTAGGAGAGTTGGTTGGTGATAGGGAATGTTCACTTAGTAATTTATGATACTATATAAGCTAAGGTTAGAGTATATTGCTTTAGTACTTAACCATGAATTGAGCCTTTCTTGGTTATGGTTTGCATGTTATATGTTACCATACTCGCTACGTACGTTACATACTTGTTTTCCTATAATATATGCTGCTTAGTGAGAAAGAACAATGATTGAAGGCACATGACAACTGAAGATGATGTATAAAACGTTGTGCTGCAAGATGTATCCTAGATTTTTTCTCCTTTTCCATTGCTATTCAAAACTTTGGATGGCTTTACGTTTAATAAAATCGGGCGTGACATGTGACCAAGAGACATTTATCTAAGTGATATGTGGGTCTCTCTCCACCCATAATCATGACTTCTCATGATGAGTCTAATGATCATAAATGGTTGTTAGCAACATAAAGACCATTTACACTAAATATGTTCCTCTTAAAATTGGGTGTCTCTGGTTTTTATTGATATTGTTAGAGCAACTTTTAAATTTAAAAATAAAATAAAAATGTTGTCACAAAGATGATTAGTAAAAATCAAAGATAATTAAAATAACAGATGCATTCAATGTTCGTTCTCATGATCTAGCTTAATATATCATATTAATCTTTAAAATTGCCCCCCCCCAAAAAAAATAATGATAAGAGCTTAAAAAGCATGAACCCATTTATGCAAATCTTCTCTTCTAATATAGTGAATTTTAATACAAGTTCGTAGGTAATGACATGTTAAGAGAAAATTAAATTGCTAAGGAGGACATGACCCCCCCTTTGGCCTTGGCTCCAATTGTATAAGAGTTGTTGGAGTGAGTTCAAGGTATTAATTATTTATTCTATATTCTTCATGAAACACTAGTTTTATTTCTTTCTACTTGGTTGAACTCAAATCATTCACCCATTTCCCCTCTCTCTCTCGCCCTATCTCTTTCTATCTCTAACCTAAAACAGAATTTGGGATGAGCCTGCCTCAGGCTATTCGCACTCGTGGACCTCTCTATGTCAACTATCACATATTTTATATTAGATAATACAACTATATTATATTTTATATTATTTCATATAACTATTTATATATTAGTATTATATTCACAACTTACAAAAATCACCAAATTTATTTTTTGCTTTCTTTTTCCTCTCTTTTTTCATATTTTTTCCTTTTCCCTTTCATTTTTCTCTTTTCCATCTCTCCTTTTTTTCTCTTCATTTTTTCTTTCCTTTCTTCCTCCCTTCTTTTTCTCTTTTCTTCCTCACTCACGACGATACAGGCGCTACACTGTTGATTTCCAGGTGCCCTATAGTGAACTGGAATTTAAGGCCGCTAGCGGGCACCACTGCAGACGTGCACACCAGTGCAGTCACTATATTTGGCGGCCCGGCGCTGGTAGTGGCGCCCAGTGCGAGCAGCCTCGTAGATTTGGTCCATGGTACGGTATGTAAACATCAAACGTACCGTCACAAATTAAAGGGTTTGAGCTATGTATAAATATATGATCGTACTAAACTATCTAAAGTGGCTTGCATGTCAAGTATGTGTGTACAAAGTATAAGGACATACTTACTTTTATAAATGGTATATCACAATATAATAAAAAATTAGGAGCTCCTTTGTATGCTTTCATATTTATCATTTTGAAATATGATAGAATATGTATGTGAGCATGCTCAAAATGATAATATGAGTCTTATTTCGTGCAAGCTGTGTATTAGAGTTCTATAATAGCAATTTTCTCAACGGATAGAGTACTCCACCGGCCAGGTCCGGTACTAATATTAGTTGGTGTCCTAAAAATAAACAAGAGATGGAGAAACAACACGCCTAATTTGGCCCATCAAGTAAAGTCGGCCCTTCTCCCGCTCTTCAGTTCTCTCTTGTAATGTTCCATGGATCATCGCGTTTTACGGCGCCGTTGATCGGCTGCTGCACCGGAGGAGATCATGAGCTGCTTTGCATGTTTCAAGCCAGCGGATGAGGGGGAACCGCCGCCATTGCCGTCGAGGAGGCGTGGTCGTCGTAACCTGCGATTGTCAAGCTCGTCCGCCGGCAGCCATCATCACCAACAATCCGGAGGTGAGGGCGAGGCGTCGACGGCATGCAGTAGGAGCAGCAACGTCCACAGCAGCAGCAGCGCGCGCGCGTTCACGTACGGGGAGCTCGCGGCGGCGACGGGCAAGTTCCGGGCGGAGTGCCTGCTGGGCGAGGGCGGGTTCGGGCGCGTGTACCGGGGCCGGCTGCTGGAGAGCGGGCAGGTGGTGGCCGTGAAGCAGCTGGACCGGGACGGCGTGCAGGGCAACCGCGAGTTCGTGGTGGAGGTGCTCATGCTCAGCCAGCTGCACCACCCCAACCTCGTCAACCTCGTCGGCTACTGCGCCGACGGCGAGCAGCGCCTGCTCGTCTACGAGTACATGGCCCTGGGCTCCCTCGCCGGCCACCTGCAGCAGCTGAGCTGGGAGACGCGCATGCGCGTCGCGCTGGGTGCCGCCCGGGGCCTCGAGTACCTGCACGAGACGGCCAACCCGCCCGTGATCTACCGTGACCTCAAGTCCTCCAACGTCCTCCTCGACCAAGACTACACACCGAGGCTCTCCGACTTCGGCCTCGCCAAGCTCGGACCCGTCGGCGAACGCTCCCCGCGCGTCATGGGCACCTACGGCTACTGCGCCCCCGAGTACGTGCGCGCCGGCGCCCTCACCGTCAAGACCGACGTCTACAGCTTCGGCGTCCTCCTGCTCGAGCTCGTCACCGGCCGGCGGGCCGTCGACTCCACCAGGCCGCCAGCCGAGCAGCTGCTCGTCGCCTGGGCACGCCCGATGCTCAGGGACGGCAAAAGGTACCGCGAGCTCGCCGACCCGCTCCTCCGGGGGGAGTTCCCGGAGAGGGACTTCAACCAGGCCGTCGCCATGGCGGCCATGTGCCTGCAGGACGAGGCCTCCGCGCGGCCGCTCATGAGCGACGCGGCGGTCACGCTTGCCTACCTGGTGGAGGCCGCAGCTCAGCATCAGCTCCTGCCGCTGCCTCGCTCTGTGCCCACAGGCGGCTACTAGCATCACACAAACAGAGTAGCGGCAGTTCTTATTTTAGGTAGGCACCTGAGATCGAGACCTTGATGCCATTTTCACAGCCAGCTTGCTGCAGCTGGTGCTGCTCCAGCTATCTTGCAGCAAATCTCTGAACCAACAGCATGACTTGGGCAACAGATACGGCAACCTCCGGCATAAACTGGGACCTGTCAAATGACAAGGATGCGTTTGTTTACACACACGACACCTAAAAGAAAAGTAGAAAACGTGTACTTGGAAGAGATCACATGCAATCAGAAGACTTGATTACCTGTAAAGCACAACTTTTTAGCTTTGTCCAGCTGAAAAAGAGCAAGTGAAACTCTCTCCGCTCCAAAAGTCAACTTGGATCAAATGTATCACTTTACTTACCAAGTGATATCAGCGCATGCTGCTTTTGATTAAAAAAATAAAGAAGCCTACCCTTATTTTCCCTGTTAACCCCAGCCCAGATCTGGCTCTCCATTACCTTAGTGATTAAGGGTCCCCTCCCCATGGTATAATTTTGGAAGAGATCGAGTCTGTATGGTCTGGTGGAGATGATGAGCAAAGCTGAAGGTTTAGAAAAAGAAAAAAAAAAGATGTAAAACCTGTTGAAGCCAGATCATACACAGACGAGGGCTGGGGCTCACAATTAATTGAGACAGAAAGAAAAGTAATCTAAATAAAGAGAACATGCCCACATGAAGGCACCACTTTAAGGATCACTGCATAAGCTAGGAGCTAGGACCATACCATAAGATCGATGACAAAGCTAGCAGGCCGCATATGGAGATGGAGTAATACTGCAAGAGGAAGAACAAGATGAACCCACACCCACACCGTATAAGCAACACACTGATCGGGTACCTCAACCTGCTGACGCTTGTGGCCTCGATCCCCGTCATTGGCGCAGGGCTGTGGCTGGCGCATGGCTCTTCGGCAACATGTGAATCGGTGCTGCAGGTACCGCTCCTCACCATTGGCTTCATCGTCCTCTTGGTCTCCCTTGCCGGCTTCATCGGCGGATGCTACCATGTCACGTGCGCGCTGTGGCTGTACCTCCTTGCCATGCTGCTCCTCGTCATTGCCCTGCTCGGGATGACAGTGCTCGGGTTGGCTGTCACCGCGGGCGGTGGTGGCAGGCAAGTACCTGGTAGGCCGTACAGGGAGTTCAGGGTCACAGATTACTCGATCTGGCTCCAGAAGCATGTCGAGGTCGAGCGCTACTGGCGGCCGGCGCTCGCATGTGTTGTTGGGTCCAGAGCCTGCTCCAAGATCGCCACTTGGACTCCCCTCGATTACCTCCAGCACAACCTCACGCCAGTACAGGTCTTTCCTGCCGACTGCCGTTTTGACAATCTTCTGCTCAACTGCTGTTATTCCACTCATTATTATCTAAAAAACTGCTTTTGTTCCAATAACAAAAAACCCACGCTTAGAATCAACTGAAAATCTCTTCAGACAATTCTAACTTTGAACTCTCATGCAGTCTGGATGCTGCAAGCCACCAACATCTTGCACCTACAGTGAAGGCATGCCAATTGCGCCTCAGGAGGAGGACTGCTACCGGTGGAACAATGCTGCCAACATCCTCTGTTACCAGTGCGACTCATGCAAGGCCGGAGTGTTGGAGCAGGTGCGGCAAGACTGGCACAACATCACCATCCTCAACGTCGTTGTCCTCATTATACTCATAGCCATCTACTCTTGTGGGTGCTGCGCTTTCCGCAACGCTCGCCGTGCAGAGTCTGAGTACCCATATGGGATAAACCGCATGTCAAAGATCAATCCACGATGGGACTACTTCTGGTAATATGCTTATGATGCAGCATTTTGGTTATGCATTAAAAATGAATAGTTTTTAGGTAATAAAAGTAGTCAGGAAACCAGCTGCGCTGAGCTGAAAATGCAACTTGGACCACCTATTCTAATATTCTTTTAGATGAAGGGACTACCTATTCTAACATAACATGCTATATCTTAGCATGAGAATGTTCCATATATCCTCAATGTATGTCCTATATTCCTACAACGATCGATTTTCTCAGTCTCATGTGAATCGTTTGCTGCTGTATTTCTCTCTCTGATATCTGAAGCGTTTTGTGATTTTGGTGTAGGTCAAGGTGGTGGAATGGGCAAAGAGAACAGCTGTATTAGGCATGATGGTGATATTATCTATGTATAAGGTTTTCAGAAGACTTTCAATGTATGTCCCGAGGTTTATATGGTCAACTTTCTTCTCCATTTCACTGGTGTTTAATACTTGTCCAGAAGTAAAACAACACAGTATCTGAACTTTTGTGGCTGCATCCTGTATAATTCTAGTTAATGAGATAGTTGGAGACAAGAATGTTCTTGTCCATGCTTGAGAGATTGGCAGTGGAATAACTTTTGTAAATTCCGTAAAAGCAGTTTTTTAATGCAACTAAGGGACCTTATTGAACTAAAATTGAAGTGTCCCCGGAGATAGGTATTCAGGTTGAATACATACCTCAAATTAAATAGAATGTATGAAGGATAATTCGTCGTATTAGAATTAGAATTATTGTACTGGGCATCATGTGAAGACCTACCTCTTCAACGTCCGAGCAGTAATTGGTTCACTCACTGCAAGCAGAGCCAGAGTAGTATAACTCACTGCAAGCAGAGCCAGAGTAGTATATTTCGGGAGAAGAGAAACCATAGCATGCTCCTGATGTACCTATACTGGATCCATAGAAAGGAATGGACTATGAAGGGATGCACACCTTTGTTTTCGCAGTTCAATCACCTCTTCTGTGGTGAGTGGCCCTGCCCTGCCCGTGCTCAGCAATGGTGCGATGGCGGCAGCCAGGGCGGATGCGAGGCGAGTGGGTGCCGACGACCGGAAGAGGGGAAGTAGTGAGCGACATGGGCAAATAGAATTGAGGTAGACCGGCCTATGTACATAATTTTATAGTAAGCCCAATATAGAGGAGACATAGAATGAGAAAAGAAAGCAGACCTGGCTCATCGATCTCCACTCCACGCAAAAATAATGTCCAAACAACATAGTTTAAAACACATGTAGGCCTGTCTCTGGTTAAAAAACACATGTAAGAACTAAAAGAAAACTCTGGAAGACTGCATCTTCTGAGAAGCAAATTAGGCTATATCCTGGATAGCACTGAGTGGACAAGAAGCTGCATATAAACGGATCTCAGAACAACATGACGACACTCCAACCCAATTCAATATGATTCCCAAAGTAGATGGTTTTAGCTTAGTGAAACCAGTGGTGATGGGATGTCAAAAACTGTATACAGGAGGAAGCAATTGATTCAGACGGTTTCCAACCCCTTGAACGTTTGCTTGCTGCTTCTCCTTATGTTCTAATTAAATAACGTTTAGTACAGCTAATTTAGTTTATATTGAACTAGATTTTTTATTCTAAACGTCATTTATTTCATAACGGAGGAAGTATAAAAACACAAGATCACGGTGGCTGTAGAGAGGAAATAATGGATAAATAAATACACAGATAAAAGTAGAAAGACGTGTTCACCTGTTGCCATATCCATTCGTCATAAAAAAAGGAATGAGTTGTTCTTCGATCTGCAAATGATAGTTCACTAGAAACGTACAAATACTGACGACAAGGTTGTATTGTTCACCTAAACAACTGTGCAGTATTGTCAAAATTAGAAGCATGGCTTGAAAGAGCTCTCATCAACATTGTAAACTCCAAACAGATAAGTACGTATAGTGAATGTACTGGGCCAGGCAGCAGGTACATTATTTCCACTACGTCGTTTCAACTCCCACCAGTGCAAAATAATGCAAGAAATAACTTCGTTCGTTCGCGGTGGCGGTAAACGGAGAGGCGACTCTCTCCGTCTCTCGCTCCTGCCCCTTCGCCTTCTCCTCCGAAAACGAAACTGCCGTCCCCTCGGCTTTCCCCGCTCAAGAACCGCTCGTTTCTCCAGCCTTCACCTCTGATTCCTCCCTCCCTGCACATGGCGGATTTGTTCCATATATTCCCTATCGCTGTGACTTCAATCTCGCCGGCGTCATAACCGATCGCAGCAGCGCTGGATCTTGGCGACGCGCTGACAGCGCACGCAGGGCATATTCCGGAGCGGTGATGCTTTGGGGCCATGCCGGTGGTGCTGTTTGCTTCACTACTCCTACCACGCTGGTAGGACGAGTCTTCTCCTGCTCACCGGCGCTCCATGCGGAGGGGGCAAGTGGTGACCAGCAAGAAACGTCACCCGAAGGTCCTCTTCCCCGCCATCGGATGTGAGGAGTGTAATCCTTGCTCCGTGTAATTCCGAGTTTCTTGTATCAGTTGAGCTCCTCAGGCTTGCACGTCTGCGAGAGAGCGCGTCTAGGGGCTAGTAAGCACGTATGTGGGTGCATGAATGCCAGAACGCAAGTGTGCATGGGTGTGTGCATTGTGTATGCGTCGTGGACGTGTTTAGAACGTGGTGTGCGTTCAGTTCGCAGTCAAGGGCGTGAGAATAGCTCACAGCTTCTCAAGTTGTTACGGGAAAAACGGGCCAGCGGTTGCTCCCCAACGTGTGCTCAACAAAATCAATCAAACGCACTCGTGTGCAACTTGCGGCAAAGAAAGAGTCCTCGTTCTTCTTCTCCCTGCTCTCGCCGAACTCGCTCACGACTAAGGCTTGTCGACGTTGTGATCCTGAGCTAACATTTGGCATCAGAGCTAGATCGTCCAACATGTCTGCTCCGCCAAGCAGCAGCGATGCACCACGAGGACATCGGACCTCGCCATCGCCAGAGAGGGGGTGGCGGGAGATCATTGTCCATCGCACCGTCACGGAGAACACTGCGATAGGCACTCAGTTTCCTATGCTCACACGCACCAATTATCAGGAATGGGCGATGTTGATGCAAGTAAACTTTGAGGCAGCCGGGTGGTGGTACGTCGTGGAACCGGAGGAAGGAGAGTAGATCAACTATCGCCATGATCGGCTGTCACTTGCGGCAATCTTGCGATCAGTGCCGCCTGACATGTTGTCAAGTCTCCGGGAGAGGAGGTCGTCCGCAGCAGCGACATGGGAGGCGATCAAGTGAATTCGGATCGGGGACGTGCGTGTGCGCGAGGCAAACGCGCAGCAGATTCGACATGAGTTCAGCGCGCTGGTGTGGAAGGAGGCGGAGAACGCGGAAGATTTCACGAACCGCATCACCGGGCTCGCTGCCGAGTTACTGTCACATCCGGCTTTTCGCAGAACAACCGAGTGACTCACACATGTATGCCAGGATCATTTTCTCATACATGTGACGACAAATAGTGAAGCATCATTATATTACAAGCCAGATGTTCAAATGCAAATAAGTCTTACATAACGTCTCCATGGACGATTAATATGTTCACAACATGTAAATAAACAGACAGCGGAAGTAAAGTCTTGTGGGCTCCATCACAGGCATTGCTCGGGGGACTCCGTGAACCTATAATCCTTCTTCGGGTTCAAAGTCTTGGTTGTTGTACACCACTTCATTCCCTTGGCCTGAGCAGCAATTTAAAACTAACAGAAAGCAAGCTTGAGTACCGTTGATACTCAGCAAGTGTAGAAAAGTTATGTCATGCATGGCTAGAATAAGGAAAGAATGAACACATGGTCACAGCACTACGTAATTAATACCTATCTCCTTAGCTTGTTTAGCACCTACATTACTATGAAAGTAAAGTGATCCATCACCATACACCCTATCTCATTGTTAAGCTCCCCGCTTAACATCCTCAACACCACCATTCCTACACTAGGATGTGTAGTTAGAATTATTTACATTGTCAATTGAAATATGGTACCCATGCTAGGAAGTTTCCCTAGAATTTTATTATCTTGTCTCCTTGTAGCCTTGGGTTGGGAGTTATTTTATTATGTTCATACATTTATACTACTCATGCTTAACCATGCTATGAATGGGATAAATGTGTTATGAGATCATCGCCTTGGTTACTTTACCTTTGAATGGATTATTATGAATTATGTAGAGGTAGGGATCTAGGCAAGTTGAATGCTTTGGTTGGTGCTGTGTGCACGAGACACGGGTTGGTGTTTAGTGCTTGCCTGGATCGTAAGGACCGGTTCATGGAGCATGTATCCTAGCTTTACCGTGCCAACCACATGCTGAGATGGGGCAGCTTGGCCAATTAATTAGGTGCATTTCCGACGTAGTATGGGTGTTTGGATGGTGCGGGGAATAAGTGTCAGCTGGACTACTCTAGGAACCGCAAGGCTCAAGAGGGGGCCACTGCAGCGGGGGTTGGAGCCTCCTGGATGCTGTTAGGGGTGAAACCTCAGTGGGCTCACACTCGTCGGGAATCCCTTTGTAAAGGCCTCGTAGTGATCTCCTGGCTACACACCTCGGAAGTGTGGATGTGGTTTACGGCCACAGGCATAATGGAGGTTTATAGTCCACCAGACGGGGGACAAAATCACTACATGTGGGTACAGTGGTACAAACTCTGCAGAGTCGAAACTGTCATGACAATCGTGCTCACGGTCAAGAGCGGCTTGGACTTATTCATGATTAGATGATGAGGAATGGTGGTGTTGAGGATGTTAAGCGGGGAGCTTAACAGTGATATGGGGTGTATGGTGATGGATCACTTTACTTGCATAGTAATGTAGGTGCTAAACAAGCTAAGGAGATAGGTATTAATTACGTAGTGATGTGACCATGTGTTCATCCTTTCCTTGTTCTAGCCATGCATGACGTAACTTTCCCACACTTGCTGAGTACCAACGGTACTCAAACTTGCTTTCTGTTGGTTTTAAATTGCTTCTCAGGCCAAGGGAATGAAGTGGTGTACAACAACCAAGACTTTCAACACGAAGAAGGATTCTAGGTTCACGGAGTCCCCCGGGCAGTGCCTGTGATGGAGTTCACAAGACTTTACTTCTGCTGTCTGTTTATTTACATGTTGTGAACATATTAATCATCCATGGAGACGTTATGTAAGACTTATTTGTATTCGAACATCTGGCTTGTAATATAATGATGCTTCACTATTTGTAGTCACATGTATGAGAAAATGATCCTGGCATACATGTGGGAGTCACTCGGTTGTTCTGCGGAAAAGCCGGGTGTGACAGTTACGGCTCGGCGACAACATCACTGACATTGAGGTGGTAAGAAAAATGCTCCAGGTGGTGCCGGATCATCTCCTGCAAGTGGCTATCTCTATCGAGACTCTACTCGACATCAAAGCCATCTCTGTTGAGGAGGTGACGGGCATGCTTCGTGCTGTCGAGCAGAGACGTAAGCCGGCTGCTGTCCATGACAACCAAGGGCGTCTGCTTCTCTGTGAAGAGGAGTGGAGGGCCAAACTGAAGTTGCAAGACAATGATCCAAGAGGCGGCGCTAGAAACTCTAGCGGATCCGGCGGCAGGAAGCGCGGAGGCCGTGTTAGGAGTCGTGGACGGGGGAGGAGCGACACCGCAAACGTCGGATCACGTACCGGTGCCAAGTGAACCTCAGGTGGAGGATCAGCTATCAAGCGAGATCAATGCAGGCGCTGTGGCAAGATGGGTCATTGGGCCAGGGATTGCCGAAGTGAGGTGAAGCAGGAAGCTTATGTAGCGTAGATTGAGGAGGAAAATGAGCCTACACTACTGATGGCTCATGTTTCTTCTGCTTCCGTTCAATCAGTGCCACCGGATGCTGAGTTGTGGTCAAGTTCAAGACACTTGCAGAGATTCACACCTTGTTGAGGAGAAGGTTCACGTGCAATTTGATGAAGAAACTAAGCAAGAAGACACGATTTGGTACCTTGACAGTGGTGCAACAAATCACATGACGGGTTGCCGCCGAGTATTTGCTGATCTTGACACCTCAACTGGAGGCTCAGTGAAGTTTGGTGATG
This sequence comes from Neostapfia colusana, assembly GCA_030760725.1. Lineage (NCBI taxonomy): Eukaryota > Viridiplantae > Streptophyta > Magnoliopsida > Poales > Poaceae > Neostapfia > Neostapfia colusana. The sequence continues at coordinate 73,551,009 of JASWHV010000018.1, forward strand.
GGTCTGAAGTATCCATCGAAGGCTCAGGAACGGTGCTATTTGTGGGAAAGAACCATGAGCATCTTCCACTCATGGGAGTGTACTATATCCCGAGGTTCACGGCTAACATCATCAGTCTCGGCCAACTTGATGAAGGTGGGTGTGACATACATGCAAAGTGTGGAGTCCTTCGAATCCGCGACAACAAAGCTAGGTTGATCGCGAAGGTGCAGCGTTCAGTAAATCGCTTGTATCTGATTCGGGTAAGGATTGGAAGACCCATTTGTCTCGGTGTGCATGTGATGGATGATGCATGGCTGTGGCATGAGCGCTATGGTCACTTGCATTTTGATGGAATAAAGAAATTGTATCAGCAAGGAATGGCACGGGGGATGGCGCGCATTGAGCATGTTCATCAACTCTGCGCAGATTGTGCGATGACCAAGATGAAGCGAAGTCCCTTTCCATCGCAGACAACCTGGAGGGCAGAAGGTGCACTTGATCTTGTTCATGGTGATCTATGTGGACCGATAACGCCGGAGACACCAAGCGGTAATAAGTACTTCCTTCTGTTGGTTGATGACATGAGTAGATACATGTGGATTCTACTCTTAGCAGCCAAGAGCGACACACTTGCCGCACTGAAAAGGTTCCAGACAAAGGTGGAGGCAGGAACTGGGTGGCGCTTGCATGTGCTAAGGACAGACAATGGAGGGGAGTTTACATCGATCGAGTTTGAAACTTACTGCACTGAGAAGGGTGTCAAAAGACAACACACCGCGCCATATACTCCACAACAAAATGGCGTGGTTGAAAGACGAAATCAGTCAGTTGTCTCCATGGCAAGAAGCTTGCTCAAGGGGCGTGGTGTGCCTGCATGGTTTTGGGGTGAAGCCGTTACCACTGCTGTGTATCTGCTGAATAGGGCACCCATGAAGTCAGTGAAAGGCATGACACCATATGAAGCATGGCACGGGCGGAAGCCGAATGTTCATCACCTCCGGACGTTCGGCTGTGTTGCCTACATCAAGGAAACAAAGCCACATGTGAGGAAACTTGAGGACCGTGGTGTTCCGGCGATCTTTGTTGGCTATGAGCAAGGTGCAAAGGCGTGGTGGTTTTATGTTCCAGAAACCCGGCGTGTCGTTGTCTCACGTGATGCTGTGTTTGACGAACGAGTTTCCTGGAAGTGGGAACCGAAGGATATGAACATCAATGAAGAGTTTGTGGTGGAATACCACACTATACCGGGTGTGGGAGAAAATTTGGACGTGCAAGAACATGTGTTGGATATGCCAGCTCCGACACATACTACGCCAATCTCGTCACTGGTAACTCCTATGAGTGCTGCAACCTCTCCCCAGCCAGAATTTGTTTCCCCGCCATCAAATGCAGATGATTTTCTGGATGTTGATGCTGATGATGTCAAGCCACGTTACCGCACCATGAGCAATATTCTGGGTGAAGCCCGCACACCTGAACTTGTCTCACACCAAGTGGAGGAGGCGTTGCATCTGCAGATAGATGATGAACCACAAAACTTCGCTGAAGCTGAAAAATGTCAGTCTTGGCGCAGGGCCATGTTGGAGGAGATTGGCTCTATAGAAATCAACAAGACGTGGAGGTTGGTTTCACTTCCACCTGGTCATCGCCCGATCGGTTTAAAGTGGGTATACAAAGTGAAGAAGAACGCAGCCGGGGAGGTGATCAAACATAAGGCTCGCCTGGTTGGCAAGGGGTACATTCAGCAGCAGGGGGTGGATTTTGATGAGGTTTTCGCCCCTATTGCCAGAATTGAATCTGTGCGAGTGTTGATTGCTTTGGCTGCTCAAGAAGGGTGGCATGTCCACCATATGGACATAAAGTCCGCATTCTTGAATGGAGAGATGTTTGAAGAAGTTTATGTTCGTCAACCTCCCGGTTTTGTCGTGGCAGGGCAAGAAGACAAGGTGTTACGTCTTGACAAGGCGTTGTATGGGCTTCGACAGGCACCCCGAGCCTGGAACGTGAAGCTGGACAAGACACTATCGTCGTTTGGTTTCAGCAACTGCGAGTCGGAACACTCTGTCTACACAAGAGGTGAAGGAGCCACACACTTGTTAGTGGGTGTCTACGTCGACGACCTTGTCATCACCGGCAGTAACGAAGCCGAGATCAAAGTCTTCAAGCAACAGATGAGTACTCGCTTTAATATGACTGATTGGGCTTACAAAGTTTCTACCTTGGAATTGAAGTCAAGCAGGAAAAGGATGGCATCAGCTTGTCATAGGAAGCATATGCGCAAAAAATTCTTGAACGCGCAGTCCTACTCGGGTGCAATCCCAGCCATACCCTGATGGAACATCGACTAAAGCTGTCGAAGACAAGCACCGCTGCTCCCGTGGATGCCACGGAGTATCGAGGACTTGTTGGTTGCCTGAGGTATTTGGTGCACACTCGGCCAGATATATCGTTTGCCGTTGGGTATGCAAGCCGATTCATGGAGTCCCCTACTGTCGAGCACCTCAACGCGGTGAAGCGTATACTACGGTACGTTGCAGGAACCATAGACTACGGCTTCTGTTACCGGTGATACAAAGCGGAACAACACTTGCTTGGTTATACAATGCTGATATTGGCGGAGATGTTGACACTAGGAAGAGCACTACGGGAGTGGTGTTCTATCTGGGGACCAATCCAGTTACTTGGCAATCACAGAAGCACAAAGTTGTTGCACTTTCGTCATGCGAAGCTGAGTACATCGCCAGGACGATGGCGGCGTGTCAAGGAATATGGTTGTCACGTCTGCTTGCGGAGTTGAAGGGTAAAAGTTGCATGAGCTTTACACTCAAGATGGGCAGCCAATCTAGTAAGCATATTGATGTCAGATTCCATTTTATTTGGGAGTGCATAGGAGATGGTAAACTGGACATTGAGCATGTCCGCACTGATGAGCAGATTGCTGATGTTCTGACGAAGCCACTCACGCAGGAGCGTTTCTGTGAACTTCGTGAGAAGCTTGGGATCGTGAGGATTATGAAGAAACGTCATGATTAGAGGGTGAAATGTAATCCTTGCTCTGTGTAATCCCGAGTTTCTGGTATCAGTTGAGCTCCTCGGACTTGCACGTCTGCGAGAGCGCGTCTAGGGGCTAGGAAGCACATATGTGGGTGCATGAACGCCGGAACGTACGTGTGCATGGGTGTGTGCATTGTGTATGCATCGTGGACGTGTTCAGAACGTGGTGTGCGTTCAGTTCGCAGTCGAGAGCGTGAGAATAGCTCACTGCTTCTCAAGTTGTTGCGGGAAAACCAACGTGTGCTCAACAAAATCAATCAAACGCACTCGTGTGCAACTTGCGGCAAAGAAAGAGTCCTCGTTCTTCTTCTCCCTGCTCTCGCCGAACTCGCTCACAACTAAGGCTTGTCGACGTTGTGATCCTGAGCTAACAAGGAGACGGTGGACCGTGTTCCCCTGCGGTGGACGCCTCGGAGGGGCGGTGGCACAGAAAAGGGCAGCCAATCAATTTCTATTCAAACCACTTTAAAGTCAATCTGAAGAGTACACAAGACTTATTCCACTATCATGCATGTATACTGGCTGGTTCATGATCCTCTATTTATATCATTATTTTTTGACCCTGGTTTGTATGTGCTCTTGGTTGATTTGACTGTCTCATAGGTGAACCTGAAATATGAGGATGATAGTCCCGTTGACAGGGGAGGACTTCGCATATGATGGGGAAAACAGCCTATTCACAGTTGGTGTTCCTCCACAGGTAAACAATGAGTTCATTGTAGTTCTGGAGGATGTCTCAACTCGAAAGTTAGTTTTTGTGCAGCCAAAATTCATATGAGCGCCATTGGTTAGGTTATTAGGGTGAAGAAAATGAGACCTCCCAGGAGATTCTATGTGTTCTTCATATCATTGAGACAGCATTATGCGAAATGGTACGTAACTAAGTATCTTCATGGGGATTCATACCTAGCTTGAAGTACCTTTTGTCATTATGCTTGCAAGTTCTGCTCATTCTGGGGGTAATTATTTTTTCTCACTGTTTGCAGGGGCTGCCTTATAGTCATCAGTTATTTTTCGCAACAATACTTCTAATTTGTTGACTCGGGTGGTGGTGTGGTAGGTTGTCGTGAACTTCATTCTAGCTTCCATGATCAACAGAGTGGGCTTTCCCTGAATTCACCATACTACACTAATTTAACTGAATTAACTATTTTGTGACACTTATATTTGATCTTTTCTATTTCACAGAAAAATAATTTTTGACAAGTTATTTGACAGAAACCTCACTTTTCGGTAATTTCGAAGGCTAACCCCTTTGGATTTTCTTAAATTTTTTGATATTTTTAGAACCTTCCAAATAAATAAGTATGGATAGGTAACGTGTAGCCGATACAGAATACACGCCTCATGTGCAAGAAAGATGAAATTTCACGAGTTATTAACCGGGAACCTTCCTTTTCAATAATATCAAAGGCTAACCCCTTTGGATTTTTCTCAAAATTTTTGATATTTTTACAACCTTCCAAAAAATAAGTATGGATAGGTAAAGCGTATCCGATACAGAATACAAGCCTCATGTACAAGAAAAATGAATTTTTACTAGTTATTTCATAGAAAAATAAATTTTTGACGATTTATTTGACAGAAACCTCACTTTTCAGTAATATCGAAGGCTAACCCCTTTGGATTTTCTCAAAAATTTTGATATTTTTTATAACCTCCCAAAAATTAAGTTTCAATTGGTAACATGTAGCCGATTGAGAATACAAGGCTCATGTGCAAGAAAAATGAATTTTTTACGAGTTATTAACCGGAAACCTCCCTTTTCAATAATATCGAAGGCTAACGCCTTTGGATTTTTCTTCAAAATTTTGATATTTTGTATAACCTTCTCAAAAAATAAGTATGGATAGGTAACGCGTAGCCGATATAGAATACAAGTCTCATATGCAAGAAAAATGAATTTTTGACTAGTTATTTCACAGAGAAATAAATTTTTGCCGAGTTATTCGACAGAAACCTTCCTTTTCGGTAATATCGACGGCCCTTTGGATTTTCTCAAAAAATTTAATATTTTTTATAACCTCCCAAAAATTAAGTTTAGATTGGTAACGCATAGAGGATAGAGAATACATGTCTCATGTGCAAGAAAAATAAATTTTTGATGAGTTATTTGTCGGAAAGCTTCCTTTTTGGTAATATCGAAGGCTAACCCCATTTGGATTTTTCTAAAAAAATTTGATATTTTTTCGAACCTCCCAAAAAATAGGTATGGATAGGCAACACGTAGCCGATGGAGATTACAAGCCTCATGTGCAAGAAAAATGATTTTTTACCCAAAACCCTAAACCCTGAACCTCTCTTTTCAATAATATCGAAGGCTAACCCCTTTGGATTTTTCTCAAAAATTTTGATATTTTTTACACCCTTTCAAAAAATAGGTACGGATAGGTGACACCTAGCCAATACAGAATACAAGTCTCATCTGCAAGAAAAATGAATTTTTTACTAGTTATTTCACAGAGAAATAAATTTTTGACGAGTTATTCAACAGAAACCTCCCTTTTGGGTAATATCGAAGGCTAACCCCTTTGGATTTTCTCAAAAATCTTGATATTTTTTATAACCTCCCAAAAATTAAGTTTGGATTGGTAACACATAGCGGATAGAGAATACAAGTCTCATTTGCAAGAAAAATGAATTTTTGACGAGTTATTTGTCAGAAAGCTCCCTTTTTGGTAATATCGAAGCCTAACCCCTTTGGATTTTTCACAAAAATTTTGATATTTTTTAGAACCTTCCAAAAATAGGTATGGATAGGTAACATGTAGTCGATAGAGAATACACACCTCATGTTCAAGAAAGATGAATATTTCAAGAGTTATTAACCGGGAACCTTCCTTTTCAGTAATATGGAAGGCTAACCCCTTTGGATTTTTCTCAAAAATTTTAATATTTTTTACAACCTTCCAAAAAATAAGTATGGATAGGTAAAGCATAGCTGATACAGAATACAAGCCTCATGTGCAAGAAAAATAAATTTTTGACTAGTTATTTCATAGAAAAATAATTTTTTGACAAGTTATTTGATAGAAACCTCACTTTTCGATAATTTCGAAGTCTAACCACTTTGGATTTTCTCAAAATTTTTGATATTTTTAGAACCTTCCAAATAAATAAGTATGGATAGGTAACGTGTAGCCGATACAGAATACACGCCTCATGTGCAAGAAAGATGAATTTTTCATGAATTATTAACCGGGAACCTTCCTTTTCAATAATATCGAAGGCTAACCCCTTTGGATTTTTTTCAAAAAGTTTGATATTTTTACAACCTTCCAAAAAATAAGTATGGATAGGTAAAGCGTAGCCGATACAGAATACAAGCCTCATGTGCAAGAAAAAAGAATTTTTTACTAGAAAATTAAATTTTTGACGAGTTATTTGACAGAAACCTCACTTTTCAGTAATATCGAAGGCTAACACCTTTGCATTTTCTAAAAAATTTTGATATTTTTTATAACCTCCCAAAAATTAAGTTTCAATTGGTAACACGTAGTCGATTGAGAATACAAGTCTCTTATGTGCAAGAAAAATGAATTTTTCACGAGTTATTAACCGGAAACCTCCCTTTTTAATAATACCGAAGGCTAACGCCTTTGGATTTTTCTCCAAAATTTTGATATTTTGTATAACCTTCCCAAAAAATAAGTAAGGCTAGGTAACGCGTAGCCGATACAGAATACAAGTCTCATATGCAAGAAAAATGAATTTTTGACTAGTTATTTCACAGAGAAATAAATTTTTGACGAGTTATTCGACAGAAACCTTCCTTTTCGGTAATATCGAAGGCTAACCACTTTGGATTTTCTCAAAAAATTTGATATTTTTTATAACCTCCCAAAAATTAAGTTTGGATTGGTAACGCATAGCGGATAGAGAATACAAGTCTCATGTGCAAGAAAAATGAATTTTAGACGAGTTATTTGTCAAAAAGCTCCCTTTTTGGTAATATCGAAGGCTAACCCCATTTGGATTTTTCCAAAAAATTTTGATATTTTTTAGAGCCTCCCAAAAAATAGATATGGATAGGTAACACGTAGTCGATAGAGATTACAAGCCTCATGTGCAAGAAAAATGAATTTTTCACGAGTTATTAACCGGAAACCTCTCTTTTCAATAATATCAAAGGCTAACCCCTTTGGATTTTTCTCAAAAATTTTGATATTTTTTACACCCTTTCAAAAAATAGGTACGGATAGGTAACGCGTAGCCGATACAGAATACAAGTCTCATCTGCAAGAAAAATGAATTTTTGACTAGTTATTTCACAAACAAATAAATTTTTGACGAGTTATTCGACAGAAACCTCCATTTTTGGTAATATCGAAGGCTAACCCCTTTGGATTTTCTCAAAAAACTTGATATTTTTTACAACATCCCAAAAATTAAGTTTGGATTGGTAACACATAGCGGATAGAGAATATAAGTCTCATTTGCAAGAAAAATGAATTTTTGACGAGTTATTTGTCAGAAAGCTCCCTTTTGGTAATATCGAAGGCTAACCCCTTTGGATTTTTCACAAAAATTTTGATATTTTTTAAAACCTCCCAAAAATAGGTATGGATAGGTAACACGTAGCTGATACAGAATACACGCCTCATGTGCAAGAAAGATAAATATTTCACAAGTTATTAACCGGGAACCTTCCTTTTCAATAATATCGAAGGCTAACCCCTTTGGATTTATCTCAAAAATTTTGATATTTTTTACAACCTTCCAAAAAATAAGTATGGATAGGTAAAGCATAGCTGATACAGAATACACGCCTCATGTGCAAGAAAAATGAATTTCTGACTAGTTATTTCACAGAAAAATAATTTTTTGACAAGTTATTTGACAGAAACTTCACTTTTCGGTAATTTTGAAGGCTAACCTCTTTGGATTTTCTCAAAAATTTTGATATTTTTAGAACCTTCCAAATAAATAAGTATGGATAGGTAACATGTAGCCGATACAGAATACACGCCTCATGTGCAAGAAAGATGAATTTTTCACGAGTTATTAACCGGGAACCTTCCTTTTCAATAATAACGAATTCTAACCCCTTTGGATTTTTATCAAAAATTTTGATATTTTTACAGAATACAAGCCTCGTGTGCAAGAAAAATAAATTTTTTACTAGTTATTGCATAGAAAAATAAATTTTTGACGAGTTATTTGACAGAAACCTCACTTTTCAGTAATATCGAAGGCTAACCCCTTTGGATTTTCTCAAAATTTTTGATATTTTTTATAACCTTCCAAAAATTAAGTTTCAATTGATAACACGTAGCCGATTGAGAATACAAGGCTCATGTGCAAGAAAAATGAATTTTTCACGAGTTATTAACCGGAAACCTCCATTTTCAATAATACCGAAGGCTAACACCTTTAGATTTTTCTCCAAAATTTTGATATTTTGTATAACTTCCCCAAAAAATAAGTATGGATAGGTAACGCGTAGCCGATACAGAATACAAGCCTCATGTGCAAGAAAAATGAATTTTTGACAAGTTATTTGACAAAAACATGATTTTTTGACAAGTTATTTGACGGAAACCTCCCTTTTCGATAAAATCGAAGCCTAACCCCTTTGGATTTTCTCAAAAATTTTGATATTTTTATAACCTCCCAAAAATTAAGTTTGGATTGGTAACGCATAGCCGATAGAGAATACAAGTCTCGTGTGCAAGAAAAATGAATTTTTAACGAATTATTTGACGTAAAGCTCTATTTTTGGTAATATCGAAGGCTAACCCCTTTGGATTTTTCTAAAAATTTTTGATATTTTTTTGAACCTCTAAAAAAATAGGTATGGATAGATAACACCTAGCCGATACAGAATACAAGCCTCATGTGCAAGAAAAATGAATTTTTCACGAGTTATTAACCGGGAACCTCTCTTTTCAATAATATCGAAGGCTAACCCCTTTGGATTTTTCTCAAAAATTCTGATATTTTTTACACCCTTTCAAAAAATAAGTTTTGATTGGTAACGCATAGCGAACAGAGAATACAAGTCTCATGTGCAAGAAAAATGAATTTTTGATGAGTTACTTGTCGGAAAGCTCCCTTTTTGGTAATATCGAAGGCTAACCCCTTTGGATTTTTCCAAAAAATTTTGATATTTTTTTGAACCTCCTAAAAAGTAGGTATGGATAGGTAACACGTAGCCGATAGAGATTACAAGCCTCATGGGCAATAAAAATGAATTTTTCACGAGTTATTAACCGGGAACCTCTCTTTTCAATAATATCGAAGGCTAACCCTTTGGATTTTTCTCAAAAATTTTGATATTTTTTACACCCTTTCAAAAAATAGGTACGGATAGGTAACGCGTAGCCGATACAGAATACAAGTCTCATCTGCAAGAAAAATGAATTTTTTACTAGTTATTTCACAGAGAAATAATTTTTTCACGAGTTATTCGACAGAAACCTCCCTTTTCGGTAATATCGAAGGCTAATCCCTTTGGATTTTCTAAAAAATCTTGATATTTTTATAACCTCCCAAAAAATAAGTATGGATAGGTAACGCATAGCGGATACAGAATACAAGCCTCATGTGCAAGAAAAATGAAATTTTGACAAGTTATTTGACAAAAATATGATTTTTGACGAGTTATTTGACGGAAACCTCCCTTTTCGGTAAAATCGAAGCCTAACCCCTTTGGATTTTCTCAAAAAATTTGATATTTTTATAACCTCCCAAAAATTAAGTTTGGATTGGTAACGCATAGCTGATAGATAATACAAGTTTCATGTGCAAGAAAAATGAATTTTTAACGAGTTATTTGACGGAAAGCTCCATTTTTGGTAATGTCAAAGAATAACCCCTTTGGATTTTTCTTAAAATTTTTAATATTTTTTAGAACCTCCCGAGAAATGTATGGATAGTAACACGTAGCCGATAGAGAATACACGCCTCATGTGCAAGAAAAAGGAATTTTTCACGAGTTATTAATTGGGAACCTTCCTTTTCAATAATATCAAAGGCTAACCCCTTTGGATTTTTCTCAAAAATTTTGATATTTTTTACAACCTTCCAAAAAATAAGTATGGATAGGTAAATCGTAGCTGATATAGAATACAAGCCTCATGTGCAAGAAAAAAGAATTTTTTACTAGTTATTTCACAGAAAAATAATTTTTTGACAAGTTATTTGACAGAAACCTCACTTTTCGGTAATTTCGAAGGCTAACCCCTTTGGATTTTCTCAAAAAATTTGATATTTTTAGAACCATCCAAATAAACAAGTATGGATAGATAACGTGTAGCCGATACAGAATACATGCCTCATATGCAAGAAAGATGAATTTTTCACGAGTTATTAACCGGGAACTTTCCTTTTTAATAATATCGAAGGCTAACCCTTTTGGATTTTTGTTAAAAATTTTGATATTTTTACAACCTTCCAAAAAATAAGTATGGATAGGTAAAGCGTAGACGATACAGAATACAAGCCTCATGTGCAAGAAAAATGATTTTTTTAGTAGTTATTTCATAGAAAAATTAATTTTTGATGAGTTATTTGACAGAAACCTCACTTTAAAGTAATATCAAAGGCTAACCCCTTTGGATTTTCTCAAAAATTTTGATATTTTTTATAACCTCCCAAAAATTAAGTTTCAATTGGTAACACATAGCCGATTGAGAATACAAGGCTCATGTGCAAGAAAAATAAATTTTTAACGAGTTATTTGACGGAAAGCTCCATTTTTGTTAATATCGAAGGCTAACCCCTTTGGTTTTTTCTAAAGAATTTTGATATTTTTTCGAACCTCCCAAAAAATAGGTATGGATAGGTAACACGTAGCCGATAGAGAATACAAGCCTCATATGCAACAAAAATGAATTTTTCACGAGTTATTAACCGGGAACCTCTCTTTTCAATAATATCGAAGGCTAACCCCTTTGGATTTTTCTCAAAAATTTGGATATTTTTTACACCATTTCAAAAAATAAGTACGGATAGGTAACGCGTAGCCGATACAGAATACAAGTCTCACCTGCAAGAAAAATGAATTTTTGACTAGTTATTTCACAGAGAAATAAATTTTTGACGAGTTATTCGACAGAAACCTCCCTTTTCGGTAATATCGAAGGCTAACCCCTTTGGATTTTCTAAAAAATCTTGATATTTTTTATAACCTCCCAAAAAATAAGTATGGATAGGTAACGCATAGCGGATACAGAATACAAGCCTCATGTGCAAGAAAAATGAAATTTTGACAAGTTATTTGACAAAAATATGATTTTTGACGAGTTATTTGACGGAAACCTCCCTTTTCGGTAAAATCGAAGCCTAACCCCTTTGGATTTTCTCAAAAATTTAATATTTTTATAACCTCCCAAAAATTAAGTTTGGATTGGTAACGCATAGCTGATAGATAATACAAGTTTCATGTGCAAGAAAAATGAATTTTTAACGAGTTATTTGACGGAAAACTCCATTTTTGGTAATGTCAAAGAATAACCCCTTTGGATTTTTCTTAAATTTTTTAATATTTTTTAGAACCTCCCGAGAAATGTATGGATAGTAACACGTAGCCGATAGAGAATACACGCCTCACGTGCAAGAAAAAGGAATTTTTCACGAGTTATTAATTGGGAACCTTCCTTTTCAATAATATCAAAGGCTAACCCCTTTGGATTTTTCTCAAAAATTTTGATATTTTTTACAATCTTCCAAAAAATAAGTACGGATAGGTAAAGCGTAGCTGATATAGAATACAAGCCTCATGTGCAAGAAAAAAGAATTTTTTACTAGTTATTTCACAGAAAAATAATTTTTTGACAAGTTATTTGACAGAAACCTCACTTTTCGGTAATTTCGAAGGCTAACCCCTTTGGTTTTTCTCAAAAAATTTGATATTTTTAGAACCATCCAAATAAACAAGTATGGATAGATAACGTGTAGCCGATACAGAATACATGCCTCATATGCAAGAAAGATGAATTTTTCACGAGTTATTAACCGGGAACTTTCCTTTTTAATAATATCGAAGGCTAACCCTTTTGGATTTTTGTTAAAAATTTTGATATTTTTACAACCTTCCAAAAAATAAGTATGGATAGGTAAAGCGTAGACGATACAGAATACAAGCCTTATGTGCAAGAAAAATGATTTTTTTACTAGTTATTTCATAGAAAAATAAATTTTTGATGAGTTATTTGACAGTAACCTCACTTTTTAGTAATATCAAAGGCTAACCCCTTTGGATTTTCTCAAAAATTTTGATATTTTTTATACCCTCCCAAAAATTAAGTTTCAATTGGTAACACATAGCCGATTGAGAATACAAGGCTCATGTGCAAGAAAAATAAAATTTTTACGAGTTATTTGACGGAAAGCTCCATTTTTGTTAATATCGAAGGCTAACCCCTTTGGTTTTTTCTAAAGAATTTTGATATTTTTTCGAACCTCCCCAAAAAATAGGTATGGATAGGTAACACGTAGCCGATAGAGAATACAAGCCTCATATGCAACAAAAATGAATTTTTCACGAGTTATTAACCGGGAACCTCTCTTTTCAATAATATCGAAGGCTAACCCCTTTGGATTTTTCTCAAAAATTTGGATATTTTTTACACCATTTCAAAAAATAAGTACGGATAGGTAACGCGTAGCCGATACAGAATACAAGTCTCACCTGCAAGAAAAATGAATTTTTGACTAGTTATTTCACAGAGAAATAAATTTTTGACGAGTTATTCGACAGAAACCTCCCTTTTCGGTAATATCCAAGGCTAACCCTTTTGGATTTTCTCAAAAATCTTAATATTTTTTATAACCTCCCAAAAAATAAGTATGGATAGGTAACGCTTAGCCGATATAGAATACAAGCCTCATTTGCAAGAAAAATGAATTTTTGACAAGTTATTTGACAAAAACATTAATTTTTGACGGAAACCTCCCTTTTCAGTAAAATCGAAGCCTAACCCCTTTGGATTTTCTCAAAAATTTTGATATTTTTTATGACCACCCAAAAATTAAGTTTGGATTGGTAACGCATAGCCGATAGAGAATACAAGTCTCATGTGCAAGAAAAATAAATTTTTAACAAGTTATTTGACGGAAAGCTCCATTTTTGGTAATATCGAAGGCTAACCCCTTTGGATTTTTCTAAAAAATTTTGATATTTTTCGAACCTCCCAAAAAAAGGTATGGATAGGTAACACATAGCAGATAGAGAATACAAGCCTCATGTGCAGGAAAAATGAATTTTTCACGAGTTGTTAACCGGGAACCTCTCTTTTCAATAATATCGAAGGCTAACCCGTTTGGATTTTTCTAAAAAAATTTGATATTTTTTACACCCTTTCAAAAAATAAGTACGGATAGGTAACGTGTAGCGGATAAAGAATACAAGTCTCATGTGCAAGAAAAATAAATTTTTAATGAGTTATTTGTCAGAAAGCTCCCTTTTTGGTAATATCGAAGGCTAACCCCTTTGGATTTTTCTAAAAACTTTTTATATTTCTTCGAACCTCCTGAAAAATAGATATGGATAGGTAACACGTAGCCGATAGAGAATACACGCCTCATGTGCAAGAAAAATGAATTTTTCACGAGTTATTAACCAGGAACCTTACTTTTCAATAATATCGAAGGCTAACACCTTTGGATTTTTCTCAAAATTTTTGATATTTTTACAACCTTCCAAAAAATAAGTATGGATAGGTAAAGCGTATCTCATACAGAATACAAGCCTCATATGCAAGAAAAATGAATTTTTGACTAGTTATTTCACAGAAAAATAATTTTTTGACAAGTTATTTGACAGAAACCTCACTTTTCGGTAATTTCGAAGGCTAACCCCTTTGAATTTTCTCAAAAATTTTGATATTTTTAGAACCTTCTAAATAAATAAGTATGGATTGATAACGTGTAGCCGATACAGAATACACGCCTCATGTATAAGAAAGATGAATTTTTCACGAGTTATTAACGAGAACTTTCCTTTTTAATAATATCGAAGGCTAACCCCTTTGGATTTTTATCAAAAATTTTGATATTTTTACAACCTTCCAAAAAATAAGTATCGATAGGTAAAGCGTAGCCGATATAGAATACAAGCCTTATGTGCAAGAAAAATGAATTTTTTACTAGTTATTTCATAGAAAAATAAATTATTGATGAGTTATTTGACAGAAACCTCACTTTTCAGTAATATCGAAGGCTAACTACTTTGGATTTTCTCAAATTTTTTGATATTTTTTATAACCTCCCAAAAATTAAGTTTCAATTGGTAACACGTAGCCGATTGAGAATACAAGGCTCATGTGCATGAAAAATGAATTTTTCATGAGTTATTAACCGGAAACCTCCCTTTTCAATAATACCGAAGGCTAACGCCTTTGGATTTTTCTCCAAAATTTTGATATTTTGTATAACCTTCCAAAAAAATAAGTATGGATAGGTAACGCGTGGACGATACAGAATACAAGCCTCATGTTCAAGAAAAATGAATTTTCGACAAGTTATTTGACAAAAAACATGAATTTTTGACGAGTTATTTGGCGGAAACCTCCCTTTTCGGTAAAATCGAAGCCTAACCCCTTTGGATTTTCTCAAAATTTTAGATATTTTTTATAACCTCCCAAAAATTAAGTTTGGGTTGGTAACGCATAGCCGATAGAGAATACAAGTCTCATGTGCATGAAAAATGAATTTTTAACGAGTTATTTGACGGAAAGCTCCATTTTTGGTAATATCGAAGGCTAACCACTTTGGATTTTTCTAAAAAATTTTGATATTTTTTCGAACCTCCCTAAAAATAGGTATGGATAGGTAACACGTAGCCGATAGAGATTACAAGCCTCATGTGCATGAAAAATGAATTTTTCACGAGTTATTAACCGGGAACCTCTCTTTTTAATAATATCGAAGGCTAACCCCTTTGGATTTTTCTCAAAAATTTTGGTATTTTTTACACCCTTTAAAAAAATAGGTACGGATAGGTAACGCGTAGCCGATACAGAATACAAGTCTCATCTGCAAGAAAAATGAATTTTTGACTAGTTATTTCATAGAGAAATAAATTTTTGACGACTTATTTGACAGAAACCTCTCTTTTCGGTAATATCGAAGGCTAACCCCTTTAGATTTTCTCAAAAATCTTGATATTTTTTATAACCTCCCAAAAAATAAGTATGGATAGGTAACGCATAGAGGATACAAAATACAAGCCTCATGTGCAAGAAAAATGAATTTTTGACAAGTTATTTGACAAAAACACGGATTTTTGACGAGTTATTTCACGGAAACCTCCCATTTCGGTAAAATCGAAGCCTAACCCCTTTGGATTTTCTCAAAAATTTTGATATTTTTTATAACCTCCCAAAAATTAAGTTTGGATTGGTAACGCATAGCCTATAGAGAATACAAGTCTCATGTGCCAGAAAAATGAATTTTTAACGAGTTATTTGACGGAAAGCTCCATTTTTGGTAATATCGAAGGCTAACCCCTTTGTATTTTTCTAAAGAATTTTGATATTTTTTTGAACCTCCCAAAAAATAGGTATGGATAGGGAACATGTAACCGATAGAGAATACAAGCCCCATATGCAACAAAAATGAAATTTTTCACGAGTTATTAACCGGGAACCTCTCTTTTCAATAATATCGAAGGATAACCCCTTTGGTTTTTTCTCAAAAATTTTGATATTTTTTACACCCTTTCAAAAAATAAGTACGGATAGGTAACGCGTAGTCGATACAGAATACAAGTCTCATCTGCAAGAAAAATGAATTTTTGACTAGTTATTTCACAGAGAAATAAATATTTTTGACTTATTCGACAGAAACCTCTCTTTTCGGTAATATCGAAGGCTAACCTATTTGGATTTTCACAAAAATCTTGATATTTTTTATAACCTCCCAAAAAATAAGTATGGATAGGTAACGCATATAGGATACAAAATACAAGCCTCTTGTGCAAGAAAAATGAATTTTTGACAAGTTATTTGACAAAAACATGAATTTTTGACGAGTTATTTGACGGAAACCTCCCTTTTCGGTAAAATCGAAGCCAAACCCCTTTGGATTTTCTCAAAAATTTTGATATTTTTTATAACCTCCCAAAAATTAAGTTTGGATTGGTAACGCATAGCCTATAGAGAATACAAGTCTCATGTGCAAGAAAAATGAATTTTTAACGAGTTATTTGACGGAAAGCTCCATTTTTGGTAATATCGAAGGTTAACCCCTTTGGATTTTTCTAAAAAATTTTGATATTTTTTCGAATCTCCCAAAAAATAGGTATGGATAGGTAACACGTAACCGATAGAGAATACAAGCCACATATGCAACAAAAATGAAATTTTTCACGAGTTATTAACCGGGAACCTCTCTTTTCAATAATATCGAAGGCTAGCCCCTTTGGTTTTTCTCAAAAATTTTGATATTTTTTACACCCTTTCAAAAAATAAGTACGGATAGGTATCGCATAGCCGATACAGAATACAAGTCTTATCTGCAAGAAAAATGAATTTTTGACTAGTTATTTCACAGAGAAATAAATTTTTGACGAGTTATTCGACAGAAACCTCCCTTTTCAGTAATATCGTAGGCTAACCACTTTGGATTTTCTCAAAAATTTTGATATTTTTTATAACCTCCCAAAAATTAAGTTTCAAAGCCGATTGAGAATACAAGGCTCATGTGCAAGAAAAATGAATTTTTCATGAGTTATTAACCGGAAACCTCCCTTTTCAATAATACCGAAGGCTAACACCTTTGGATTTTTCTCCAAAATTTTGATATTTTGTATAACCTTCCAAAAAAATAAGTATGGATAGGTAACGCGTAGCCGATACAGAATACAAGCCTCATGTGCAAGAAAAATGAATTTTCGACAAGTTATTTGACAAAAAACATGAATTTTTGACGAGTTATTTGACGGAAACCTCCCTTTTCGGTAAAATCGAAGCCTAACTCCTTTGGATTTTCTCAAAAATTTTGATATTTTTTATAACCTCCCAAAAATTAAGTTTGGATTGGTAACGCATAGTCGATAGAGAATACAAGTCTCATGTGCATGAAAAATGAATTTTTAACGAGTTATTTGACGGAAAGCTCCATTTTTGGTAATATCGAAGGCTAACCCCTTTGGATTTTCCTAAAAGATTTTGATATTTTTTGAACCTCCCAAAAAATAGGTATGGATAGGTAACACGTAGCCGATAGAGATTACAAGCCTCATGTGCAAGAAAAATGAATTTTTCACGAGTTATTAACCGGGAACTTCTCTTTTCAATAATATCGAAGGCTAACCCCTTTGGATTTTTCTCAAAAATTTTGATATTTTTTACACCCTTTCAAAAAATAGGTACGGATAGGTAACGCATAGCCGATACAGAATACAAGTCTCATCTGCAAGAAAAATGAATTTTTGACTAGTTATTTCACAGAGAAATAAATTTTTTTGACTTATTCGACAGAAACCTCTCTTTTGGTAATATCGAAGGCTAACCCCTTTGGATTTTCTCAAAAATCTTGATATTTTTTATAACCTCCCAAAAAATAAGTATGGATAGGTAACGCATAGAGGATACAAAATATAAGCCTCATGTGCAAGAAAAATGAATTTTTGACAAGTTATTTGATAAAAACATGAATTTTTGACGAGTTATTTGACGGAAACCTCCCTTTTCGGTAAAATCGAAGCATAACCCCTTTGGATTTTCTAAAAAATTTTGATATTTTTTGTAACCTCCCAAAAATTTAGTTTGGATTGGTAACGCATAGCCTATAGAGAATACAAGTCTCATATGCAAGAAAAATGAATTTTTAACGAGTTATTTGACGGAAAGCTCCATTTTTGGTAATATCGAAGGGTAACCCCTTTGGATATTTCTAAAGAATTTTGATATTTTTTCGAATCTCCCAAAAAATAGGTATGGATAGGTAACACGTAACCGATAGAGAATACAAGCCCCATATGCAACAAAAATGAAATTTTTCATGAGTTATTAACCGGGAACCTCTCTTTTCAATAATATCGAAGGCTAACCCCTTTGGTTTTTTCTCAAAAATTTTGATATTTTTTACACTCTTTCAAAAAATAAGTACGGATAGGTAACGCATAGTCGGTACAGAATACGAGTCTTATCTACAAGAAAAATGAATTTTTGACTAGTTATTTCACAGAGAAATAAATTTTTGACGAGTTATTCGACAGAAACCTCCCTTTTCGGTAATATCGAAGGCTAACCCCTTTAAATTTTCTCAAAAATCTTGATATTTTTTATAACCTCCCAAAAAATAAGTATGGATAGGTAATACGTAGCTGATAAAGAATACAAGTCTCATGTGCAAGAAAAATGAATTTTCGACAAGTTATTTGACAAAAAAACATGAATTTTTGACGATTTATTTGACGGAAACCTCCCTTTTCGGTAAAATCGAAGCCTAACCCCTTTGGATTTTCTCAAAAATTTTGATATTTTTTATAACCTCCCAAAAATTAAGTTTGGATTGGTAACGCATACCCGTAGAGAATACAAGTCTCATGTGCAAGAAAAATGAATTTTTAACGAGTTATTTGACGGAAAGCTCCATGTTTGGTAATATCGAAGGCTAACCACTTTGGATTTTTCTAAAAAATTTTGATATTTTTTCGAACCTCCCAAAAAATAGGTATGGATAGGTAACACGTAGCCGATAGAGAATACAAGCCTCATGTGCAAGAAAAATGAATTTTTTACGAGTTATTAACCGGGAACCTCTCTTTTCAATAATATCGAAAGCTAACCCCTTTGGATTTTCTCAAAAATTTTGATATTTTTTACACCCTTTCAAAAAATAAGTACGGATAGGTAACGCGTAGCCGATACAGAATACAAGTCTCATCTGCAAGAAAAATGAATTTTTGACTAGTTATTTCACACAGAAATGAATTTTTGACGAGTTATTCGACAGAAACCTCCCTTTTCGGTAATATCGAAGGCTAACCCCTTTGGATTTTCTAAAAAATCTTGATATTTTTTATAACCTCCCAAAAAATAAGTATGGATAGGTAACGCATAGCCGATACAGAATACAAGCCTCAGGTGTAAGAAAAATGAAATTCTGACAAGTTATTTGACAAAAACATGAATTTTTGACGAGTTATTTGACGGAAACCTCCCTTTTCGGTAAATTCGAAGCCTAACCCCTTTGGATTTTTTCAAAAATTTTGATATTTTTTATGACCTCCCAAAAATTAAGTTTGGATTGGTAACGCATAGCTGATAGAGAATACAAGTCTCATGTGCAAGAAAAATGAATTTTTTACGAGTTATTTGACGGAAAGCTCCATTTTTAGTAATATCGAAGGCTAACCCATTTGGGTTTTTCTAAAATATTTTGATATTTTTTCGAAAATCTTGATATTTTTTATAACCTCCCAAAAATTAAGTTTCAAAGCCGATTGAGAATACAAGGCTGATGTGCAAGAAAAATGATTTTTTCATGAGTTATTAACCGGAAACCTCCTTTTTTAATAATACCGAAGGCTAACGCCTTTGGATTTTTCTCCAAAATTTTGATATTTTGTATAACCTTCCAAAAAAATAAGTATAGATAGGTAACGCGTAGACGATACAGAATACAAGCCTCATGTGCAAGGAAAATGAATTTTCGACAAGTTATTTGACAAAAACATGAATTTTTGACGAGTTATTTGACAGAAACTTCCTTTTCGGTAAAATCGAAGCCTAACCCCTTTGGATTTTCTCAAAAATTTTGATATTTTTTATAACCTCCCAAAAATTAAGTTTGGATTGGTAACGCATAGCGGATAGAGAATACAAGCCTCATGTGCATGAAAAATGAATTTTTCACGAGTTATTAACCGGGAACCTCTCTTTTCAATAATATCGAAGGCTAACCCCTTTGGATTTTTCACAAAAATTTTGATATTTTTTACACCATTTAAAAAAATAGGTACGGATAGGTAACGCGTAGCCGATACAGAATACAAGTCTCATCTGCAAGAAAAATGAATTTTTGACTAGTTATTTCACAGAGAAATAAATTTTTGACGACTTATTCGACAGAAACCTCTCTTTTCGGTAATATCGAAGGCTAACCCCTTTGGATTTTCTCAAAAATCTTGATATTTTTTATAACCTCCCAAAAAATAAGTATGGATAGGTAACGCATAGCCTATAGAGAATACAAGTCTCATGTGCCAGAAAAATGAATTTTTAACGAGTTATTTGACGGAAAGCTCCATTTTTGGTAATATCGAAGGCTAACCCCTTTGGATTTTTTTAAAGAATTTTGATATTTTTTCGAACCTCACAAAAAATAGGTATGGATAGGTAACACGTAACCGATAGAGAATACAAGCCCCATATGCAACAAAAATGAAATTTTTCACGAGTTATTAACCGGGAACCTCTCTTTTCAATAATATCGAAGGCTAACCCCTTTGGTTTTTTCTCAAAAATTTTGATATTTTTTACACCCTTTCAAAAAATAAGTACGGATAGGTAACGCGTAGTCGATACAGAATACAAGTCTCATCTGCAAGAAAAATGAATTTTTGACTAGTTATTTCACAGAGAAATAAATTTTTGACGAGTTATTTGACAGAAACCTCTCTTTTCGGTAATATCGAAGGCTAACCCCTTTGGATTTTCTCAAAAATCTTGATATTTTTTATAACCTCCCAAAAAATAAGTATGGATAGGTAATACGTAGCCGATACAGAATACAAGCCTCATATGCAAGAAAAATGAAATTTTGACAAGTTATTTGACAAAAATATGATTTTTTGACGAGTTATTTGACGAAAACCTCCCTTTTCGGTAAAATCGAAGCCTAACCCCTTCGGATTTTCTCAAAAAATTTGATATTTTTATAACCTCCCAAAAATTAAGTTTGGATTGGTAACGCATAGCTGATAGATAATACAAGTTTCATGTGCAAGAAAAATGAATTTTTAACGAGTCATTTGACGGAAAGCTCCATTTTTGGTAATGTCAAAGAATAACCCCTTTGGATTTTTCTTAAAATTTTTGATACTTTTTAGAACCTCCCGAGAAATGTATGGATAGGTAACACGTAGCCGATAGAGAATACACGCCTCATGTGCAAGAAAAATGAATTTTTCACGAGTTATTAACCGGGAACCTTCCTTTTTAGTAATATCGAAGGCTAACCCCTTTGGATTTTTCTCAAAAATTTTGATATTTTTTACAACCTTCCAAAAAAGAAGTATGGATAGGTAAAGCGTAGCTGATATAGAATACAAGCCTCATGTGCAAGAAAAATGAATTTTTTACTAGTTATTTCATAGAAAAATAATTTTTTGACAAGTTATTTGACAGAAACCTCACTTTTTGTAATTTCGAAGGCTAACCCCTTTGAATTTTCTCAAAAATTTTGATATTTTTAGAACCTTCTAAATAAACATGTATCGATTGATAACGTGTAGCCGATACAGAATACATGCCTCATGTGCAAGAAAGATGAATTTTTCACGAGTTATTAACCGGGAACTTTCCTTTTTAATAATATCGAAGGCTAACCCCTTTGGATTTTTGTTAAAAAATTTGATATTTTTACAACCTTCCAAAAAATAAGTATGGATAGGTAAAGCGTAGACGATACAGAATACAAGGCTCATGTGCAAGAAAAATGAAATTTTTACTAGTTATTTCATAGAAAAATAAATTTTTGATGAGTTATTTGACAGAAACCTCCCTTTTTAGTAATATCGAAGGCTAACCCCTTTGGATTTTCTCAAAAATTTTGATATTTTTTATAACCTCCCAAAAATTAAGTTTCAATTGGTTACACATAGCCGATTGAGAATACAAGGCTCATGTGCAAGAAAAATAAATTTTTAATGAGTTATTTGACGGAAAGCTCCATTTTTGTTAATATCGAAGGCTAACCCCTTTGGTTTTTTCTAAAGAATTTTGATATTTTTTCGAACCTCCCAAAAAATAGGTATGGATAGGTAACACGTAGCCGATAGAGAATACAAGCCTCATATACAACAAAAATGAATTTTTCAGGAGTTATTAACCGGGAACCTCTCTTTTCAATAATATCGAAGGCTAACCCCTTTGGATTTTTCTCAAAAATTTGGATATTTTTTACACCCTTTCAAAAAATAAGTATGGATAGGTAACGCCTAGCCAATACAGAATACAAGTCTCATCTGCAAGAAAAATAAATTTTTGACTAGTTATTTCACAGAGAAATGAATTTTTGACGAGTTATTCGACAGAAACCTCCCTTTTCGGTAATATCGAAGGCTAACCCTTTTGGATTTTCTCAAAAATCTTGATATTTTTTTATAACCTCCCAAAAAATAAGTATGGATAGGTAACGCGTAGCCGATACAGAATACAAGCCTCATTTGCAAGAAAAATGAATTTTTGACAAGTTATTTGACAAAAACATGAATTTTTGACGAGTTATTTGACGGAAACCTCCCTTTTCGGTAAAATCGAAGCCTAACCCCTTTGGATTTTTTTCAAAAATTTTGATATTTTTTATGACCTCCCAAAAATTAAGTTTGGATTGGTAACGCATAGCCGATAGAGAATACAAGTCTCATGTGCAAGAAAAATGAATTTTTTACGAGTTATTTGACGGAAAGCTCCATTTTTAGTAATATCGAAGGCTAACCCATTTGGGTTTTTCTAAAATATTTTGATATTTTTTCGAACCTCCCAAAAAATAGGTATAGATAGGTAACACATAGCCGATAGAGAATACAAGCCTCATGTGCAAGAAAAATAAATTTTTCACGAGTTATTAACCGGGAACCTCTCTTTTCAATAATATCGAAGGCTAACCCCTTTAGATTTTTCCTCAAAAATTTTGATATTTTTTACACCCTTTCAAAAAATAAGTACGGATAGATAACGCGTAGCGGATAAAGAATACAAGTCTGATGTGCAAGAAAAATAAATTTTGATGAGTTATTTGTCAGAAAGCTCTTTTTTTGGTAATATCGAAGGCTAACCCCTTTGGATTTTTCTAAAAAATTTTGATATTTTTCGAACCTCCTGAAAAATAGGTATGGATAGGTAACACGTAGCCGATAGAGAATACACGCCTCATGTGCAAGAAAAATGAATTTTTCATGAGTTATTAACCGGGAACCTTCCTTTTCAATAATATCGAAGGCTAACACCTTTGGATTTTTCTCAAAAATTTTGATATTTTTACAACCTTCCAAAAAATAAGTATGGATAGGTAAAGCGTAGTTGATACAGAATACAAGCCTCATGTGCAAGAAAAATGAATTTTTGACTAGTTATTTCACAGAAAAATAATTTTTTGACAAGTTATTTGATAGAAACCTCACTTTTCGGTAATTTCGAAGGCTAACCCCTTTGGATTTTCTCAAAAATTTTGATATTTTTAGAACCTTCTAAATAAATAAGTATGGATTGATAACGTGTAGCCGATACAGAATACACGCCTCATGTACAAGAATGATGAATTTTTCACGAGTTATTAACCGGGAACTTTCCTTTTTAATAATATCGAAGGCTAACCCCTTTGGATTTTTGTCAAAAATTTTGATATTTTTACAACCTTCCAAAAAATAAATATGGATAGGTAAAGCATAGACGATATAGAATACAAGCCTCATGTGCAAGAAAAATGAATTTTTTACTAGTTATTTCTTAGAAAAATAAATTATTGATGAGTTATTTGACAAAAACCTCACTTTTCAGTAATATCGAA
This sequence comes from Neostapfia colusana, assembly GCA_030760725.1. Taxonomy (NCBI): domain Eukaryota; kingdom Viridiplantae; phylum Streptophyta; class Magnoliopsida; order Poales; family Poaceae; genus Neostapfia; species Neostapfia colusana. Next base: position 73,574,730 of record JASWHV010000018.1, read on the forward strand.
GGCTAATCACTTTGGATTTTCTCAAAAATTTTGATATTTTTTATAACCTCCCAAAAATTAAGTTTCAAAGCCGATTTAGAATACAAGGCTGATGTGCAAGAAAAATGATTTTTTCATGAGTTATTAACCGGAAACCTCCTTTTTTAATAATACCGAAGGCTAACGCCTTTGGATTTTTCTCCAAAATTTTGATATTTTGTATAACCTTCCAAAAAAATAAGTATAGATAGGTAACGCGTAGACGATACAGAATACAAGCCTCATGTGCAAGAAAAATGAATTTTCGACAAGTTATTTGACAAAAACATGAATTTTTGACGAGTTATTTGACAGAAACTTCCTTTTCGGTAAAATCGAAGCCTAACCCCTTTGGATTTTCTCAAAAATTTTGATATTTTTTATAACCTCCCAAAAATTAAGTTTGGATTGGTAACGCATAGCCGATAGAGAATACAAGTCTCATGTGCATGAAAAATGAATTTTTAACGAGTTATTTGACGGAAAGCTCCATTTTTGGTAATATCGAAGGCTAACCCCTTTGGATTTTTCTAAAAAAATTTGATATTTTTTCGAACCTTCCAAAAAATAGGTATGGATAGGTAACACGTAGCCGATAGAGATTACAAGCCTCATGTGTAAGAAAAATGAATTTTTCATGAGTTATTAACCGGGAACTTCTCTTTTCAATAATATCGAAGGCTAACCCCTTTGGATTTTTCTCAAAAATTTTGATATTTTTTACACCCTTTCAAAAAATAGGTACGGATAGATAACGCGTAGCCGATACAGAATACAAGTCTCATCTGCAAGAAAAATGAATTTTTGACTAGTTATTTCACAAAGAAATAAATTTTTTTGACTTATTCGATAGAAACCTCTCTTTTCGGTAATATCGAAGGCTAACCCCTTTGGATTTTCACAAAAATCTTGATATTTTTTATAACCTCCCAAAAAATAATTATGGATAGGTAACGCATAAAGGATACAAAATACAAGCCCCTTGTGCAAGAAAAATAAATTTTTGACAAGTTATTTGACAAAAACATGAATTTTTGACGAGTTATTTGACGGAAACCTCCCTTTTCGGTAAAATCGAAGCCGAACCCCTTAGGATTTTCTTAAAAATTTTGATATTTTTTATAACCTCCCAAAAATTAAGTTTGGATTGGTAACGCATAGCCTATAGAGAATACAAGTCTCATGTGCAAGAAAAATGAATTTTTAACGAGTTATTTGACGGAAAGCTCCATTTTTGGTAATATCGAAGGTTAACCCCTTTGTATTTTTCTAAAAAAATTTGATATTTTTTTCGAATCTCCCAAAAAATAGGTATGGATAGGTAACACGTAACCGATAGAGAATACAAGCCACATATGCAACAAAAATGAAATTTTTCATGAGTTATTAACCGGGAACCTCTCTTTTCAATAATATCGAAGGCTAGCCCCTTTGATTTTTTCTCAAAAATTTTGATATTTTTTACACCCTTTCAAAAAATAAGTACGGATAGGTATCGCATAGCCGATACAGAATACAAGTCTTATCTGCAAGAAAAATGAATTTTTGACTAGTTATTTCACAGAGAAATAAATTTTTGACGAGTTATTCGACAGAAACCTCCCTTTTCGGTAATATCGAAGGCTAACCACTTTGGATTTTCTCAAAAATTTTGATATTTTTTATAACCTCCCAAAAATTAGGTTTCAAAGCCGATTGAGAATACAAGGCTCATGTGCAAGAAAAATGAATTTTTCATGAGTTATTAACCGGAAACCTCCCTTTTCAATAATACCGAAGGCTAACGCCTTTAGATTTTTCTCCAAAATTTTGATAGTTTGTATAACCTTCCAAAAAAATAAGTATGGATAGGTAACGCGTAGCCGATACAGAATACAAGCCTCATGTGCAAGAAAAATGAATTTTCGACAAGTTATTTGACAAAAAACATGAATTTTTGACGAGTTATTTGACGGAAACCTCCCTTTTCGGTAAAATCGAAGCCTAACCCCTTTGGATTTTCTCAAAAATTTTGATATTTTTTATAACCTCCCAAAAATTAAGTTTGAATTGGTAACGCATAGCCGATAGAGAATACAAGTCTCATGTGCATGAAAAATGAATTTTTAACGAGTTATTTGACGGAAAGCTCCATTTTTGGTAATATTGAAGGCTAACCCCTTTGGATTTTTCTAAAAATTTTTGATATTTTTTGAACCTCCCAAAAAATAGGTATGGATAGGTACACGTAGCCGATAGAGATTACAAGCCTCATGTGCAAGAAAAATGAATTTTTCACGAGTTATTAACCGGGAACCTTCCTTTTTAGTAATATCGAAGGCTAACCCCTTTGGATTTTTCTCAAAAATTTTGATATTTTTTACAACCTTCCAAAAAAGAAGTATGGATAGGTAAAGCGTAGCTGATATAGAATACAAGCCTCATGTGCAAGAAAAATGAATTTTTTACTAGTTATTTCATAGAAAAATAATTTTTTGACAAGTTATTTGACAGAAACCTCACTTTTTGTAATTTCGAAGGCTAACCCCTTTGAATTTTCTCAAAAATTTTGATATTTTTAGAACCTTCTAAATAAACATGTATCGATTGATAACGTGTAGCCGATACAGAATACATGCCTCATGTGCAAGAAAGATGAATTTTTCACGAGTTATTAACCGGGAACTTTCCTTTTTAATAATATCGAAGGCTAACCCCTTTGGATTTTTGTTAAAAAATTTGATATTTTTACAACCTTCCAAAAAATAAGTATGGATAGGTAAAGCGTAGACGATACAGAATACAAGGCTCATGTGCAAGAAAAATGAAATTTTTACTAGTTATTTCATAGAAAAATAAATTTTTGATGAGTTATTTGACAGAAACCTCCCTTTTTAGTAATATCGAAGGCTAACCCCTTTGGATTTTCTCAAAAATTTTGATATTTTTTATAACCTCCCAAAAATTAAGTTTCAATTGGTTACACATAGCCGATTGAGAATACAAGGCTCATGTGCAAGAAAAATAAATTTTTAATGAGTTATTTGACGGAAAGCTCCATTTTTGTTAATATCGAAGGCTAACCCCTTTGGTTTTTTCTAAAGAATTTTGATATTTTTTCGAACCTCCCAAAAAATAGGTATGGATAGGTAACACGTAGCCGATAGAGAATACAAGCCTCATATACAACAAAAATGAATTTTTCAGGAGTTATTAACCGGGAACCTCTCTTTTCAATAATATCGAAGGCTAACCCCTTTGGATTTTTCTCAAAAATTTGGATATTTTTTACACCCTTTCAAAAAATAAGTATGGATAGGTAACGCCTAGCCAATACAGAATACAAGTCTCATCTGCAAGAAAAATAAATTTTTGACTAGTTATTTCACAGAGAAATGAATTTTTGACGAGTTATTCGACAGAAACCTCCCTTTTCGGTAATATCGAAGGCTAACCCTTTTGGATTTTCTCAAAAATCTTGATATTTTTTTATAACCTCCCAAAAAATAAGTATGGATAGGTAACGCGTAGCCGATACAGAATACAAGCCTCATTTGCAAGAAAAATGAATTTTTGACAAGTTATTTGACAAAAACATGAATTTTTGACGAGTTATTTGACGGAAACCTCCCTTTTCGGTAAAATCGAAGCCTAACCCCTTTGGATTTTTTCAAAAATTTTGATATTTTTTATGACCTCCCAAAAATTAAGTTTGGATTGGTAACGCATAGCCGATAGAGAATACAAGTCTCATGTGCAAGAAAAATGAATTTTTTACGAGTTATTTGACGGAAAGCTCCATTTTTAGTAATATCGAAGGCTAACCCATTTGGGTTTTTCTAAAATATTTTGATATTTTTTCGAACCTCCCAAAAAATAGGTATAGATAGGTAACACATAGCCGATAGAGAATACAAGCCTCATGTGCAAGAAAAATAAATTTTTTACGAGTTATTAACCGGGAACCTCTCTTTTCAATAATATCGAAGGCTAACCCCTTTAGATTTTTCCTCAAAAATTTTGATATTTTTTACACCCTTTCAAAAAATAAGTACGGATAGATAACGCGTAGCGGATAAAGAATACAAGTCTGATGTGCAAGAAAAATAAATTTTGATGAGTTATTTGTCAGAAAGCTCTTTTTTTGGTAATATCGAAGGCTAACCCCTTTGGATTTTTCTAAAAAATTTTGATATTTTTTCGAACCTCCTGAAAAATAGGTATGGATAGGTAACACGTAGCCGATAGAGAATACACGCCTCATGTGCAAGAAAAATGAATTTTTCATGAGTTATTAACCGGGAACCTTCCTTTTCAATAATATCGAAGGCTAACACCTTTGGATTTTTCTCAAAAATTTTGATATTTTTACAACCTTCCAAAAAATAAGTATGGATAGGTAAAGCGTAGTTGATACAGAATACAAGCCTCATGTGCAAGAAAAATGAATTTTTGACTAGTTATTTCACAGAAAAATAATTTTTTGACAAGTTATTTGATAGAAACCTCACTTTTCGGTAATTTCGAAGGCTAACCCCTTTGGATTTTCTCAAAAATTTTGATATTTTTAGAACCTTCTAAATAAATAAGTATGGATTGATAACGTGTAGCCGATACAGAATACACGCCTCATGTACAAGAAAGATGATTTTTTCACGAGTTATTAACCGGGAACTTTCCTTTTTAATAATATCGAAGGCTAACCCCTTTGGATTTTTGTCAAAAATTTTGATATTTTTACAACCTTCCAAAAAATAAATATGGATAGGTAAAGCATAGACGATATAGAATACAAGCCTCATGTGCAAGAAAAATGAATTTTTTACTAGTTATTTCTTAGAAAAATAAATTATTGATGAGTTATTTGACAAAAACCTCACTTTTCAGTAATATCGAAGGCTAATCACTTTGGATTTTCTCAAAAATTTTGATATTTTTTATAACCTCCCAAAAATTAAGTTTCAAAGCCGATTGAGAATACAAGGCTGATGTGCAAGAAAAATGATTTTTTCATGAGTTATTAACCGGAAACCTCCTTTTTTAATAATACCGAAGGCTAACGCCTTTGGATTTTTCTCCAAAATTTTGATATTTTGTATAACCTTCCAAAAAAATAAGTATAGATAGGTAACGCGTAGACGATACAGAATACAAGCCTCATGTGCAAGAAAAATGAATTTTCGACAAGTTATTTGACAAAAACATGAATTTTTGACGAGTTATTTGACAGAAACTTCCTTTTCGGTAAAATCGAAGCCTAACCCCTTTGGATTTTCTCAAAAATTTTGATATTTTTTATAACCTCCCAAAAATTAAGTTTGGATTGGTAACGCATAGCCGATAGAGAATACAAGTCTCATGTGCATGAAAAATGAATTTTTAACGAGTTATTTGACGGAAAGCTCCATTTTTGGTAATATCGAAGGCTAACCCCTTTGGATTTTTCTAAAAAAATTTGATATTTTTTCGAACCTTCCAAAAAATAGGTATGGATAGGTAACACGTAGCCGATAGAGATTACAAGCCTCATGTGTAAGAAAAATGAATTTTTCATGAGTTATTAACCGGGAACTTCTCTTTTCAATAATATCGAAGGCTAACCCCTTTGGATTTTTCTCAAAAATTTTGATATTTTTTACACCCTTTCAAAAAATAGGTACGGATAGATAACGCGTAGCCGATACAGAATACAAGTCTCATCTGCAAGAAAAATGAATTTTTGACTAGTTATTTCACAAAGAAATAAATTTTTTTGACTTATTCGATAGAAACCTCTCTTTTCGGTAATATCGAAGGCTAACCCCTTTGGATTTTCACAAAAATCTTGATATTTTTTATAACCTCCCAAAAAATAATTATGGATAGGTAACGCATAAAGGATACAAAATACAAGCCCCTTGTGCAAGAAAAATAAATTTTTGACAAGTTATTTGACAAAAACATGAATTTTTGACGAGTTATTTGACGGAAACCTCCCTTTTCGGTAAAATCGAAGCCGAACCCCTTAGGATTTTCTCAAAAATTTTGATATTTTTTATAACCTCCCAAAAATTAAGTTTGGATTGGTAACGCATAGCCTATAGAGAATACAAGTCTCATGTGCAAGAAAAATGAATTTTTAACGAGTTATTTGACGGAAAGCTCCATTTTTGGTAATATCGAAGGTTAACCCCTTTGTATTTTTCTAAAAAAATTTGATATTTTTTTCGAATCTCCCAAAAAATAGGTATGGATAGGTAACACGTAACCGATAGAGAATACAAGCCACATATGCAACAAAAATGAAATTTTTCATGAGTTATTAACCGGGAACCTCTCTTTTCAATAATATCGAAGGCTAGCCCCTTTGATTTTTTCTCAAAAATTTTGATATTTTTTACACCCTTTCAAAAAATAAGTACGGATAGGTATCGCATAGCCGATACAGAATACAAGTCTTATCTGCAAGAAAAATGAATTTTTGACTAGTTATTTCACAGAGAAATAAATTTTTGACGAGTTATTCGACAGAAACCTCCCTTTTCGGTAATATCGAAGGCTAACCACTTTGGATTTTCTCAAAAATTTTGATATTTTTTATAACCTCCCAAAAATTAGGTTTCAAAGCCGATTGAGAATACAAGGCTCATGTGCAAGAAAAATGAATTTCATGAGTTATTAACCGGAAACCTCCCTTTTCAATAATACCGAAGGCTAACGCCTTTAGATTTTTCTCCAAAATTTTGATAGTTTGTATAACCTTCCAAAAAAATAAGTATGGATAGGTAACGCGTAGCCGATACAGAATACAAGCCTCATGTGCAAGAAAAATGAATTTTCGACAAGTTATTTGACAAAAAACATGAATTTTTGACGAGTTATTTGACGGAAACCTCCCTTTTCGGTAAAATCGAAGCCTAACCCCTTTGGATTTTCTCAAAAATTTTGAAATTTTTTATAACCTCCCAAAAATTAAGTTTGAATTGGTAACGCATAGCCGATAGAGAATACAAGTCTCATGTGCATGAAAAATGAATTTTTAACGAGTTATTTGACGGAAAGCTCCATTTTTGGTAATATTGAAGGCTAACCCCTTTGGATTTTTCTAAAAATTTTTGATATTTTTTGAACCTCCCAAAAAATAGGTATGGATAGGTAACACGTAGCCGATAGAGATTACAAGCCTCATGTGCAAGAAAAATGAATTTTTCACGAGTTATTAACCGGGAACTTCTCTTTTTAATAATATCGAAGGCTAACCCCTTTGGATTTTTCTTAAAAATTTTGATATTTTTTACACCCTTTCAAAAAATAGGTACGGATAGGTAACGCATAGCCGATACAGAATACAAGTCTCATCTGCAAGAAAAATGAATTTTTGACTAGTTATTTCACAGAGAAATAAATTTTTTTGACTTATTTGACAGAAACCTCTCTTTTCAGTAATATCGAAGGCTAACCCCTTTGGATTTTCTCAAAAACCTTGATATTTTTTATAACCTCCCAAAAAATAAGTATGGATAGGTAACGCATAGAGGATACAAAATATAAGCCTCATGTGCAAGAAAAATGAATTTTTGACAAGTTATTTGACAAAAACATGAATTTTTGACGAGTTATTTGATGGAAACCTCCCTTTTCGGTAAAATCGAAGCCTAACCCCTTTGGATTTTCTCAAAAATTTTGATATTTTTTATAACCTCCCAAAAATTAAGTTTGGATTGGTAACGCATAGCCTATAGAGAATACAAGTCTCATGTGCAAGAAAAATGAATTTTTAACGAGTTATTTGACGGAAAACTCCATTTTTGGTAATATCGAAGGTTAACCCCTTTGTATTTTTCTAAAAAAAATTGATATTTTTTTTGAATCTCCCAAAAAATAGGTATGGATAGGTAACACGTAACCGATAGAGAATACAAGCCACATATGCAACAAAAATGAAATTTTTCATGAGTTATTAACCGGGAACCTCTCTTTTCAATAATATCGAAGGCTAGCCCCTTTGATTTTTTCTCAAAAATTTTGATATTTTTTACACCCTTTCAAAAAATAAGTACGGATAGGTATCGCATAGCCGATACAGAATACAAGTCTTATCTGCAAGAAAAATGAATTTTTGACTAGTTATTTCACAGAGAAATAAATTTTTGACGAGTTATTCGACAGAAACCTCCCTTTTCGGTAATATCGAAGGCTAACCACTTTGGATTTTCTCAAAAATTTTAATATTTTTTATAACCTCCCAAAAATTAGGTTTCAAAGCCGATTGAGAATACAAGTCTCATGTGCAAGAAAAATGAATTTTTCATGAGTTATTAACCGGAAACCTCCCTTTTCAATAATACCGAAGGCTAACGCCTTTAGATTTTTCTCCAAAATTTTGATAGTTTGTATAACCTTCCAAAAAAATAAGTATGGATAGGTAACGCGTAGCCGATACAGAATACAAGCCTCATGTGCAAGAAAAATGAATTTTCGACAAGTTATTTGACAAAAAACATGAATTTTTGACGAGTTATTTGACGGAAACCTCCCTTTTCGGTAAAATTGAAGCCTAACCCCTTTGGATTTTCTCAAAAATTTTGATATTTTTTATAACCTCCCAAACATGAAGTTTGGATTGGTAACGCATAGCCGATAGAGAATACAAGTCTCATGTGCATGAAAAATGAATTTTTAACGAGTTATTTGACGGAAAGCTCCATTTTTGGTAATATTGAAGGCTAACCCCTTTGGATTTTTCTAAAAATTTTTGATATTTTTTGAACCTCCCAAAAAATAGGTATGGATAGGTAACACGTAGCCGATAGAGATTACAAGCCTCATGTGCAAGAAAAATGAATTTTTCACGAGTTATTAACCGGGAACTTCTCTTTTTAATAATATCGAAGGCTAACCCCTTTGGATTTTTCTTAAAAATTTTGATATTTTTTACACCCTTTCAAAAAATAGGTACGGATAGGTAACGCATAGCCGATACAGAATACAAGTCTCATCTGCAAGAAAAATGAATTTTTGACTAGTTATTTCACAGAGAAATAAATTTTTTTGACTTATTTGACAGAAACCTCTCTTTTCGGTAATATCGAAGGCTAACCCCTTTGGATTTTCTCAAAAACCTTGATATTTTTTATAACCTCCCAAAAAATAAGTATGGATAGGTAACGCATAGAGGATAGAAAATATAAGCCTCATGTGCAAGAAAAATGAATTTTTGACAAGTTATTTGACAAAAACATGAATTTTTGACGAGTTATTTGATGGAAACCTCCCTTTTCGGTAAAATCGAAGCCTAACCCCTTTGGATTTTCTTAAAAATTTTGATATTTTTTATAACCTCCCAAAAATTAAGTTTGGATTGGTAACGCATAGCCTATAGAGAATACAAGTCTCATGTGCAAGAAAAATGAATTTTTAACGAGTTATTTGACGGAAAGCTCCATTTTTGGTAATATCGAAGGTTAACCCCTTTGTATTTTTCTAAAAAAATTTGATATTTTTTTCGAATCTCCCAAAAAATAGGTATGGATAGATAACACGTAACCGATAGAGAATACAAGCCACATATGCAACAAAAATGAAATTTTTCACGAGTTATTAACCGGGAACCTCTCTTTTCAATAATATCGAAGGCTAGCCCCTTTGATTTTTTCTCAAAAATTTTGATATTTTTTACACCCTTTCAAAAAATAAGTACGGATAGGTATCGCATAGCCGATACAGAATACAAGTCTTATCTGCAAGAAAAATGAATTTTTGACTAGTTATTTCACAGAGAAATACATTTTTGACGAGTTATTCGACAGAAACCTCCCTTTTCGGTAATATTGAAGGCTAACCACTTTGGATTTTCTCAAAAATTTTGATATTTTTTATAACCTCCCAAAAATTAGGTTTCAAAGCCGATTGAGAATACAAGCCTCATGTGCAAGAAAAATGATATTTTCATGAGTTATTAACCGGAAACCTCCCTTTTCAATAATACCGAAGGCTAACGCCTTTAGATTTTTCTCCAAAATTTTGATAGTTTGTATAACCTTCCAAAAAAATAAGTATGGATAGGTAACGCGTAGCCGATACAGAATACAAGCCTCATGTGCAAGAAAAATGAATTTTCGACAAGTTATTTGACAAAAAACATGAATTTTTGACGAGTTATTTGACGGAAACCTCCCTTTTCGGTAAAATCGAAGCCTAACCCCTTTGGATTTTCTAAAAAATTTTGATATTTTTTATAACCTCCCAAAAATTAAGTTTGGATTGGTAACGCATAGCCGATAGAGAATACAAGTCTCATGTGCATGAAAAATGAATTTTTAACGAGTTATTTGACGGAAAGCTCCATTTTTGGTAATATTGAAGGCTAACCCCTTTGGATTTTTCTAAAAATTTTTGATATTTTTTGAACCTCCCAAAAAATAGGTATGGATAGGTAACACGTAGTCGATAGAGATTACAAGCCTCATGTGCAAGAAAAATGAATTTTCCACGAGTTATTAACCGGGAACTTCTCTTTTTAATAATATCGAAGGCTAACCCCTTTGGATTTTTCTTAAAAATTTTGATATTTTTTACACCCTTTCAAAAAATAGGTACGGATAGGTAACGCATAGCCGATACAGAATACAAGTCTCATCTGCAAGAAAAATGAATTTTTGACTAGTTATTTCACAGAGAAATAAATTTTTTTGACTTATTTGATAGAAACCTCTCTTTTCGGTAATATCGAAGGCTAACCCCTTTGGATTTTCTCAAAAACCTTGATATTTTTTATAACCTCCCAAAAAATAAGTATGGATAGGTAACGCATAGAGGATACAAAATATAAGCCTCATGTGCAAGAAAAATGAATTTTTGACAAGTTATTTGACAAAAACATGAATTTTTGACGAGTTATTTGATGGAAACCTCCCTTTTCGGTAAAATCGAAGCCTAACCCCTTTGGATTTTCTCAAAAATTTTGATATTTTTATAACCTCCCAAAAATTAAGTTTGGATTGGTAACGCATAGCCTATAGAGAATACAAGTCTCATGTGCAAGAAAAATGAATTTTTAACGAGTTATTTGACGGAAAGCTCCATTTTTGGTAATATCGAAGGTTAACCCCTTTGTATTTTTCTAAAAAATTTGATATTTTTTTCGAATCTCCCAAAAAATAGGTATGGATAGATAACACGTAACCGATAGAGAATACAAGCCACATATGCAACAAAAATGAAAATTTTCACGAGTTATTAACCGGGAACCTCTCTTTTCAATAATATCGAAGGCTAGCCCCTTTGATTTTTTCTCAAAAATTTTGATATTTTTTACACCCTTTCAAAAAATAAGTACGGATAGGTATCGCATAGCCGATACAGAATACAAGTCTTATCTGCAAGAAAAATGAATTTTTGACTAGTTATTTCACAGAGAAATAAATTTTTGACGAGTTATTCGACAGAAACCTCCCTTTTCGGTAATATCGAAGGCTAACCACTTTGGATTTTCTCAAAAATTTTGATATTTTTTATAACCTCCCAAAAATTAGGTTTCAAAGCCGATTGAGAATACAAGGCTCATGTGCAAGAAAAATGATTTTTTCATGAGTTATTAACCGGAAACCTCCCTTTTCAATAATACCGAAGGCTAACGCCTTTAGATTTTTCTCCAAAATTTTGATAGTTTGTATAACCTTCCAAAAAAATAAGTATGGATAGGTAACGCGTAGCCGATACAGAATACAAGCCTCATGTGCAAGAAAAATGAATTTTCGACAAGTTATTTGACAAAAAACATGAATTTTTGACGAGTTATTTGACGGAAACCTCCCTTTTCGGTAAAATCGAAGCCTAACTCCTTTGGATTTTCTCAAAAATTTTGATATTTTTTATAACCTCCCAAAAATTAAGTTTGGATTGGTAACGCATAGCCGATAGAGAATACAAGTCTCATGTGCATGAAAAATGAATTTTTAACGAGTTATTTGACGGAAAGCTCCATTTTTGGTAATATTGAAGGCTAACACCTTTGGATTTTTCTAAAAATTTTTGATATTTTTTGAACCTCCCAAAAAATAGGTATGGATAGGTAACACGTAGCCGATAGAGATTACAAGCCTCATGTGCAAGAAAAATGAATTTTTCACGAGTTATTAACCGGGAATTTCTCTTTTTAATAATATCGAAGGCTAACCCCTTTGGATTTTTCTTAAAAATTTTGATATTTTTTACACCCTTTCAAAAAATAGGTACGGATAGGTAACGCATAGCCGATACAGAATACAAGTCTCATCTGCAAGAAAAATGAATTTTTGACTAGTTATTTCACAGAGAAATAAATTTTTTTGACTTATTTGACAGAAACCTCTCTTTTCGGTAATATCGAAGGCTAACCCCTTTGGATTTTCTCAAAAACCTTGATATTTTTTATAACCTCCCAAAAAATAAGTATGGATAGGTAACGCATAGAGGATAGAAAATATAAGCCTCATGTGCAAGAAAAATGAATTTTTGACAAGTTATTTGACAAAAACATGAATTTTTGACGAGTTATTTGATGGAAACCTCCCTTTTCGGTAAAATCGAAGCCTAACCCCTTTGGATTTTCTCAAAAATTTTGATATTTTTTATAACCTCCCAAAAATTAAGTTTGGATTGGTAACGCATAGCCTATAGAGAATACAAGTCTCATGTGCAAGAAAAATGAATTTTTAACGATTTATTTGATGGAAAGCTCCATTTTTGGTAATATTGAAGGTTAACCCCTTTGGATTTTTCTAAAGAATTTTTATATTTTTTCAAATCTCCCAAAAAATAGGTATGGATAGATAACACGTAACCGATAGAGAATACAAGCCCCATATGCAACAAAAATGAAATTTTTCACGAGTTATTAACTGGGAACCTCTCTTTTCAATAATATTGAAGGCTAACCCCTTTGGTCTTTTCTCAAAAATTTTGATATTTTTTACACCCTTTCAAAAAATAAGTACGGATAGGTAACGCATAGTCGATACAGAATACGAGTCTTATCTGCAAGAAAAATGAATTTTTGACTAGTTATTTCACAGAGAAATAAATTTTTGACGAGTTATTCGACAGAAACCTCCCTTTTCGGTAATATCGAAGGCTAACCCCTTTGAATTTTCTCAAAAATCTTCATATTTTTTATAACCTCCCAAAAAATAAGTATGGATAGGTAACGCGTAGCCGATAAAGAATACAAGCCTCATGTGCAAGAAAAATGAATTTTCGACTAGTTATTTGACAAAAAAACATGAATTTTTGACGAGTTATTTGACGGAAACCTCCCTTTTCGGTAAAATCGAAGCCTAACCCCTTTGGATTTTCTCAAAAATTTTGATATTTTTTATAACCTCCCAAAAATTAAGTTTGGATTGGTAACGCATACCCGTAGAGAATACAAGTCTCATGTGCAAGAAAAATGAATTTTTAACGAGTTATTTGACGGAAAGCTCCATTTTTGGTAATATCGAAGGCTAACCACTTTGGATTTTTCTAAAGAATTTTTATATTTTTTCAAATCTCCCAAAAAATATGTATGGATAGATAACACGTAACCGATAGAGAATACAAGCCCCATATGCAACAAAAATGAAATTTTTCACGAGTTATTAACTGGGAACCTCTCTTTTCAATAATATTGAAGGCTAACCCCTTTGGTCTTTTCTCAAAAATTTCGATATTTTTTACACCCTTTCAAAAAATAAGTACGGATAGGTAACGCATAGTCGATACAGAATACGAGTCTTATCTGCAAGAAAAATGAATTTTTGACTAGTTATTTCACAGAGAAATAAATTTTTGACGAGTTATTCGACAGAAACCTCCCTTTTCGGTAATATCGAAGGCTAACCCCTTTGAATTTTCTCAAAAATCTTCATATTTTTTATAACCTCCCAAAAAATAAGTATGGATAGGTAACGCGTAGCCGATAAAGAATACAAGCCTCATGTGCAAGAAAAATGAATTTTCGACTAGTTATTTGACAAAAAAACATGAATTTTTGACGAGTTATTTGACGGAAACCTCCCTTTTCGGTAAAATCGAAGCCTAACCCCTTTGGATTTTCTCAAAAATTTTGATATTTTTTATAACCTCCCAAAAATTAAGTTTGGATTGGTAACGCATACCCGTAGAGAATACAAGTCTCATGTGCAAGAAAAATGAATTTTTAACGAGTTATTTGACGGAAAGCTCCATTTTTGGTAATATCGAAGGCTAACCACTTTGGATTTTTCTAAAAAGTTTTGATATTTTTTCGAACCTCCCAAAAAATAAGTATGGATAGGTAACACGTAGCCGATAGAGAATACAAGCCTCATGTGCAAGAAAAATGAATTTTTTACGAGTTATTAACCGGGAACCTCTCTTTTCAATAATATCGAAGGCTAACCCCTTTAGATTTTCTCAAAAATTTTGATATTTTTTACACCCTTTCAAAAAATAAGTACGAATAGGTAACGCGTAGCCGATACAGAATACAAGTCTCATCTGCAAGAAAAATTAATTTTTGACTAGTTATTTCACAGAGAAATAAATTTTTGACGAGTTATTCGACACAAACCTCCCTTTTCGGTAATATCGAAGGCTAACCCCTTTGGATTTTCTAAAAAATCTTGATATTTTTTATAACCTCCCAAAAAATAAGTATGGATAGGTAACGCGTAGCCGATATAGAATACAAGCCTCAGGTGTAAGAAAAATGAAATTTTGACAAGTTATTTGATAAAAACATGAATTTTTGACGAGTTATTTGATGGAAACCTCCCTTTTCGGTAAAATCGAAGCCTAACCCCTTTGGATTTTTTCAAAATTTTGATATTTTTTATGACCTCCCAAAAATTAAGTTTGGATTGGTAACGCATAGCCGATAGAGAATACAAGTCTCATGTGCAAGAAAAATGAATTTTTTACGAGTTATTTGACGGAAAGCTCCATTTTTAGTAATATTGAAGGCTAACCCCTTTGGATAGGTAACACGTAGCCGATAGAGAATACAAGCCTCATGTGCAAGAAAAATAAATTTTTCACGAGTTATTAACCGGGAACCTCTCTTTTTAATAATATCGAAGGCTAACCCCTTTAGATTTTTTCTCAAAAATTTTGATATTTTTTACACCCTTTCAAAAAATAAGTACGGATAGGTAACGTGTAGACGATACAGAATACAAGTCTCATCTGCAAGAAAAATGAATTTTTGACTAGTTATTTCACAGAGAAATAAATTTTTGACGAGTTATTCGACACAAACCTCCCTTTTCGGTAATATCGAAGGCTAACCCCTTTGGATTTTCTCCAAAATCTTGATATTTTTTATAACCTCCTAAAAATTAAGTTTGGATTGGTAACGCATAGCGGATAGAGAATACAAGTCTTATTTGCAAGAAAATGGATTTTTGACGAGTTATTAACCGGGAACCTCTCTTTTCAAAAATATCGAAGGCTAACCCCTTTGATTTTCTCAAAAATTTTGATATTTTTTATAACCTCCAAAAAATTAAGTTTGGATTGGTAACGCATAGCGGATAGAGAATACAAGTCTCATGTGCAAGAAAAATGAATTTTTAACGAGTTATTTGACGGAAAGCTCCATTTTTGGTAATATCGAAGGCTAACCCCTTTGGATTTTTCTAAAGAATTTTGATATTTTTTCGAACCTCCCAAAAAATAGGTATGGATAGGTAACACGTAGAGAATACAAGCCCCATATGCAACAAAAATGAAAATTTTCCCGAGTTATTAACCGGAACCTCTCTTTTCAATAATATCGAAGGCAAACCCCTTTGGTTTTTTCTCAAAAATTTTGATATTTTTTTACACCCTTTCAAAAAATAAGTACGGATAGGTAACGCGTAGTCGATACAGAATACAAGTCTCATCTGCAAGAAAAATGAATTTTTGACTAGTTATTTCACAAAGAAATAAATTTTTGACGAGTTATTCGACAGAAACCTCCCTTTTCGGTAATATCGAAGGCTAACCCCTTTAGATTTTTCTCAAAAATTTTGATATTTTTTACACACTTTCAAAAAATAAGTACGGATAGGTAATGTGTAGACGATACAGAATACAAGTCTCATCTGCAAGAAAAATGATTTTTGACTAGTTATTTCACAGAGAAATAAATTTTTGACTAGTTATTCGACACAAACCTCCCTTTTCGGTAATATCGAAGGCTAACCCCTTGGGATTTTCTCAAAAATCTTGATATATTTTATAACCTCCTAAAAATTAAGTTTGGATTGGTAACGCATAGCGGATAGAGAATACAAGTCTCATTTGCAAGAAAAATGAATTTTTGACGAGTTATTTGTCAAAAAGCTCCCTTTTTGGTAATATCGAAGGCTAACCCCTTTGGATTTTTCACAAAAATTTTGATATTTTTTAGAACCTCCCAAAAAATAGGTATGGACAGGTAACACTTAGCCGATAGAGAATACATGCCTCATGTGCAAGAAAAATGAATTTTCGACAAGTTATTTGACAAAAAACATGAATTTTTGACGAGTTATTTGACGGAAACCTCCCTTTTCTGTAAAATCGAAGCCTAACCCCTTTGGATTTTCTCAAAAATCTTGATATTTTTTATAACCTCCCAAAAAATAAGTATGGATAGGTAACGCGTAGCCGATATAGAATACAAGCCTCAGGTGTAAGAAAAATGAAATTTTGACAAGTTATTTGACAAAAACATGAATTTTTGATGAGTTATTTGATGGAAACCTCCCTTTTCGGTAAAATCGAAGCCTAACCCCTTTGGATTTTTTCAAAATTTTGATATTTTTTATGACCTCCCAAAAATTAAGTTTGGATTGGTAACGCATAGCCGATAGAGAATACAAGTCTCATGTGCAAGAAAAATGAATTTTTTACGAGTTATTTGACGGAAAGCTCCATTTTTAGTAATATTGAAGGCTAACCCCTTTGGGTTTTTCTAAAATATTTTGATATTTTTTCGAACCTCCCAGAAAATAGGTATGGATAGGTAACACGTAGCTGATAGAGAATACAAGCCTCATGTGCAAGAAAAATAAATTTTTCACGAGTTATTAACCGGGAACCTCTCTTTTTAATAATATCGAAGGCTAACCCCTTTAGATTTTTTCTCAAAAATTTTGATATTTTTTACACCCTTTCATAAAATAAGTACGGATAGGTAACGTGTAGACGATACAGAATACAAGTCTCATCTGCAAGAAAAATGAATTTTTGACTAGTTATTTCACAGAGAAATAAATTTTTGACGAGTTATTCGACACAAACCTCCCTTTTCGGTAATATCGAAGGCTAACCCCTTTGGATTTTCTCCAAAATCTTGATATTTTTTATAACCTCCTAAAAATTAAGTTTGGATTGGTAACGCATAGCGGATAGAGAATACAAGTCTCATTTGCAAGAAAAATGGATTTTTGACGAGTTATTAACCGGGAACCTCTCTTTTCAAAAATATCGAAGGCTAACCCCTTTGATTTTCTCAAAAATTTTGATATTTTTTATAACCTCCCAAAAATTAAGTTTGGATTGGTAACGCATAGCGGATAGAGAATACAAGTCTCATGTGCAAGAAAAATAAATTTTTAACGAGTTATTTAACGGAAAGCTCCATTTTTGGTAATATCGAAGGCTAACCCCTTTGGATTTTTCTAAAGAATTTTGATATTTTTTCGAACCTCCCAAAAAATAGGTATGGATAGGTAACACGTAGAGAATACAAGCCCCATATGCAACAAAAATGAAAATTTTCCCGAGTTATTAACCGGAACCTCTCTTTTCAATAATATCGAAGGCAAACCCCTTTGTTTTTTTCTCAAAAATTTTGATATTTTTTACACCCTTTCAAAAAATAAGTACGGATAGGTAACGCGTAGTCGATACAGAATACAAGTCTCATCTGTAAGAAAAATGAATTTTTGACTAGTTATTTCACAAAGAAATAAATTTTTGACGAGTTATTCGACAGAAACCTCCCTTTTCGGTAATATCGAAGGCTAACCCCTTTAGATTTTTCTCAAAAATTTTGATATTTTTTACACACTTTCAAAAAATAAGTACGGATAGGTAATGTGTAGACGATACAGAATACAAGTCTCACCTGCAAGAAAAATGATTTTTGACTAGTTATTTCACAGAGAAATAAATTTTTGACGAGTTATTCGACACAAACCTCCCATTTCGGTAATATCGAAGGCTAACCCCTTGGGATTTTCTCAAAAATCTTGATATATTTTATAACCTCCTAAAAATTAAGTTTGGATTGGTAACGCATAGCGGATAGAGAATACAAGTCTCATTTGCAAGAAAAATGAATTTTTGACGAGTTATTTGTCAAAAAGCTCCCTTTTTGGTAATATCGAAGGCTAACCCCTTTGGATTTTTCATAAAAATTTTGATATTTTTTAGAACCTCCCAAAAATAGGTATGGACAGGTAACACTTAGCCGATAGAGAATACATGCCTCATGTGCAAGAAAAATGAATTTTCGACAAGTTATTTGACAAAAAACATGAATTTTTGACGAGTTATTTGACGGAAACCTCCCTTTTCGGTAAAATCGAAGCCTAACCCCTTTGGATTTCCTCAAAAATTTTGATATTTTTTATAACCTCCCAAAAATTAAGTTTAGATTGGTAACGCATAGTCGATAGAGAATACAAGTCTCAAATGCAAGAAAAATGAATTTTTAACAAGTTATTTAACGGAAAGCTCCATTTTTGGTAATATCGAAGGCTAACCCATTTGGATTTTTCTAAAAAATTTTGATATTTTTTCGAACCTCCCAAAAAATAGGTATGGATAGGTAACACGTAGAGAATACAAGGCTAATGTGCAAGAAAAATGAATTTTTCACGACTTATTAACTAGAAACCTCCCTTTTCAATAATACCGAAGGCTAACGCCTTTGGATTTTTCTCCAAAATTTTGATATTTTGTATAACCTTCTAAAAAGATAAGTATGGATAGGTAACGCATAGCCGATACAGAATACAAGCCTCATGTGCAAGAAAAATGAATTTTCGACAAGTTATTTGACAAAAAACATGAATTTTTGACGAGTTATGTGACGGAAACCTCCCCTTTTGGTAAAATCGAAGCCTAACCCCTTTGGATTTTCTCAAAAAATTTGATATTTTTATAACCTCGCAAAAATTAAGTTTGGATTGGTAACGCATAGCCGATAGAGAATGCAAGTCTCATGTGCAAGAAAAATAAATTTTTAACGAGTTATTTGACGGAAAGCTCCATTTTTGGTAATATCGAAGGCTAACCCCTTTGGATTTTTCTAAAAAATTTTGATATTTTTTCAAATCTCCCAAAAAATAGGTATGGATAGGTAACACGTAGCCGATAGAGAATACAAGCCTCATGTGCAAGAAAAATGAATTTTTCACGAATTATTAACCGGAAACCTCTCTTTTCAATAATATCAAAGGCTAACCCCTTTAGATTTTTCTCAAAAATTTTGATATTTTTTACACCCTTTCAAAAAATAAGTACGGATAGGTAACGCGTAGACGATACAGAATACAAGTCTCATCTGCAAGAAAAATGAATTTTTGACTAGTTATTTCACAGAGAAATAAATTTTTGACGAGTTATTCGACAGAAACCTCCCTTTTCGGTAATATAAAAAGACTAACCCCTTTGTATTTTCTCAAAAATCTTGATATTTTTTATAACCTCCTAAAAATTAAGTTTGGATTGGTAACACATAGCGGATAGAGAATACAAGTCTCACTTGCAAGAAAAATGAATTTTTGACGAGTTATTTGTTAGAAAGCTCCCTTTTTGGTAATATCGAAAGCTAACCCCTTTAAATTTTTCACAAAAAATTTGACATTTTTTAGAACCTCCCAAAAAATAGGTATGGACAGGTAACACGTAGCCGATAGAGAATACAGGCTTCATGTGCAAGAAAAATGAATTTTCGACAAGTTATTTGACAAAAAACGTGAATTTTTGATGACTTATTTGACGGAAACTTCCCTTTTCGGTAAAATCGAAGCCCATCCCCCTTTGGATTTTCTCAAAATTTTTGATATTTTTTATAACCTCACAAAAATTAAGTTTGGATTGGTAACACATAGTCGATAGAGAATACATGTCTCATGTGCAAGAAAAATGAATTTTTAACGAGTTATTTGACGGAAAGCTCCATTTTTGGTAATATCGAAGGCTAACCCATTTGGATTTTTCTAAAAAATCTTGATATTTTTTTGAACCTACCAAAAAATAGGTATGGATAGGTAACACGTAGAGAATACAAGCCTCATGTGCAAGAAAAATGAATTTTTTACGAGTTATTAACCGGTAACCTCTCTTTTCAATAATATCGAAGGCTAACCCCTTTGGATTTTTCACAAAAAATTTGATATTTTTTAGAACCTCCCGAAAAATAGGTATGGATAGGTAACACGTAGCCGATAGAGAATACATGCCTCATGTGCAAGAAAAATGAATTTCGACAAGTTATTTGACAAAAAACATGAATTTTTGACGAGTTATTTGACGGAAACCTCCCTCTTCGATAAAATCGAAGACTAACCCCTTTGGATTTTCTCAAAAATTTTGATATTTTTTATGACCTCCCAAAAATTAAGTTTGGATTGGTAACGCATAGCCGATAGAGAATGCAAGTCTCATGTGCAAGAAAAATGAATTTTTGATGAGTTATTTGTCGGAAAGCTCCCTTTTTGGTAATATCGAAGGCTAGCCCCTTTGGATTTTTCTAAAAAATTTTGATATTTTTTGAAACCTCCCAAAAAATAGGTATGGATAGGTAACACGTAGCCGATAGAGATTACAAGCCTCATGTGCAAGAAAAATGAAATTTTCACGAGTTATTAACCGGGAACCTCTCTTTTCAATAATATCGAAGGCTAGCCCCTTTGGATTTTTCTCAAAAAATTTGATATTTTTACACCCTTTCAAAAAATAAGTACGAATAGGTAACGCGTAGCCGATACAGAATACAAGTCTCATCTAACAGAAAAATGAATTTTTGACTAGTTATTTCACAGAGAAATAAATTTTTGACGAGTTATTGGACAGAAACCTCCCTTTTCAATAATATCAAAGGCTAACCCCTTTGGATTTTCTAAAAAATCTTGATATTTTTTATAACCTCCCAAAAAATAAGTATGGATAGGTAACGCGTAGCTGAAACAGAATACAAGCCTCAGGTGCAAGAAAAATGAAATTTTGACAAGTTATTTGACAAAAACATGAATTTTTGACGAGTTATTTGACGGAAACCTCCCTTTTTGGTAAAATCGAAGCCTAACACCTTTGGATTTTCTCAAAAATTTTGATATTTTTTATGACCTCCCAAAAATTAAGTTTGGATTGGTAACGCATAGCCGATAGAGAATGCAAGTCTCATGTGCAAGAAAAATGAATTTTTAACGAGTTATTTGACGGAAAGCTCCATTTTTGGTAATATCGAAGGCTAACCCCTTTGGATTTTTCTAAAAAATTTTGATATTTTTTTGAACCTCCCAAAAAATAGGTATGGATAGGTAACACGTAGCTGATAGAGAATACAAGCCTCATGTGCAAGAAAAATAAATTTTTCACGAGTTATTAACCGGAAACCTCTCTTTTCAATAATATCTAAGGCTAACCCCTTTAGATTTTTCTCAAAAATTTTGATATTTTTTACACCCTTTCAAAAAATAAGTACGGATAGGTAACGCGTAGATGATACAGAATACAAGTCTCATATGCAAGAAAAATGAATTTTTGACTAGTTATTTCACAGAGAAATAAATTTTTGACGAGTTATTCGACAGAAACCTCCCTTTTCGGTAATATAAAAAGACTAACCCCTTTGTATTTTCTCAAAAATCTTGATACTTTTATAACCTCCTAAAAATTAAGTTTGGATTGGTAACGCATAGCGGATAGAGAATACAAGTCTCATTTGCAAGAAAAATGAATTTTTGACGAGTTATTTGTCAGAAAGCTCCCTTTTTGGTAATATCGAAGGCCAACCCCTTTGAATTTTTCACAAAAAAATTGATATTTTTTTAGAACCTCCCAAAAAATAGGTACGGACAGGTAACACGTAGCCGATAGAGAATACAGGCCTCATGTGCAAGAAAAATGAATTTTCGACAAGTTATTTGATAAAAAACATGAATTTTTGATGACTTATTTGACGGAAACCTCTCTTTTCGGTAAAATCGAAGCCTATCCCCCTTTGGATTTTCTCAAAATTTTTGATATTTTTTATAACCTCCCAAAAATTAAGTTTGGATTGGTAACGCATAGCCGATAGAGAATACAATTCTCATGTGCAAGAAAAATGAATTTTTAACGAGTTATTTAACGGAAAGCTCCATTTTTTGTAATATCGAACGCTAACCCATTTGGATTTTTCTAAAAAATCTTGATATTTTTTTTGAACCTACCAAAAAATAGGTATGGATAGGTAACACGTAGAGAATACAAGCCTCATGTGCAAGAAAAATGAATTTTTTACGAGTTATTAACCGGGAATCTCTCTTTTCAATAATATCGAAGGCTAACCCCTTTGGATTTTTCACAAAAAATTTGATATTTTTTAGAACCTCCCAAAAAATAGGTATGGATAGGTAACACGTAGCCGTTAGAGAATACAGGCCTCATGTGCAAGAAAAATGAATTTTCGACAAGTTATTTGATAAAAAACATGAATTTTTGACGAGTTATTTGACCGAAACCTCCCTTTTTGGTAAAATCAAAGCCTAACCCCTTTGGATTTTCTCAAAAATTTTGATATTTTTTATGACCTCCCAAAAATTATGTTTGGATTGGTAACGCATAGCCGATAAAGAATGCAAGTCTCATGTGCAAAAAAAATGAATTTTTGATGAGTTATTTGTCGGAAAGCTCCCTTTTTGGTAATATCGAAGGCTAACCCCTTTGGATTTTTCTAAAAATTTTTGATATTTTTTGGAACCTCCCAAAAAATAGGTATGGATAGGTAACACGTAGCCGATAGAGATTACAAGCCTCATGTGCAAGAAAAATGAATTTTTCACGAGTCATTAACCTGGAACCTCTCTTTTCAATAATATCGAAGGCTAACCCCTTTGGATTTTTCTCAAAAATTTTGATATTTTTTACACCTATTCAAAAAATAAGTACAGATAGGTAACACGTAGCCGATATAGAATACAAGTCTCATCTGCAAGAAAAATGAATTTTTGACTAGTTATTTCACAGAGAAATAAATTTTTGACGAGTTATTGGACAGAAACCTCCCTTTTCGGTAATATCAAAGGCTAACCCCTTTGGATGTTCTAAAAAATCTTGATATTTTTTATAACCTCCCAAAAAATAAGTATGGATAGGTAACGCGTAGCCGATACAGAATACAAGCCTCAGGTGCAAGAAAAATGAAATTTTGACAAGTTATTTGACAAAAACATGAATTTTTGACGAGTTATTTGACGGAAACCTCCCTTTTTGGTAAAATCGAAGCCTAACACCTTTGGATTTTCTCAAAAATTTTGATATTTTTTATGACCTCCCAAAAATTAATTTTGGATTGGTAACGCATAGCCGACAGAGAATGCAAGTCTCATGTGCAAGAAAAATGAATTTTTAACGAGTTATTTGACGGAAAAGCTCCATTTTTGGTAATATCGAAGGCTAACCCCTTTGGATTTTTCTAAAAATTTTGATATTTTTTCGAACATCCCAAAAAATAGGTATGGATAGGTAACACGTAGCCGATAGAGAATACAAGCCTCATGTGCAAGAAAAATGAATTTTTCACGAATTATTAACCGGAAACCTCTCTTTTCAATAATATCGAAGGCTAACCTCTTTAGATTTTTCTCAAAAATTTTGATATTTTTTACACCCTTTCAAAAAATAAGTACGGATAGGTAACGCGTAGATGATACAGAATACAAGTCTCATCTGCAAGAAGAATGAATTTTTGACTAGTTATTTCACAGAGAAATAAATTTTTGACGAGTTATTCGACAGAAACCTCCCTTTTCGGTAATATAAAAAGACTAACCCCTTTGTATTTTCTCAAAAATCTTGATATTTTTTATAACCTCCTAAAAATTAAGTTTGGATTAGTAAGGCATAGCGGATAGAGAATACAAGTCTCATTTGCAAGAAAAATGAATTTTAGACGAGTTATTTGTCAGAAAGCTCCCTTTTTGGTAATATCGAAGGCTAACCCATTTGGATTTTTCACAAAAAAATTGATATTTTTTAGAACCTCCCAAAAAATAGGTATGGACAGGTAACACGTAGCCGATAGACAATACAGGCCTCATGTGCAAGAAAAATGAATTTTCGACAAGTTATTTGACAAAAAACATGAATTTTTGATGAGTTATTTGACGGAAACCTCCCTTTTCGGTAAAATCGAAGCCTACCCCCCTTTGGATTTTGTCAAAATTTTTGATATTTTTTATAACCTCCCAAAAATTAAGTTTGGATTGGTAACGCATAGTCGATAGAGAATACAAGTCTCATGTGCAAGAAAAATGAATTTTTAACGAGTTATTTGACGGAAAGCTCCATTTTTGGTAATATCGAAGGCTAACCCATTTGGATTTTTCTAAAAAATCTTGATATTTTTTTGAACCTACCAAAAAATAGATATGGATAGGTAACACGTAGAGAATACAAGCCTCATGTGCAAGAAAAATAACTTTTTTACGAGTTATTAACCGGGAACCTCTCTTTTCAATAATATCGAAGGCTAACCCCTTTAGATTTTTCACAAAAAATTTGATATTTTTCAGAACCTCCCAAAAAATAGGTATGGATAGGTAACACGTAGCCGATAGATAATACATGGCTCATGTGCAAGAAAAATGAATTTTCGACAAGTTATTTGACAAAAAACATGAATTTTTGACAAGTTATTTGACGGAAACCTCCCTTTTCGGTAAAATCGAAGCCTAACCCCTTCGGATTTTCTCAAAAATTTTTATATTTTTTATGACCTTCCAAAAATTAAGTTTGGATTGGTAACGCATAGCCGATAGAGAATGCAAGTCTCATGTGCAAGAAAAATGAATTTTTAACGAGTTATTTGACGGAAAGCTCCATTTTTGGTAATATCGAAGGCTAACCCCTTTGGATTTTTCTAAAAAATTTTGGTAATTTTTCGAACCTCCCAAAAAATAGGTATGGATAGGTAACACGTAGACGATAGAGAATACAAGCCTCATGTACAAGAAAAATGAATTTTTCACGAGTTATTAACCGGGAACCTCTCTTTTCAATAACATCGAAGGCTAACCACTTTAGATTTTTCTCAAAAATTTTGATATTTTTTACACCCTTTCAAAAAATAAATACGGATAGGTAACGCGTAGACGATATAGAATACAAGTCTCATCTGCAAGAAAAATGAATTTTTGACTAGTTATTTCACAGAGAAATAAATTTTTGACGAGTTATTCGACAGAAACCTCCCTTTTCGGTAATATCGAAGGCTAACCCCTTTGGATTTTCTCAAAAATCTTGATATTTTTTATAACCTCCTAAAAATTAAGTTTGGATTGGTAACGCATAGCGGATAGAGAATACAAGTCTCATTTGCAAGAAAAATGAATTTTTGACGAGTTATTTGTCAGAAAGCTCCCTTTTTGGTAATATCGAAGGCTAACCCCTTTGGATTTTTCACAAAAAATTTGATATTTTTTAGAACCTCCCAAAAAATAGGTATGGACAGGTAACACGTAGCTGATAGAGAATACAGGCCTCATGTGCAAGAAAAATGAATTTTCGAAAAGTTATTTGACAAAAACATGAATTTTTGACGAGTTATTTGACGGAAACCTCCCTTTTCGGTAAAATCGAAGCCTAACCCCTTTGGATTTTCTCAAAAGTTTTGATATTTTTTATAACCTCCCAAAAATTAAGTTTGGATTGGTAACGCATAGTCGATAGAGAATACAAGTCTCATGTGCAAGAAAAATGAATTTTTAACGAGTTATTTGACGGAAAGCTCCATTTTTGGTAATATCGAAGGCTAACCCATTTGGATTTTTCTAAAAAAATTTGATATTTTTTTGAACCTACCAAAAAATAGGTATGGATAGGTAACACGTAGAGAATACAAGCCTCATGTGCAAGAAAAATGAATTTTTTACGAGTTATTAACCGGGAACCTCTCTTTTCAATAATATCGAAGGCTAACCCCTTTGGATTTTTCACAAAAAAATTGATATTTTTTAGAACCTCCCAAAAAATAGGTATGGATAGGCAACACGTAGCCGATAGAGAATACAGGCCTCATGTGCAAGAAAAATGAATTTTCGACAAGTTATTTGACAAAAAACATGAATTTTTGACGAGTTATTTGACGGAAACCTCCCTTTTCGGTAAAATCGAAGCCTAACCCCTTTTGATTTTCTCAAAAATTTTGATATTTTTTATAACCTACCAAAAATTAAGTTTGGATTGGTAACGCATAGCCGATAGAGAATACAAGTCTCATGTGCAAGAAAAATAAATTTTTAACGAGTTATTTGACGGAAAGCTACATTTTTGGTAATATCGAAGGCTAACCCCTTTGGATTTTTATAAAAAATTTTGATATTTTTTCGAACCTCCCAAAAAATACGTATGGATAGGTAACATGTAAACGATAGAGAATAC
The DNA here is from genome assembly GCA_030760725.1 of Neostapfia colusana. Classification (NCBI taxonomy): domain Eukaryota; kingdom Viridiplantae; phylum Streptophyta; class Magnoliopsida; order Poales; family Poaceae; genus Neostapfia; species Neostapfia colusana. The sequence goes on from JASWHV010000018.1 coordinate 73,601,334, forward strand.
AAGCCTCATGTGCAAGAAAAATGAATTTTTCACGAGTTATTAACCGTGAACCTCTCTTTTCAATAATATCGAAGGCTAACCCCTTTGGATTTTTCTCAAAAATTTTGATATTTTTTACACCCTTTCAAAAAATAAGTACGGATAGGTAACGCGTAGACGATACAGAATACAAGTCTCATCTGCAAGAAGAATGAATTTTTGACTAGTTATTTCACAGAGAAATAATTTTTTGACGAGTTATTCGATAGAAACCTCCCTTTTCGGTAATATCGAAGGCTAACCCCTTTGGATTTTCTCAAAAATCTTGATATTTTTATAACCTCCTAAAAATTAAGTTTGGATTGGTATCGCATAGCGGATAGAGAATACAAGTCTCATGTGCAAGAAAAATGAATTTTTGATGAGCTATTTGTCGGAAAGCTCCCTTTTTGGTAATATCGAAGGCTAACCCCTTTGGATTTTCTCAAAAATTTTGATATATTTTACACCCTTTAAAAAAATAAGTACGGATAGGTAACGCGTAGCCGATACAGAATACAAGTCTCATCTGCAAGAAAAATGAATTTTTGACGAGTTATTTCAAAGAGAAATAAATTTTTGACGAGTTATTCGATAGAAACCTCCCTTTTCGGTAATATCGAAGGCTAACCCCTTTTGATTTTCTCAAAAATCTTGATATTTTTTATAACCACCTAAAAATTAAGTTTGGATTGGTAACGCATAGCGGATAGAGAATACAAGTCTCATTTGCAAGAAAAATGAATTTTTGACGAGTTATTTGTCAGAAAGCTCCCTTTTTGGTAATATCGAAGGCTAACCCCTTTGGATTTTTCACAAAAAATTTGATATTTTTTAGAACCTCCCAAAAAATAGGTATGGAAAGGTAACACGTAGCCGATAGAGAATACACACCTCATGTGCAAGAAAAATGAAATTTTCACAAGTTATTAACCGGGAACCTCTCTTTTGAATAATATCGAAGGCTAACCCCTTTGGGTTTTTCTCAAAAATTTTGATATTTTTTACTCCCTTTCAAAAAATAGGTACGGATAGGTAACGCATAGCCGATACAGAAATACAAGTCTCATCTGCAAGAAAAATAAATTTTTTACTAGTTATTTGACAAAAACATGAGTTTTTGACGAGTTATTTGACGGAAACCTCCCTTTTCGGTAAAATCGAAACCTAACCCCTTTGGATTTTCTCAAAAAATTTTATATTTTTTATAACCTCCCAAAAATTAAGTTTGGAATGGTAACGCATAGCCGATAGAGAATACAAGTCTCATGTGCAAGAAAAATGAATTTTTAACGAGTTATTTGACGGAAAGCTCCATTTTTGATAATATCGAAGGCTAACCACTATGGATTTTTCAAAAGAATTTTAATATTTTTCGAACCTCCCAAAAAATAGGTATGGATCGGTAACACGTAGCCGATAGAGAATACAAGCCCCATATGCAACAAAAATGAATTTTTCACGAGTTATTAACCGGGAACCTCTCTTTTCAATAATATCGAAGGCTAACCCTTTTGGTTTTTTCTCAAAAATTTTTGTATTTTTTACACCCTTTCAAAAAATAAGTACGGATAGGTAACGCGTAGACGATACAAAATACAAGTCTCATCTGCAAGAAAAATGAATTTTTGACTAGTTATTTCACAGTGAAATAATTTTTTTGACGAGTTATTCGACAGAAACCTCCCTTTTCGGTAATATCGAAGGCTAACCCCTTTGGATTTTCTGAAAAATCTTGATATTTTTTATAACCTCCTAAAAATTAAGTTTGGATTGGTAACGCATAGAGGATAGAGAATACAAGTCTCATGTGCAAGAAAAATTAATTTTTAACGAGTTATTTGACGGAAAGCTCCATTTTTGGTAATATCGAAGGCTAAACCATTAGGATTTTTCTAAAAAATTTTGTTATTTTTTCGAACCTCCCAAAAAATAGGTATGGATAGGTAACACGTAGAGAATACAAGGCTCATGTGCAATAAAAATGAAATTTTCACGAGTTATTAACCGGAAACCTCCCTTTTCATAAATACCGAAGGCTAACGCCTTTGTATTTTTCTCCAAAATTTTGATATTTTGTATAACCTTCCAAAAAGATAAGTATGGATAGGTAACGCGTAGCCGATACAGAATACAAGCCTCATGTGCAAGAAAAATGAATTTTTGACAAGTTATTTGACAAAAAACATGAATTTTTGACGAGTTATGTGACGGAAACCTCCCTTTTCGGTAAAATCGAAGCCTAACCCCTTTGGATTTTCTCAAAAATTTTGATATTTTTTATAACATCCCAAAAATTAAGTTTGGATTGGTAACGCATAGCCGATAGAGAATACAAGTCTCATGTGCAAGAAAAATGAATTTTTAACGAGTTATTTAACGGAAAGCTCCATTTTTGTAATATCGACGGCTAACCCCTTTGGATTTTTCTAAAAAAACTTTGATATTTTTTCGAACCTACCAAAAAATAGGTATGGATAGGTAACACGTAGAGAATACAAGCCTCATGTGCAAGAAAAATGAATTTTTTACGAGTTATTAACCGGGAACCTCTCTTTACAATAATATCGAAGGCTAACCCCTTTGGATTTTTCACAAAAAATTTGATATTTTTTAGAACCTCCCAAAAAATAGGTATGGATAGGTAACACGTAGCCGATAGAGAATACAGGCCTCATGTGCAAGAAAAATGAATTTTCGACAAGTTATTTAACAAAAAACATGAATTTTTGACGAGTTATTTGACGGAAACCTCCCTTTTCGGTAAAATCGAAGCCTAACCCCTTTGGATTTTCTCAAAAATTTTGATATTTTTTATAACCCCCCAAAAATTAAGTTTAGATTAGTAACGCATAGCCGATAGAGAATACAAGTCTCATGTGCAAGAAAAATGAATTTTAATGAGTTATTTGACGGAAAGCTCCATTTTTTGTAATAGGTATGGATAGGTAACACGTAGCCGATAGAGAATACAAGCCCCATATGCAACAAAAATGAATTTTTTCACGAGTTATTAACCGGGAACCTCTCTTTTCAATAATATCGAAGGCTAACCCCTATAGATTTTTCTCAAAAATTTTGATATTTTTTACACCCTTTCAAAAAATAAGTACGGATAGGTAACGCGTAGGATACATAATACAATTCTCATCTACAAGAAAAATGAATTTTTGACTAGTTATTTCACAGAGAAATAAATTTTTGACGAGTTATTCGACGAAAACCTCCCTTTTCGGTAATATCGAAGGCTAACCCCTTTCGATTTTCTCAAAAATCTTGATATTTTTTATAACCTCCTAAAAAGTAAGTTTGGATTGGTAACGCATAGCGGATAGAGAATACAAGTCTCATTTGCAAGAAAAATGAATTTTTGACGGGTTATTTGTCAGAAAGCTCCCTTTTTGGTAATATCGAAGGCTAACCCCTTTGGATTTTTCATAAAAAATTTGATATTTTTTAGAACCTCCCAAAAAATAGGTATGGACAGGTAACACGTAGCCGATAGAGAATACAGGCCTCATGTGCAAGAAAAATGAATTTTCGACAAGTTATTTGACAAAAACATGAATTTTTGAGAGTTATTTGACGGAAACCTCCCTTTTCGGTAAAATCGAAGCCTAACCCCTTTGGATTTTCTCAAATGTTTTGATATTTTTTATAACCTCCCAAAAATTAAGTTTGGATTGGTAACACATAGTCGATAGAGAATACAAGTCTCATGTGCAAGAAAAATGAATTTTTAACGAGTTATTTGACGGAAAGCTCCATTTTTGGTAATATCGAAGGCTAACCCATTTGGATTTTTCTAAAAAAATTTGATATTTTTTTGAACCTACCAAAAAATAGGTATGGATAGGTAACACGTAGAGAATACAAGCCTCATGTGCAAGAAAAATGAATTTTTTACGAGTTATTAACCGGGAACCTCTCTTTTCAATAATATCGAAGGCTAACCCCTTTGGATTTTTCACAAAAAAATTGATATTTTTTAGAAGCTCCCAAAAAATAGGTATGGATAGGCAACACGTAGCCGATAGAGAATACAGGCCTCATGTGCAAGAAAAATGAATTTTCGACAAGTTATTTCACAGAAAAATAATTTTTTGACAAGTTATTTGACAGAAACCTCACTTTTCGGTAATTTTGAAGGCTAACCCCTTTGGATTTTCTCAAAAATTTTGATATTTTTAGAACCTTCCAAATAAATAAGTATGGATTGGTAACGTGTAGCCGATACAGAATACACGCCTCATGTGCAAGAAAGATGAATTTTTCACGATTGAGAATACAAGGCTCATGTGCAGAAAAATGAATTTTTGATGAGTTATTAACCAGGAACCTTCCTTTTCAATAATATCGAAGTCTAACCCCTTTGGATTTTCTCAAAAAAATTGATATTTTTTATAATCTCCCAAAAATTAAGTTTGGATTGGTAACGCATAGCGGATAGAGAATACACGCCTCAAGTGCAAGAAAAATGAATTTTTCACGAGTTATTAACCGGGAACCTTCCTTTTCAATAATATCGAAGGCTAATCCGTTTGAATTTTTCTCAAAAATTTTGATATTTTTTACAACCTTACAAAAAATAAGTATGAATAGGTAACGCGTAGCCGATACAGAATACAAGTCCCATATGCAAGAAAAATCAATTTTTGACTAGTTATTTCACAGAGAAATAAATTTTTGACGAGTTATTCGACAGAAACCTCCCGTTTCGGTAATATCGAAGGCTAACCCCTTTGGATTTTCTCAAGAATTTTGATATTTTTTGTAACCTCCCAAAAATTAAGTTTGGATTGGTAACGCATAGCGGATAGAGAATACAAGTCTCATGTGCAAGAAAAATGAATTTTTGACGAGTTATTTATCAGAAAGCTCCATTATAGGTAATATCGAAGGCTAACCCCTTTGAATTTTTCTTAAAAATTTTGATATTTTTTAGAACCTTCCAAAAAATAGGTATGGATAGGTAACACGTAGACGATAGAGAATACAAGCCTCATATGCAAGAAAAATGAACTTTGCACGAGTTATTAACCGGGAACCCCCCGTTTCAATAATATTGAAGGCTAACCCCTTTGGATTTTTCTCAAAAATTTTGATATTTTTTACAACCTTCTAAAAAATAAGTATGGATAGTAACGCGTAGCCGATACAGACTACAAGCCTCATGTGCAAGAAAAATGAATTTTTTACTAGTTATTTCACAGAAAAATAATTTTTTTGACGTGTTATTTGACAGAAACCTCCCTTTTTGTAATATCGAAGGCTAACCCCTTTGGATTTTCTCAAAAAATTTGATATTTTTCATAACCTCCCAAAAATTATGATTGGATTTGTAACACGTAGCCGATTGAGAATACAAGTGTAATGTGCAAGAAAAATAAATTTTTCACGAGTTATTAACCGGAAACCTTCCTTTTCAATAATACCGAAGGCTAACCCCTTTGAATTTTTCTCAAAAATTTTGATATTTTTTAGAATCTTACCAAAAAATAAGTATGGATAGGTAACGCGTAGCCGATACAGAATACAAGCCTTATGTGGAAGGAAAATGAATTTTTGACGAGTTATTTGACAGAAAAATGAAATTTTGACGAGTTATTTGACGGAAACCACCTTTACAGTAATATCGAAGGCTAATACCTTTGGATTTTCAAAATTTGATATTTTTTATAACATCCCAAAAATGAAGTTTGGATTGGAAACGCGTAGCGGATAGAGAATACAAGTCTCATCTGCAAGAAAAATGAATATTTGACGAGTTATTTGTCGCAAAGCTTCCTTTTCCGTAATATCGAAGGCTAACCCCATTGGATTTTTATCAAAAATTTTGATATTTTTTAGAACCTCCTGAAAAATAGGTATGGATAGGTAACAAGTAGCCGATAGAGAATACAAGCCTCATGTGAAGAAAAATGAATTTATCACGAGTTATTAACTAGGAACCTCCTTTTCAATAATATCGAAGGCTAACCCCTTTGGATTTTTCTCAAAAATTTTGATATTTTTTACAACCTTCCAAAAAATAAGTACGGATAGGTAACGCGTAGCCGATACAGAATACAAGCCTCATGTGCAAGAAAAATAAATTTTTGACTAGTTATTTCACAGAAAAATAAATTTTTGACGAGTTATTTGACAGAAACCTCCCTTTTCTGTAATATCGAAGGCTAACCCCTTTGGATTTTCTCAAAAAATTTGATATTTTTCATAGCCTACCAAAAATTAAGTTTGGATTTGTAACACGTAGCCGATTGAGAATACAAGCGTCATGTGCAAGAAAAATGAATTTTTCACGAGTTATTAACTAGAAAACCTCGAGTTTCAATAATACCGAAGGCTAACCCCTTTGGATTTTTTTCAAAAAATTTGATATTTTTTAGAATCTTACCAAAAAATAAGTACGGATAGGTAACGCGTAGCCGATACAGGATACAAGCCTTATGTGCAATGAAAATGAATTTTTGATGAGTTATTTGACGGAAACCTCCTTTTTGGTAATATCGAAGGCTAACCCATTTGGATTTTCTCAAAAATTTTGATATTTTTCACAACATCCCAAAAATGAAGTTTGGATTGGTAATGCATAGCGGATAGAGAATACAAGCCTCATATGCAATAAAAATGAACTTTGCACGAGTTATTAATCGGGAACCCCCCGTTTCAATAATATTGAAGGCTAACACCTTTGGATTTTTCTCAAAAATTTTGATATTTTTTACAACCTTCCAAAAAATAAGTATAGATACGTAACGCGTAGCCGATATAGACTACAAGCCTCATGTGCAAGAAAAATGAATTTTTTACTAGTTATTTCACAGAAAAATAATTTTTTTGACGTGTTATTTGACACAAACCTCCCTTTTTTGTAATATCGAAGGCTAACCCCTTTGGATTTTCTCAAAAAATTTGATATTTTTTATAACCTCCCAAATATTATGTTTGGATTTGTAACACGTAGCCGATTGAGAATACAAGCGTCATGTGCAAGAAAAATAAAATTTTCACGAGTTATTAACCGGAAACCTTCCTTTTCAATAATACCGAATACTAACCCCTTTGGATTTTTCTTAAAAATTTTGATATTTTTTAGAATCTTACCAAAAAATAAGTATGGATAGGTAACGCGTAGCCGATACAGAATACAAGCCTTATGTGGAAGGACAATGAATTTTTGACGAGTTATTTGACTGAAAAATGAAATTTTGACGAGTTATTTGACGGAAACCTCCTTTCTAGTAATATCGAAGGCTAACCCCTTTAGATTTTCTCAAAAATTTTGATATTTTTTATAACATCCCAAAAATGAAGTTTGGATTGGTAACGCGTAGCGGATAGAGAATACAAGTCTCATGTGCAAGAAAAATGAATATTTGACGAGTTATTTGTCGCAAAACTCCCTTTCGGTAATATCGAAGGCTAACCCCTTTGGATTTTTCTCAAAAATTTTGATATTTTTTAGAACCTCCTGAAAAATAGGTATGGATAGGTAACAAGTAGCCGATAGAGAATACAAGCCTATGTGAAGAAAAATGAATTTTTCACGAGTTATTAACTAGGAACCTCCCTTTTCAATAATATCGAAGGCTAACCCCTTTGGATTTTTCTCAAAAATTTTGATATTTTTTACAACCTTCCAAAAAATAAGTATGGATAGGTAACGCGTAGCCGATACAGAATACAAGCCTCATGTGCAAGAAAAATAAATTTTTGACTAGTTATTTCACGGAAAAATAAATTTTTGACGAGTTATTTGACAGAAACCTCCCTTTTCTGTAATATCAAAGGCTTACCCCTTTGGATTTTCTCAAAAAATTTTATATTTTTCATAACCTCCCAAAAATTAAGTTTGGATTTGAAACACGTAGCCGATTGAGAATACAAGCGTCATGTGCAAGAAAAATGAATTTTTCACGAGTTATTAACTGGGAACCTCCCTTTTCAATAATACCGAAGGCTAACCCCTTTGGATTTTTCTCAAAAATTTTGATATTTTTTAGAACCTCTCGAAAAATAGGTATTATTTTTTGGAAGGTTCTAAAAATATTAACATTTTTGAGAAAAATCCAAAGGGGTTAGCCTTAGGTATTATTGAAAGAGGAGATTTCCGTTGAATAACTCATGAAAAATTCATTTTTCTTGCACATGAGGCTTGTATTCTCTATCGGCTACGTTTTACCTATCCATACCTATTTTTCGGGAGGTTCTAAAAATATCAAAATTTTTGAGAAAATCCAAAGGGTTTAGCCTTCGATATTGCCAAAAAGGGAGGTTTCCGTCAAATAACTCGTCAAAAAATCATTTTTCTTGCACATGAGACACGCATTCTCTATCGGCTATGCGTTACCAATCCAAACTTAATTTTTGGGAGGTTACAAAAAATATCAAAATTTTTGAGAAAATTCAAAGGGGTTAGCCTTCGATATTACCGAAAAGAGAGGTTTCCGTCAAATAACACTTCAAAAATTGGTTTTTCTGTCAAATAACTCGTCAAAAATTCTTTTTTCTTGCACATGAGGCTTGTATTCTGTAGTATCTATGAGTTACCTATCCATACTTATTTTTTGGAAGGTTCTAAAAAATATCAAAAGTTTTGACAAAAATCCAAAGGGGTTAGCCTTCAATATTATTGAAAAGGGAGGTTTCCGTTAAATAACTCGTGAAAAATTCATTTTTCTTGCACATGAGGCTTGTATTCTGTATCGACTACGCGTTACCTATCCACACTAATTTTTTGGATGGTTCTAAAAAATATCAAATTTTTTGGGAAAACCCAAAGGGGTTAGCCTTAGGTATTATTGAAAAGGGACGTTTCCGTTAAATAAGTTGTAAAGAATTTATTTTTATTGCACATGAGACTTGTATTCTCTATCGGCTACTTGTTACCTATCCATACCTTTTTTTAGGAGGTTCTAAAAAATATCAAAAATTTTGAGAAAAATCCAAAGGGGTTAGCCTTTGATACTACCGAAAAGGGAGGTTTCCGTCAAATAACTCATCAAAAAATCATTTTTCTGTCAAATAACTCATCAAAAATTCCCTTTTCTTGCAGATGAGGCTTGTATTCTGTATCGGCTACGCGTTACCTATCCATACTTATTTTTTAGAAGGTTCTAAAAAATATCAAAATTTTTGAGAAAAATCCAAAGGGGTTAGCCTTAGATATTATTGAAAAGGGAGGTTTCTGTTAAATAACTCGGGAAAAAATTTATTTTTCTTACACATGAGGCTTGTATTCTCTATCGGCTACGTGTTACCTATCCGTACCTATTTTTCGGGAGGTTCTAAAAAATATCAAAATTTTTAAGAAAAATCCAAAGGGGTTAGCCTTTGATATTACTCAAAAGGGAGGTTTCCGTGGAATAACTCGTCAAAAATTCATTTTTCTATCAAATAACTCGTCAAAAATTCCTTTTTTTTCTTCCACGTGTGGCTTGTATTCTGTATCTACTACGTGTTACATATCTATACTTATTTTTTGGATGGTTCTAAAAATATCAAAATTTTTGATAAAATTCCAAATGGGTTAGCCTTAGGTATTATTGAAAGAGGAGGTTTCCGTTAAAAAACTCATGAAAAATCCATTTTTCTTGCACATGAGGCTTGTATTCTCTATCGGCTACGTGTTACCTATCCATACCTATTTTTCAGGAGGTTCTAAAAAATATCAAAAGTTTTAAGAAAAATCCAAAGTGGTTAGCCTTTGATATTACCGAAAAGGGAGGTTTCCGTCAAATAACTCGTAAAAATTCATTTTTCTTGGACATGAGACTTGTATTCTCTATCGGATATGTGTCACCAATCCAAATTTAATTTTTGGAAGGTTATAAAAAATATCAAATTTTATGTGAAAATCCAAAGGGGTTAGCCTTTGATATTACCGAAAAGGGAGGTTTCCGTCAAATAACTCGTCAAAAAATCATTTTTCTATCAAATAACTCATCAAAAATTCCCTTTTCTTGCAGATGAGGCTTGCATTCTGTATCGGCTACGCGTTACCTATCCATATTTATTTTTTGGAAGGTTCTAAAAAATATCAAAATTTTTGAGGAAAATCCAAAGGGGTTAGCCTTCGATATTATTGAAAAGGGAGGTTTCTGTTAAATAACTCGTGAAAAAATTTATTTTTCTTGCACATGAGGCTTGTATTCTCTATCGGCTACGTGTTACCTATCCGTACCTATTTTTCGGGAGGTTCTAAAAAATATCAAAATTTTTAAGAAAAATCTAAAGGGGTTAGCCTTTGATATTACTCAAAAGGGAGGTTTCAGTCAAATAACTCGTCAAAAATATATTTTTCTATCAAATAACTCATCAAAAATTCTTTTTTTTTCTTCCACATGTGGCTTGTATTATGTATCTACTACGCGTTACCTATCTATACTTATTTTTTAGATGGTTCTAAAAAATATCGAATTTTTTTAGAAAAATCCAAAGGGGTTAGCCTTCGATATTATTGAAAAGGGAGGTTTCCATTAAATAACTCGTGAAAAATCATTTTTCTTGCACATGAGGCTTGTATTCTTTATCGGCTACGCGTTACCTATCCATACTAATTTTTTGGATGGTTCTAAAAAATATCAATTTTTTTGGGAAAAACCCAAAGGGGTTAGCCTTAGGTGTTATTGAAAAGGGACGTTTCCGTTAAATAAGTCGTAAAGAATTTATTTTTATTGCACATGAGGCTTGTATTCTCTATCGGCTACGTGTTACCTATCCATACCTATTTTTAGGAGGTTCTAAAAAATATCATATTTTTTGAGAAAAATCCAAAGGGGTTAGCCTTTGATATTACCGAAAAGGGAGGTTTCCGTCAAATAACTCGTCAAAAAATCATTTTTCTGTCAAATAACTCATCAATAATTCCCTTTTCTTGCAGATGAGGCTTGTATTCTGTATCGGCTACGCGTTACCTATCCATACTTATTTTTTGGAAGGTTCTAAAAAATATCAAAATTTTTGAGGAAAATCCATAGGGGTTAGCCTTCGATATTATTGAAAAGGGAGGTTTCTGTTAAATAACTCATGAAAAAATTTATTTTTCTTGCACATGAGGCTTGTATCCTCTATCGGCTACGTGGTACCTATCCGTACCTATTTTTCGGGAGGTTCTAAAAAATATCAAAATTTTTAAGAAAAATCTAAAGGGGTTAGCCTTTGATATTACTCAAAAGGGAGGTTTCCGTCGAATAACTCGTCAAAAATTCATTTTTCTATCAAATAACTCGTCAAAAATTCTTTTTTTCTTCCACGTGTGGCTTGTATTCTGTATCTACTACGTGCTACATATCTATACATATTTTTTGGATGGTTCTAAAAATATCAAAATTTTTGAGAAAATTCCAAATGGGTCAGCCTTAGGTATTATTGAAAGAGGAGGTTTCCGTTAAAAAACTCATGAAAAATCCATTTTTCTTGCACATGAGGCTTGTATTCTATATCAGCTATGTGTTACCTATCCATACCTATTTTTCAGGAGGTTCTAAAAAATATCAAAAGTTTTAAGAAAAATCCAAAGGGGTTAGCCTTTGATATTACCGAAAAGGGAGGTTTCCGTCAAATAACTCGTAAAAATTCATTTTTCTTGCACATGAGACTTGTATTCTCTATCGGATATGCGTTACCAATCCAAATTTAATTTTTGGGAGGTTATAAAAATATAAAATTTTATGTGAAAATCCAAAGGGGTTAGCCTTCGATATTGCCGAAAAGGGAGGTTTCCGTCAAATAACTCATCAAAATTTTTTTTTCTTGCACATGAGGCTTGTATTCTGTATCCGCTACGCGTTACCTATCCATACTTATTTTTTAGAAGGTTCTAAAAAATATCAAAATATTCAAGAAAATCCAAAGGGGTTAGCCTTCAATATTACCGAAAAGGGAGTTTTCCGTCAAATAACACGTCAATAATTCATTTTTCTGTTAAATAACTTGTCAAAACTTCTTTTTTCTTGCACATGAGGCTTGTATTCTGTATCGGCTATGCGTTACCTATCCATACTTATTTTTTGGAAGGTTCTAAAAAATATCAAATTTTTTTGACAAAAATCCAAAGGGGTTAGCCTTCGATATTATTGAAAAGGGAGGTTTCCGTTAAATAACTCGTAAAAAATTCATTTTTCTTACACATGAGGTTTGTATTCTCTATCTGCTACGTGTTACCTATCCATACCTATTTTTTGAGAGGTTCTAAAAAGTATCAAAATTTTTAAAAAAAATCCAAAGGGGTTAGCCTTTGATATTACACAAAAGGGAGGTTTCCATCAAATAACTCGTCAAAAATTCATTTTTCTATTAAATAACTCATCAAAAATTCTTTTTTTCTTCCACATGAGGCTTGTATTCTGTATCTACTACGCGTTACCTATCTATACTTATTTTTTGGGAGGTTCTAAAAAATATCAAAAGTTTTGAGAAAAATCCAAAGGGGTTAGCCTTAGGTATTATTGAAATAGAAGGTTTCCGTTAAATAACTCATGAAAAATTTATTTTTCTTGCACATGAGGCTTGTATTCTCTATCGTCTATGTTTTACCTATCCATACCTATTTTTCAGGGGGTTCTAAAAATATCAAAAGTTTTAAAAAAATTCAAAGGGGTTAGCATTTGATATTATTGAAAAGGGAGGTTTCCGTCAAATAACTCGTCAAAAATTCATTTTTCTTGCACATGAGACTTGTATTCTCTATCGGATATGCGTTACCAATCCAAACTTAATTTTTTGGAGGTTATAAAAAAATATCAAAATTTTTGTGAAAATCCAAAGGGGTTAGCCTTCGATATTGCCGAATAGGGAGGTTTCCGTCAAATAACTCGTCAAAAATTCTTTTTTCTTGCACATGAGGCTTGTATTCTGTATCGGCTGTGCGTTACCTATCCATACTTATTTTTTGGAAGGTTCTAAAAAATATCAAAATATTCAAGAAAATCCAAAGGGTTAGCCTTCAATATTACCGAAAAGGGAGGTTTCCGTCAAATAACACGTCAAAAATTCATTTTTCTGTTAAATAACTCGTCAAAAATTCTTTTTTCTTGCACATTAGGCTTCTATTCTGTATCTGCTACACGTTACCTATCCATACTTATTTTTTGGAATGTTCTAAAAAATATCAAAGTTTTTGAGAAAAATCCAAAGGGGTTATCCTTCGATATTATTGAAAAGGGAGGTTTCCGGTTAATAACTTGTGAAAAAAATCATTTTTCTTGCACATGAGTCGTGTATTCTCTATAGGCTACGTGTTACCTATCCATACCTATTTTTCGAGAGGTCCTAAAAATATCAAAAAATTTGAGAAAAATCCAAAGGGGTTAGCCTTCGATATTACCGAAAAGATAGGCTTTGGTCAAATAACTAGTCAAAAATTCATTTTTCTTGCACATGAGGCTTGAGTTCTCTATCGGCTATGCGTTACCAATCGAAACTTAATTTTTGGGAGGTTATGAAAAATATCAATTTTTTTTAGAAAATCCAAAGGGGTTAGCCTTCGTTATTACCGCAAAGGGAGGTGTTTGTCAAATAACTCGTCAAAAATTCATTTTTCTGTCAAATAACTCGTCAAAAATTCATTTGCCTTACACATGAGGCTTGTATTCTTTATCGGCTACGTGTTACCTCTCCATATTTATTTTTTGTAAGATTCTAAAAAATATCAAAATTTTCGAGAAAAATCCAAAAGGGTTAGCCTTTGATATTATAGAAAAGGGAGGTTTCCGGTTAATAACTCGTGAAAAATTATTTTTTCTTGCATATGAGGCTTTTATTCTCTATCGGCTATGTGTTACCAATTAATACCTATTTTTTGGGAGGTTCTAAAAAATATCAAAATGTTTTAGAAGAATTCAAAGGGGTTAGCCTTCGATATTACCGAAACATGAGGTTTCCGTCAAATAACTTGTCAAAATTCATTTTTCTGCCATATAACTCGTAAAAAATTCATTTTCTTGCACATGAGGCTTGTATTCTCTATCACATATGTGTTACCTATCCATACTTATTTTTTGGAAGGTTCTAGAAAATATCAAAATTTAAAATCCAAAGGGGTTAGCCCTTCGATACTATTGAAAAGGGAGGTTTCCGTTAAATAACTCGTGAAAGATTCATTTTTCTTGCACATGAGGCTTGTATTCTCTATCGACTATATGCTACCTATTCATACCTATTTTTTGGAAGGTTCTAAAAAATATCAAGATTTTTGAGAAAATCCAAAGTGTTTAGCCTTCGTATTATCGAAAAGGGAGGTTTCTGTTAAATAACTCGTCAAAAATTCATTTTTCTTGCACATGAGACTTGTATTCTCTATCGGCTATGCGTTACCAATCCAAACTTAATTTTTGGTAGGTTACAAAAAATATCAAAATTTTCGAGAAAATCTAAAGGGGTTATCCTTCGATATTACCGAAAAGGGAGGTTTTCGTCAAATAACACGTCAAAACTTCATTTTTCTGTCAAATAACTCATCAAAAATTCATTTTTCTTGCACATGAGGCTTGTATTCTGTATTGGCTATGCGTTACCTATCAATACTTATTTTTTGGAAGGTTCTAAAAAATATCAAAATTTTTGAGAAAAATCCAAAGGGGTTAGCCTTCGATATTATTGAAAAGGGAGGTTTCTGTAAAATAACTCGTGAAAAATTCATTTTTCTTGCACATGAGGCTTGTATTTTCTATCGGCTACGTGTTACCTATCCATACCTATTTTTCGGGACGTTCTAAAAAGTATCAAATTTTTTAAGAAAAATCTAAAGGGGTTAGCCTTTGATATTACTCAAAAGGGAGGTTTCCGTCAAATAACTCGTAAAAAATTCATTTTTCTATCAAATAACTCGTCAAAAATTCTTTTTTTTCTTCCACATGAGGCTTGTATTTTGTATCTACTATGCGTTACCTATCTACACTTATTTTTTGGAAGGTTCTAAAAAATATCAAAATTTTTTAGAAAAATCCAAAGGGGTTAGCCTTAGGTATTATTGAAAGAGGAGGTTTCCGTTAAATAACTCATAAAAAATTCATTTTTCTTGCACATGAGGCTTGTATTCTCTATCGGCTACGTGTTACCTATCCATACCTATTTTTCAGGAGGTTCTAAAAAATATCAAAAGTTTTAAGAAAAATCCAAAGGAGTTAGCCTTTGATATTACTGAAAAGGGAGGTTTCCGTCAAATAACTCGTCAAAAATTTATTTTTCTTGCACATGAGACTTGTATTCTCTATCGGATATGCGTTACCAATCCAACTTAATTTTTGGGAGGTTATAAAAAATATCAAAATTTTTGTGAAAATCCAAAGGGGTTAGCCTTCGATATTGCCGAAAAGGGAGGTTTCCATCAAATAACTCGTCAAAAATTCTTTTTTCTTGCAGATGAGGCTTGTATTCTGCATCGGCTATGCGTTACCTATCCATACTTGTTTTGAAGGTTCTAAAAAATATCAAAATATTCGAGAAAATCCAAAGGGGTTAGCCTTCAATATTACCGAAAAGGGAGGTTTCCGTCAAATAACACGTCAAAAATTCATTTTTCTGTTAAATAACTCGTCAAAAATTCTTTTTCCTTGCACATGAGGATTGTATTCTGTATCGGCTATGCGTTACCTATCCATACTTATTTTTTGGAAGGTTCTAAAAAATATCAAAATTTTTGAGAAAAATCCAAAGGGGTTAGACTTCGATATTATTGAAATGGGAGGTTTCTGTTAAATAACTCATGAAAAATTTATTTTTCTTGCACATGAGGCTTGTATTCTCTATCGGCTACAGGTTACCTATCCATACCTATTTTTCGGGAGGTTCTAAAAAATATCAAAATTTTTTAGAAAATCCAATGGGTTTAGCCTTCAATATTGCCGGAAAGGGAGGTTTCCGTCAAATAACTCGTCAAAAATTCATTTTTCTTGCACATGAGACTTGTATTCTCAATTGGCTATGCGTTACCAATCCGAACTTAATTTTTGGGAGATTATAAAAATATCAAAATTTTCAAGAAAATCCAAAGGGGTTAGCCTTCGATATTACCGAAAAGGGAGGTTTCCGTCAAATAACACGTCAAAACTTCATTTTTCTGTCAAATAACTCGTCAAAAATTCTTTTTTCTTGCGCATGAGGCTTGTATTATGTATTGGCTATGCGTTACCTATCCATACTTATTTTTTGGAAGGTTCTAAAAAATATCAAAAATTTTGAGAAAAATCGAAAGGGGTTAGCCTTCGATATTACCGAAAAGGGAGGTTCCCATCAAATAACTCATCAAAAATTCATTTTTCTTGCACATGAGGCTTGTATTCTCTATCGTCTACGTGTTACCTGTCAATACCTATTTTTCGGGAGCTTTAAAAAATATAAATTTTTTTTAGAAAAATCCAAAGGGGTTAGCCTTTGATATTGTTGAAAAGGGAGGTTTCCGGTTTATAACTCATGAAAAATTCATTTTTCTTGCACATGAGTCTTGTATTCTCTACAGCTATGTGTTATCTATCCATACCTAACTTTTAGGAGGTTCTAAAAAATATCAAAATTTTGAGAAAAATCAAAAGGGGTTAGCCTTCGATATTACCGAAAAGGGAGGTTTCTGTCAAATAACACGTCAAAAATTCATTTTTTGTCAAATAACTCATCAAAAATTCCTTTTTCTTGCAGATGAGGCTTGTATTCTGTCTCGGCTACGCGTTACATATCCATACTTATTTTTTGGAAGGTTCCAAAAAATATCAAAAATTTTGAGAAAAATCCAAAGGGGTTAGCCTTCGATATTATTGAAAAGGGAGGTTTCTGTTAAATAACTCGTGAAAAATTTATTTTTCTTGCACATGAGACTTGTATTCTCTATCGGCTACGTGTTACCTATCCATACCTATTTTTGGGAGGTTCTAAAAATATCAAAATTTTTAAGAAAAAATTCAAAGGGGTTAGCCTTTAATATTACTCAAAAGGAAGGTTTCCGTCAAATAACTCGTCAAAAATTCATTTTTCTATCAAATAACTCATCAATAGTTTTAAGAAAAATCCAAAGGGGTTTGCCTTTGATATTACCGAAAAGGGAGGTTTCCGTCAAATAACTCGTCAAAAATTAATTTTTCTTACACTTGAGACTTGTATTCTCTATCGGATATGCGTTACCAATCCAAACTTAATTTTTGGGAGCTTATAAAAAATATCAAAATTTTTGTGAAAATCCAAGGGGGTTAGCCTTCGATATTGCCGAAAAGGGAGGTTTCCGTCAAATAACTTGTCAAAAATTCATTTTTCTTGCACATGAGACTTGTATTTTCTATCAGCAATGCGTTACCAACTCAAACTTTATTTTTGGGAGGTTATAAAAAATATCAAAATTTTTGAGAAAATCCAAAGGGGTTAGCCTTCGATATTACCAAAAAGTGAGTTTTCCGTCAAATAACTCGTCAAATATTCATTTTTGTCAAATAATTTGTAAAAAATCAATTTTCTTGCACATGAGTTTTGTGTTCTATATCGGCTACACATTACATATCCATACTTATTTTTTGGATGGTTCTAAGAAATATCAAAAATTTTGACAAAAATCCAAAGGGGTTAGCCTTCGATATTATTGAAAAGGGAGGTTTCCGGTTAATAACTCGTGAAATATTCATTTTTCTCACACATGAGGTTTGCATTCTCTATCGGCTACGTGTTACCAATTTTTGAAAAATCATCAAAATTTTTGAAAAATCCAAAGGGGTTAGACTTCGATATTACCGAAAAGTGAGGTTTCCATCAAATAACTCGACAAAAATTTATTTTTCTTTCAAATAAATTGTCAAAAATTCTTTTTTCTTGCACATGAGGCTTGTATTCTGTATTGGCTATGCGTTACCTATTCATACTTAATTTTAGGAAGGTTCTAAAAAATATCAAAATTTTTGAGAAAAATCCAAAGGGGTTAGCTTTCGATATTGCCGAAAAGGGAGGTTTCCGTCAAATAACTCGTCAAAAATTCATTTTTCTTGCACATGAGACTTGTATTCTCTATCGGCTATGCGTTACCAATCCAAACTTAATTTTTGGGAGGTTATAAAAAATATTAAAATTTTCGAGAAAATCGAAAGGGGTTAGCCTTCGATATTACCGAAAAGGGAGGTTTCCGTCAAATAACACGTCAAAAATTCATTTTTCTGTCAAATAACTCGTCAAAATTTTTTTTTCTTGCACATGAGGCTTGTATTATGTATTGGCTACGCGTTACCTATCCAAACTTAATTTTTGGGAGGTTATAAAAAATATCAAAATTTTTTAGAAATCGAAAGGGGTTAGCCTTCGATATTACCGAAAAGGGAGTTTCCGTCAAATAACTCGTCAAAAATTCATTTTTCTTGCACATGAGGCTTGTATTATGTATCAGCTACGTGTTACCTATCCATAATTATTTTTTGGAAGGTTCTAAAAAATATCAAAGTTTATGAGAAAAATCCAAAGGGGTTAGCCTTCGATATTATTGAAAAGGGAGGTTTCCGAATAATAACTTGTGAAAAATTCATTTTTC
This sequence comes from Neostapfia colusana, assembly GCA_030760725.1. Taxonomy (NCBI): domain Eukaryota; kingdom Viridiplantae; phylum Streptophyta; class Magnoliopsida; order Poales; family Poaceae; genus Neostapfia; species Neostapfia colusana. The sequence continues at coordinate 73,619,851 of JASWHV010000018.1, forward strand.
TTGCACGTGAGTCTTGTATTCTCTATAGGCTACGTGTTACCTATCCATACCTATTTATCGAGAGGTTCTAAAAATATCAAAAATTTTGAGAAAATTCCAAAGGGGTTAGCCTTCAATATTACCGAAAAGGGAGGCTTTGGTCAAATAACTAGTGAAAAATTCATTTTTCTTGCACATGAGGCTTGTATTCTCTATCGGCTATGCGATACCAATCGAAACTTAATTTTTGGGAGGCTATAAAAAATATCAAAATTTTTTAGAAAATCCAAAGGGGTTAGCCTTCGTTATTACCGCAAAGGGAGGTGTCTGTCAAATAACTCGTCAAAAAATTATTTTTCTATCAAATAACTCATTAAAAATTCATTTTTCTTGCACATGAGGCTTGTTTGTATCGGCTACGTGTTACCTGTCCATACTTATTTTTTGTAAGGTTCTAAAAAAATATCAAAATTTTCGAGAAAAATCCAAATTGGTTAGCCTTTGATATTATAGAAAAGGGAGGTTTCTGGTTAATAACTCGTGAAAAATTATTTTTTCTTCCATATGAGGCTTTTATTCTCTATCGGCTATGTGTTACCTATCAATACCTATTTTTCGGGAGGTTCTAAAAAATATCAAAATTTTTGAGAGGAATCCAAAGGGGTTAGCCTTCGATATTACCGAAACGTGAGGTTTCCGACAAATAACTTGTCAAAATTTATTTTTCTGCCATATAACTCGTACAAAATTCATTTTGTTGCACATGAGGCTTGTATTCTATATCAGATATGTGTTACCTATCCATACTTATTTTTTGGAAGGTTCTAAAAAATATCAAAATTTTTAAGAAAAATCCAAAGGGGTTAGCCTTCGATATTATTAAAAAGGGAGGTTTCCGTTAAATAACCCGTGAAAAAATCATTTTTCTTGCACATGAGGCTTGTATTCTCTATCGGCTAAATGTTACCTATCCATACCTATTTTCGGGTGGTTCTAAAAAATATCAAAAGTTTTAAGAAAAATCCAAAGGGGTTAGCCTTTGATATTACCGAAAAGGGAGGCTTCCTTCAAATAACTCGTCAAAATATCATTTTTCTGTCAAATAACTCATCAGAAAATCCTTTTTCTTGCAGGTGAGGCTTGTATTCTGTATCGGCTACGCATTACCTATCCATACTTATTTTGTGGAAGGTTCTAAAAAATATCAAAATTTTTGAGAAAAATCCAAAGGGGTTAGCCTTCGATATTATTGAAAAGGGAGGTTTCCGTTAAATAACTCGTGAAAAAATCATTTTTCTTGCACATGAGGCTTGTATTCTCTATCGGCTAAATGTTACCTATCCATACCTATTTTCTGGTGGTTCTAAAAAATATCAAAAATTTTAAGAAAAATCCAAAGGGGTTAGCCTTTGATATTACCGAAAAGGGAGGTTTCCTTCAAATAACTCGTCAAAATATCATTTTTCTGTCAAATAACTCATCAGAAAATCCTTTTTCTTGCAGATGAGGCTTGTATTCTGTATCGGCTACGCATTACCTATCCATACTTATTTTTTAGAAGGTTCTAAAAAATATCAAAATTTTTGAGAAAAATCCAAAGGGGTTAGCCTTAGGTATTATTAAAAGAGGAGGTTTCCGTTAAATGACTCATGAAAAAATCATTTTTCTTGCACATGAGGCTTGTATTCTCTATCGGCTACGTTACCTATCCAAACCTATTTTTCGGGAGGTTCTAAAAAATATCAAATTTTTTGAGAAAATCCAAAGGGTTTAGCCTTCCATATTGCCGAAAAGGGAGGTTTCCGTCAAATAACACGTCAAAAATTCATTTTTCTCTTAAATAACTCGTCAAAAATTCTAATTTCTTGCACATGAGGCTTGTATTATGTATTGGCTACGCGTTACCTATCCATACTTATTTTTTGGAAGGTTCTAAAAAATATCAAAAATTTTGAGAAAAATCGAAAGGGGTTAGCCTTCGATATTACCGAAAAGGGAGGTTCCCATCAAATAACTCGTCAAAAATTCATTTTTGTTGCACATGAAACTTGTATTCTCTATCGCTATGCGTTACAAATCCAAACTTAATTTTTGGGAGGTTATAAAAAATATCAAAATTTTTGAGAAATCTAAAGGGGTTAGCCTTCGATATTACCAAAAAGGGAGTTTTCGTCAAATAACTCGTCAAAAATTCATTTTTCTTGCACATGAGGCTTGTATTATGTATCGGCTACGCGTTACCTATCCATAATTATTTTTTGGAAGATTCTAAAAATATCAAAGTTTATGAGAAAAATCCAAAGGGGTTAGCCTTCGATATTATTGAAAAGGGAGGTTTCTGAATAATAACTTGTGAAAAATTCATTTTTCTTGCACGTGAGTCTTGTATTCTCTATAGGCTACGTGTTACCTATCCATACCTATTTTTCAGGAGGTTCTAAAAATATCAAAAATTTTGAGAAAAATCCAAAGGGGTTAGCCTTCAATATTACCGAAAAGGGAGGCTTTGGTCAAATAACTAGTGAAAAATTCATTTTTCTTGCACATGAGGCTTGTATTCTCTATCGGCTATGCTTTACCAATCGAAACTTAATTTTTGGGGGGTTATGAAAACTATCAAAAAAATTTAGAAAATCCAAAGGGGTTAGCCTTCGTTATTACCGCAAAGGGAGGTGTTTGTCAAATAACTCGTCAAAAAATCATTTTTCTGTCAAATAACTCCTTAAAAAATTCATTTTTCTTGCACATGAGGCTTGTATTCTGTATCGGCTACGTGTTACCTGTCCATACTTATTTTTTGTAAGATTCTAAAAATATCAAAATTTTCGAGAAAAATCCAAATGGGTTAGCCTTTGATATTATAGAAAAAGGAGGTTTCCGGTTAATAACTCGTGAAAATTATTTTTTCTTGCATATGAGGCTTTTATTCTCTATCGGCTATGTGTTACCTATCAATACCTATTTTTGGGAGGTTCTAAAAAATATCAAAATTTTTGAGAGGAATCCAAAGGGGTTAGCCTTCGATATTACCGAAACGTGGGGTTTCCGTCAAATAACTTGTCAAAATTCGTTTTTCTGCCATATAACTCGTAAAAAATTCATTTTCTTGCACATGAGGCTTGTATTCTCTATCAGATATATGTTACCTATCCATACTTAATTTTCGGAAGGTTCTAAAAAATATCAAAATTTTTGAGAAAAATCCAAAGGGGTTAGCCTTCGATATTATTGAAAAGGGAGGTTTCTGTTAAATAACTCATGAAAAAAATCATTTTTCTTGCACATGAGGCTTGTATTCTCTATCGGCTAAATGTTACCTATCCATACTTATTTTTCAGGAGGTTCTAAAAAATATCAATAATTTTAAGAAAAATCCAAAGGTGTTAGCCTTTGATATTACCGAAAAGGGAGGTTTCCGTCAAATAACTCGCCAAAAATTCATTTTTCTATCAAATAACTCGTCAAAAATTCTTTTTTTTTCCTCCACATAAGGCTTGTATTCTGTATCTACTACGCGTTACCTATCTATACTTAGTTTTTGGAAGGTTCTAAAAATATCAAAATTTTTGAGAAAAATCCAAAGGGGCTAGCCTTAGGTATTATTGAAAGAGGAGGTTTCCGTTAAATAACTCATGAAAAATTCATTTTTCTTGCACATGAGACTTGTATTCTCTATCGGCTATGCGTTACCAATCCAAACTTAATTTTTGGGAGGTTATAAAAAATATCAAAATTTTTGAGAAAATCCAAAGGGGTTAGCCTTCGATATTACCGAAAAGAGAGCTTTCCATCAAAAATTCATTTTTCTGTCAAATAACTCGTCAAAAATTCTTTTTTCTTGCACATGAGGCTTGTTTTCTGTATTGGCTACGCGTTACCTATCAATACTTATTTTTTGGAAGGTTATAAAAAATATAAAAATTTTTGAGAAAAATCTAAAGGGGTCAGCCTTCGATATTATTGAAAAGGGAGGTTTCCGTTAAATAACTCATGAAAAAATCATTTTTCTTGCACATGAGGCTTGTATTCTCTATCGGCTACGTGTTACCCATCAATACCTATTTTTCAGGAAGTTCTAAAAAATATAAAAATTTTTAAGAAAAATCCAAAGGGGTTAGCCTTTGATATTATTGAAAATGGAGGTTTCCGATTAATAACTCGTGAAAAATTTATTTTTCTTGCACATGAGGCTTGTATTCTATATCAGCTATGTGTTACCTATCCATACCTATTTTTCAGGAGGTTCTAAAAAATATAAAAAATTTTGAGAAAAATAAAAAGGAGTTAGCCTTCGATATTACCGAAATGGGAGGTTTCCGTCAAAGAACACGTCAAAAATTCATTTTTCTATCAAATAACCCATCAAAAATTCCTTTTTTCTTGCAGATGAGGCTTGTATTCTGTATCGGCTACGCGTTACCTATCCATACTTATTTTTTGGAAGGTTCTAAAAAATATCAAAATTTTTGAGAAAAATCCAAAAGGGTTAGCCTTCGATATTATTGAAAATGGAGGTTTCCGTTAAATAACTCGTGAAAAATTCATTTTTCTTGCACATGAGGCTTGTATTCTCTATCGGCTACGTGTTACCTATCCATACCTATTTTTAGGGAGGTTCTAAAAATATCAAAATTTTTAAGAAAAATCCAAAGGGGTTAGCCTTTAATATTACTCAAAAGGGAGGTTTCCATCAAATAACTCGTCAAAAATTCATTTTTCTATCAAATATAACAACAACAATAACAACCAAGCCTTTGCCCAAGCCTGTTGGGGTCGGCTAGACATGAAACCCAATATCAATGAAGTAAAAGAGAGGAAGAGATATAAGAACAAGGAAAAAAGAAAAAAAGAAAAAGAAAAAAGAAAAAAAGAGAAAAGAAAAAAAGAAAAAAGAAAAAGAGAAAAGAAAAAAAAAAGAGAAAAACAAGACTAAGATTCTAGCACTTGAATTGCTACTTTCCATGCGGTCCTATAATGAGCTAAGTCTCTAGATACATTCCAATATCTCAAATCTCGTTTTATCGCCTCCTCCCAGGTCAACCTTGGTCGTCCTCTACCCCTCCTAATATTTTCTCTACCTCTTAAAATCCCACTGTTAACCGGTGCTTCTGGAGGTCTCCGTTGGATATGTCCAAACCACCTAAGTCGATGTTGGACTAACTTCTCTTCAATCGGCGCCACCCCTACCTTATCACGAATCGCCTCATTCCTTATTCGGTCTCTTCTCGTGTGCCCGCACATCCACCGTAGCATGCGCATCTCTACGACACTCATTTGTTGGACATGTTGCCGTTTAGTTGGCCAACATTCCTCCCCATAGAGCATCGCGGGTCTGATCACCGTCCTATAGAACTTCCCTTTTAGCTTTTGTAGGACTTTCCTATCACATAGGATTCTAAAGGCTTGTCGCCATTTCATCCACCCTACCTTGATCATGTGGCAAACATCCTCATCAATATCGCCATTGCTTTGTAACATTGATCCTAAGTATCGGAAAGAGTCCCTTCTAGGTACTATTTGTCCTTGTAGACTAACATTTCCCTCTTCACGACCAACACCACTAAAGTCACACCTCATATACTCGGTTTTGGTCCTACTAAGTCTAAACCCCTTGGACTCTAAGGTTTGTCTTCATAACTCTAATTTCTTATCAACACCATCTCTAGTTTCATCTACCAGCACTACATCATCAGCAAAGAGCATGCACCAAGTGATATCCCCTTGTATATCCTTCGACACCTCATCCATCACCAAGGAAAAGATGTATGGGCTCAAAGCTGATCCTTGATGTAGTCCTACCGTGATAGGAAATGCATCAGTCTCACTATCACTTACGCGCACACTTGTCCTAACATTATTGTACATATCCTTGATAAGGGTAATGTACTTTGTTGGAACTTTATGTTTCTCTAGTGCCCACCACATGACTGACCTTGGTATCTTGTCATACGCCTTCTCCAAGTCGATGAACACCATATGCAAGTCCTTCTTCTGCTCCCTATATCTCTCCATAAGCTGACGAAGCAAGAAAATCGCCTCCATTGTAGACCTCCCAGGCATAAAACCAAACTAGTTTTTAGTGACATTGGTCACTTTCCTCAGGCGGTGTTCAATCACTCTCTCCCAAAGCTTCATAGTATGACTCTTAAGCTTAATACCTCGATAATTAGTTTAAAAAATCATTTTTCTTGCACATGAGACTTGTATTCTCTATCTGAAATGTGTTAGCAATCCAAACTTAATTTTTAGGGGGTTACAAAAAATATCAAAATTTTTGTGAAAATCCAAAGGGGTTAGCCTTCGATATTGCCGAAAAGGGAGGTTTCCGTCAAATAACTCGTCAAAAATTCTTTTTTCTTGCACATGAGGCTTGTATTCTGTATCGGCTACGCGTTACCTATCCATACTTATTTTTTGGAAGGTTCTAAAAAATAACAAAATATTCGAGAAAATCCAAAGGGGTTAGCTTTCGTTATTACTGAAAAGGGACGTTTCCGTCAAAGAACACGTCAAAAATTCATTTTCTGTTAAATAACTCGTCAAAAATTCTTTTTTCTTGCACATGAGGCTTGTATTCTGTATCGGCTATGTGTTACCCATCCATACTTATTTTTTGAAAGGTTCTAAAAAATATTAAAATTTTTGAGAAAAATCTAAAGGGGTTAGCATTCGATATTATTGAAAAGGGTGGTTTCCGTTAAATAACTCATGTAAAATTCATTTTTCTTGCACATGAGACTTGTATTCTCTATCTGCTACGTGTTACCTATCCATACCTATTTTTCGGGAGGTTCTAAAAAATATCAAAAAATTTAAGAAAAATCCAAAGGGGTTAGCCTTTGATATTACCGAAAAGGGAGGTTTCCGTCAAATAACTTGTCAAAAATTTATTTTTCTTGCACATGAGACTTCTATCAGCTAAGGGTTACCAATTCAAACTAAATTTTTGGGAGGTTATAAAAAATATCAAAATTTTTGAGAAAATCCAAAGGGGTTAGCCTTCGATATCACCGAAAAGGTAGGTTTCCGTCAAATAACTCGTCAAAAATTTTTTTTGTCAAATAACTCGTAAAAAATCATTTTTCTTGCACATGAGTTTTGTTTTCTGTATCTGCTACGCATTACATATCCATACTTAGTTTTTGGATGGTTCTAAAAAATATTAAAATTTTTGACAAAAATCCAAAGGGGTTAGCCTTCGATATTATTGAAAAGGGAGGTTTCCGGTTAATAACTCGTGAAAAATTCATTTTTCTTACACATGAGGCTTGCATTCTCTATCGGCTACGTGTTACCTATCCATACCTATTTTTCGGGAGGTTTAAAAAATATCAAAATTTTTTTGAACAATCCAAAGCGTTAGCCTTCGATATTACAGAAAAGGGAGGTTTCCGTCAAATAACTCGTCAAAAATTTATTTTTCTTGCACATGAGACTTGTATTTTCTATCGGCTATGCGTTACCAATCCAAACTTAATTTTTGTGAGGTTATAAAAAAATCAATTTTTTTGAAAAATCCAAAGGAGTTAGCCTTCGATATTACCGAAAAGTGAGGTTTTCGTCAAATAACTCGACAAAAATTAATTTTTCTATCAAATAAATTGTATAAAATTCATTTTTCTTGCACATGAAGCTTGTATTCTGTATCGGCTATGCGTTACCTATTCATACTTAATTTTTGGAAGGTTCTAAAAAATATCAAAATTTTTGAGAAAAATCCAAAGGGGTTAGCCTTCGATATTGCCGAAAAGGGAGGTTTCCGTCAAATAACTCGTCAAAAATTCATTTTTCTTGCACATGAGACTTGTATTGTCTATCGGATATGCGTTACCAATCCAAACTTAATTTTTGGGAGGTTATAAAAAATATCAAAATTTTTATGAAAATCCAAAGGGGTTAGCCTTCGATATTGCCGAAAAGGGAGGTTTCCGTCAAATAACTCGTCAAAAATTCTTTTTTCTTGCACATGAGGCTTGTATTCTGCATCGGCTACGCATTACCTATCCATACTTGTTTTTGAAGGTTCTAAAAATATCAAAATATTCGAGAAAATCCAAAGGGGTTAGCCTTCAATATTAGCGAAAAGGGAGGTTTCCGTCAAATAACACGCCAAAAATTCATTTTTCTGTTAAATAACTCATCCAAAATTCTTTTTTCTTGCACATGAGGTTTGTATTGTGTATCGGCTATGTGTTATCTATCCATACCTATTTTTTGGAAGGTTCTAAAAAATATCAAAAATTTTGAGAAAAATCCAAAGGAGTTAGACTTCGATATTATTGAAATGGGAGGTTTCCGTTAAATAACTCATGAAAAATTTATTTTTCTTGCAGATGAGGCTTGTATTCTCTATCGGCTACAGGTTACCTATCCATACCTATTTTTCGGGAGGTTCTAAAGATATCAAATTTTTTTAGAAAATCCAATGGGTTTAGCCTTCAATATTGCCGGAAAGGGAGGTTTCCGTCAAATAACTCATCAAAAATTTATTTTTCTTGCACATGAGACTTGTATTCTCTATTGACTATGCGTTACCAATCCAAACTTAATTTTTGGGAGGTTATAAAAATATCAAAATTTTCAAGAAAATCCAAAGGGGTTAGCCTTCGATATTACCGAAAAGGGAGGTTTCCGTCAAATAACACGTCAAAACTTCATTTTTCTGTCAAGTAACTAATCAAAAATTCTTTTTTCTTGCGCATGAGGCTTGTATTATGTATTGGCTACGCGTTACCTATCCATACTTATTTTTTGGAAGGTTCTAAAAAATATCAAAAATTTTGAGAAAAATCGAAAGGGGTTAACCTTCGATATTACCAAAAAGGGAGGTTCCCATCAAATAACTCGTCAAAAATTAATTTTTCTTGCACATGAGGCTTGTATTCTCTATCGGCTACGTGTTACCTGTCAATACCTATTTTCCGGGAGGTTCTAAAAAATATAAATTTTTTTAAGAAAAATCCAAAGGGGTTAGCCTTTGATATTGTTGAAAAGGGAGGTTTCCGGTTTATAACTCATGAAAAATTCATTTTTCTTGCACCTGAGTCTTGTATTCTCTATCAACTACGTGTTATCTATCCATACCTATTTTTTAGAAGGCTCTAAAAAATATAAAAATTTTGAGAAAAATCAAAAGGGGTTTGCCTTCGATATTACCGAAAAGGGAGGTTTCCGTCAAATAACACGTCAAAAATTCCTTTTTCTTGCAGATGAGGCTTGTATTCTGTCTCGGCTACGCGTTCCCTATCCATACTTATTTTTGGAAAGTTCTAAAAAATATCAAAATTTTTGAGAAAAATCCAAAGGGGTTAGCCTTCGATATTATTGAAAAGGGAGGTTTCCGTTAAATAACTCGTGAAAAATTCATTTTTCTTGCACATGAGGCTTGTATTCTCTATCGGCTACGTGTTACCTATCTATACCTATTTTTCGGGAGGTTCTAAAAAATATCAAAATTTTTAAGAAAAAATCCAAAGGGGTTAGCCTTTGATATTACTCAAAAGGACGGTTTCCGTCAAATAACTCGTCAAAACTTCATTTTTCTATCAAATAACTCATCAAAAGTTTTAAGAAAAATCCAAAGGGGTTTGCCTTTGATATTAACGAAAAGGGAGGTTTCCGTTAAATAACTCGTCAAAAATTCATTTTTCTTACACATGAGACTTGTATTCTCTATCGTATATGCGTTACTAATCCAAACTTAATTTTTGGGAGGTTATAAAAAATATCAAACTTTTTGTGAAAATCCAAGGGGGTTAGCCTTCGATATTGCCGAAAAGGGAGGTTTCCGTCAAATAACTTGTCAAAAATTCTTTTTTCTTGCACATGAGGCTTGTATTCTGCATGGGCTACGCGTTACCGATCCATACTTATTTTTTGGAAGGTTCTAAAAAATATCAAAATATTCGAGAATCCAAAGGGGTTAGCATTTGATATTACCGAAAAGGGAGGTTTCCGTCAAATAACACGTCAAAAATTCATTTTTCTGTTAAATAACTCGTCAAAAATTCTTTTTTCTTGCACATGAGGCATGTATTCTGTATCGGCTATGCGTTACTTATCCATACTTATTTTTTGGAAGGTTCTAAAAAATATCAAATTTTTTGAGAAAAATTCAAAGGGGTTAGCCTTCGATATTATTGAAAAGGGAGGTTTCCGTTAAATAAACCGTGCAAAATTCATTTTTCTTGCACATGAGGCTTGTATTCTCTATCGGCTACGTGTTACCTATCCATACCTATTTTTCGGTAGGTTCTAAAAAATATCAAAATTTTTAAGAAAAATCCAAAGGGGTTAGCCTTTGATATTACCGAAAAAGGAGGTTTCCGTCAAATAACTTGTCAAAAATTCATTTTTCTTGCACATGAGACTTGTATTTTGTATCAGCTATGCGTTACCAACTCAAACTTTATTTTTGGGAGGTTATAAAAAATATCAAAATTTTTGAGAAAATCCAAAGGGGTTAGCCTTCGATATTACCAAAAAGGAGTTTTCCGTCAAATATTCATTTTTTGTCAAATAATTTGTAAAAAATCAATTTTCTTGCACATGAGTTTTATGTTCTATATCGGCTACGCATTACATATCCATACTTATTTTTTGGATGGTTCTAAAAAATATCAAAATTTTTGACAAAAATCCAAAGGGGTTAGCCTTCGATATTATTGAAAAGGGAGGTTTCCGGTTAATAACTCGTGAAATATTCATTTTTCTTGTACATGAAGTTTGCATTCTCTATCGGCTACGTGTTACCAATTCATACCTATTTTTGGGAGGTTCTAGAAAATATCAAAATTTTTTTGAAAAATCCAAAGGGGTTAGCCTTCGATATTACAGAAAAGGGAGATTTCTGTCAAATAACTCGTCAAAAATTCATTTTTCTTGCACATGAGACTTGTATTTTCTATTGGCTATGTTTACCAATCCAAACTTAATTTTTGTGAGGTTATAAAAAACATCAAAATTTTTGAAAAATCCAATGGGGTTAGACTTCGATATTACCGAAAAGTGAGGTTTCCGTCAAATAACTCGACAATAATTTATTTTTCTATCAAATAAATTGTCAAAAATTATTTTTTCTTGCACATGAGGCTTGTATTCTGTATTGGCTATGCGTTACCTATTCATACTTAATTTTAGGAAGGTTCTAAAAAATATCAAATTTTTTTAGAAAAATCCAAAGGGGTTAGCCTTCGATATTGTCGAAAAGGGACGTTTCTGTCAAATAACTCGTCAAAAATTCATTTTTCTTGCACATGAGACTTGTATTCTCTATCGGCTATGCGTTACCAATCCAAACTTTATTTTTGGGAGGTTATAAAAAATATTAAAATTTTCGAGAAAATCTAAAGGGGTTAGCCTTCGATATTACCGAAAAGGGAGGTTTCCGTCAAATAACACGTCAAAAATTCATTTTTCTATCAAATAACTCGTCAAAAATTCTTTTTTCTTGCACATGAGGCTTGTATTATGTATTGGCTACGCGTTACCTATCCATACTTATTTTTTGGAAGGTTCTAAAAAATATTAAAAATTTTGAGAAAAATCGAAAGGGGTTAGCCTTCGATATTACCGAAAAGGGAGGTTCCCATCAAATAACTCGTCAAAAATTCATTTTTGTTGCACATGAGACTTGTATTCTCTATCGCTTATGCGTTACAAATCCAAACTTAATTTTTGGGAGGTTATAAAAAATATCAAAATTTTTTAGAAATCCAAAGGGGTTAGACTTCGATATTACCGAAAAGGGAGTTTCCGTCAAATAACTCGTCAAAAATTCATTTTTCTTGCACATGAGGCTTGTATTATGTATCAGCTACGCGTTACCTATCCATAATTATTTTTTGGAAGGTTATAAAAAATATCAAAGTTTATGAGAAAAATCCAAAGGGGTTAGGCTTCGATATTATTAAAAAGGGAGGCTTCCGAATAATAACTTGTGAAAAATTCATTTTTCTTGTACGTGAGTCTTGTATTCTTTATAGGCTACGTGTTACCTATCCATACCTATTTTTCGGCAGGTTCTAAAAATATCAAAAATTTTGAGAATATTCCAAAGGGGTTAGCCTTCAATATTACCGAAAAGGGAGGCTTTGTTCAAATAACTAGTGAAAAATTCATTTTTCTTGCACATGAGGCTTGTATTCTCTATCGGCTATGCGATACCAATCGAAACTTAATTTTTGGGAGGCTATAAAAAATATCAAAATTTTTTAGAAAATCCAAAGGGGTTAGCCTTCGTTATTACTGCAAAGGGAGGTGTTTGTCAAATAAGTCGTCAAAAAATCATTTTTCTATCAAATAACTCCTTAAAATTAATTTTTCTTGCACATGAGGCTTGTATTCTGTATCGGCTACGTGTTACCTATCCATACTTATTTTTTGTAAGGTTCTAAAAAATATCAAAATTTTTGAGAAAAATCCAAATGGGTTAGCCTTTGATATTATAGAAAAGGGAGGTTTTTGGTTAATAACTCGTGAAAAATTATTTTTTCTTCCATATGAGGCTTTTATTCTCCATCGGCTATGTGTTACCTATTTTTGGGAGGTTCTAGAAAATATCAAAATTTTTTTGAAAAATCCAAAGGGGTTAGCCTTCGATATTACAGAAAAGGGAGATTTCTGTCAAATAACTCGTCAAAAATTCATTTTTCTTGCACATGAGACTTGTATTTTCTATTGGCTATGTGTTACCAATCCAAACTTAATTTTTGTGAGGTTATAAAAAACATCAAAATTTTTGAAAAATCCAATGGGGTTAGACTTCGATATTACCGAAAAGTGAGGTTTCCGTCAAATAACTCGACAATAATTTATTTTTCTATCAAATAAATTGTCAAAAATTATTTTTTCTTGCACATGAGGCTTGTATTCTGTATTGGCTATGCGTTACCTATTCATACTTAATTTTAGGAAGGTTCTAAAAAATATCAAATTTTTTTAGAAAAATCCAAAGGGGTTAGCCTTCGATATTGTCGAAAAGGGACGTTTCTGTCAAATAACTCGTCAAAAATTCATTTTTCTTGCACATGAGACTTGTATTCTCTATCGGCTATGCGTTACCAATCCAAACTTTATTTTTGGGAGGTTATAAAAAATATTAAAATTTTCGAGAAAATCTAAAGGGGTTAGCCTTCGATATTACCGAAAAGGGAGGTTTCCGTCAAATAACACGTCAAAAATTCATTTTTCTATCAAATAACTCGTCAAAAATTCTTTTTTCTTGCACATGAGGCTTGTATTATGTATTGGCTACGCGTTACCTATCCATACTTATTTTTTGGAAGGTTCTAAAAAATATCAAAAATTTTGAGAAAAATCGAAAGGGGTTAGCCTTCGATATTACCGAAAAGGGAGGTTCCCATCAAATAACTCGTCAACAATTCATTTTTGTTGCACATGAGACTTGTATTCTCTATCGCTTATGCGTTACAAATCCAAACTTAATTTTTGGGAGGTTATAAAAAATATCAAAATTTTTTAGAAATCCAAAGGGGTTAGACTTCGATATTACCGAAAAGGGAGTTTCCGTCAAATAACTCGTCAAAAATTCATTTTTCTTGCACATGAGGCTTGTATTATGTATCAGCTACGCGTTACCTATCCATAATTATTTTTTGGAAGGTTATAAAAAATATCAAAGTTTATGAGAAAAATCCAAAGGGGTTAGGCTTCGATATTATTAAAAAGGGAGGCTTCCGAATAATAACTTGTGAAAAATTCATTTTTCTTGTACGTGAGTCTTGTATTCTTTATAGGCTACGTGTTACCTATCCATACCTATTTTTCGGCAGGTTCTAAAAATATCAAAAATTTTGAGAATATTCCAAAGGGGTTAGCCTTCAATATTACCGAAAAGGGAGGCTTTGTTCAAATAACTAGTGAAAAATTCATTTTTCTTGCACATGAGGCTTGTATTCTCTATCGGCTATGCGATACCAATCGAAACTTAATTTTTGGGAGGCTATGAAAAATATCAAAATTTTTTAGAAAATCCAAAGGGGTTAGCCTTCGTTATTACTGCAAAGGGAGGTGTTTGTCAAATAAGTCGTCAAAAAATCATTTTTCTATCAAATAACTCCTTAAAATTAATTTTTCTTGCACATGAGGCTTGTATTCTGTATCGGCTACGTGTTACCTATCCATACTTATTTTTTGTAAGGTTCTAAAAAATATCAAAATTTTTGAGAAAAATCCAAATGGGTTAGCCTTTGATATTATAGAAAAGGGAGGTTTTTGGTTAATAACTCGTGAAAAATTATTTTTTCTTCCATATGAGGCTTTTATTCTCCATCGGCTATGTGTTACCTATCAATACCTATTTTTCGGGAGGTTCTAAAAAATATCAAAATTTTTGAGAGGAATCCAAAGGGGTTAGCCTTTGATATTACCGAAACATGAGGTTTCCGTCAAATAACTGGTCAAAATTGATTTTTCTGCCATATAACTCGTAAAAAATTCATTTTCTTGCACATGAGGCTTGTATTCTCTATCAGATATGTATTACCTATCCATACTTATTTTTTGGAAGGTTCTAAAAAACATCAAAAATTTTAAGAAAAATCCAAAGGGGTTAGCCTTCGATATTATTGAAAAGAGAGTTTTCCGTTAAATAACTCGTGAAAAAATCATTTTTCCTGCACATGAGGCTTGTATTCTCTATCTGCTAAATGTTACCTATCCATACCTATTTTCGGGTGGTTCTAAAAAATATCAAAAATTTTAAGAAAAATCCAAAGGGGTTAGCCTTTGATATTACCGAAAAGGGAGGTTTCCATCAAATAACTTGTCAAAAATTCATTTTTCTTGCACATGAGACTTGTATTTTCTATCAGCTAAAGGTTACCAATTCAAACTTAATTTTTGGGAGGTTATAAAAAATATCAAATTTTTTGAGAAAACCCAAAGGGGTTAGCCTTCGATATCACCGAAAAGAGGGGTTTCCATCAAATAACTCGTCAAAAATTCATTTTTTATCAAATAACTCGTAAAAATCATTTTTCTTGCACATGAGTTTTGTGTTCTGTATCGGCTACGCATTACATATCCATACTTAGTTTTTGGATAGTTCTAAAAAATATTAAAAATTTTGACAAAAATCCAAAGGGGTTAGCCTTCGATATTATTGAAAAGGGAGGTTTCCGGTTAATAACTCGTGAAAATTCATTTTTCTTACACATGAGGCTTGCATTCTCTATCGGCTACGTGTTACCTATCCATACCTATTTTTCGGGAGGTTTAAAAAATATCAATTTTTTTGAACAATCCAAAGGGTTAGCCTTCGATATTACAGAAAAGGGAGGTTTTCATCAAATAACTCGTCAAAAATTTATTTTTCTTGCACATGAGACTTGTATTCTCTATCGGCTATGCGTTACCAATCCAAACTTAATTTTTGTGAGGTTATAAAAAACATCAAAATTTTTGAAAAATCCAAAGGGGTTAGCCTTCGATATTACCGAAAAGTGAGGTCTCCGTCAAATAACTCGACAAAAATTTATTTTTCTATCAAATAAATTGTCAAAATTTCATTTTTCTTGCACATGAGGCTTGTATTTTGTACCTACGTGTTACCTATTCATACTTAATTTTTGGAAGGTTCTAAAAAATATCAAAATTTTTGAGAAAAATCCAAAGGGGTTAGCCTTCGATATTGCCGAAAAGGGAGGTTTCCGTCAAATAGCTCGTCAAAAATTCAATTTTCTTGCACATGAGACTTGTATTCTCTATCGGCTATGCGTTACCAATCCAAACTTAATTTTTGGGAGGTTATAAAAAATATCAAAATTTTCGAGAAAATCCAAAGTGGTTAGCCTTCGATATTACCGAAAAGGGAGGTTTCCGTCAAATAACACGTCAAAAATTCATTTTTCTGTCAAATAGCTCGTTAAAAATTCTTTTTTCTTGCACATGAAGCTTGTATTCTATATTGGCTATGTGTTACCTATCCATACTTATTTTTTGGAAGGTTCTAAAAAACATCAAAAATTTTGAGAAAAATCGGAAGGGGTTAGCCTTCGATATTACCGAAAAGGGAGGTTTGAATCAAATAACTCATCAAAAATTCATTTTTGTTGCACATGAGACTTGTATTCTCTATCGTCTATGCGTTACATATCCAAACTTAATTTTTGGGAGTTTATAAAAAATATCAAAAATTTTGAGAAATCCAAAGTGGTTAGCCTTTGATATTACCGAAAAGGGAGTTTCCGTCAAATAACTCGTCAAAAATTCATTTTTCTTGCACATGAGGCTTGTATTATGTATCGGCTACGCGTTACCTATCCATACTTATTTTTTGGAAGGTTCTAAAAAATATCAAAGTTTTTGAGAAAAATCTAAAGGGGTTAGTCTTCGATATTATTGAAAATGGAGGTTTCCGATTAATAACTTGTGAAAAATTCATTTTCTTGCACGTGATTCTTGTATTCTCTATAGGCTACGTGTTACCTATCCATACCTATTTTTCGGGAGATTCTAAAAATATCAAAAAATTTGAGAAAAATTCAAAGGGGTTAGCCTACGATATTACCGAAAAGGGAGGCTTTGGTCAAATAACTAGTCAAAAATTTATTTTTTTGCACATGTGGCTTGTATTCTCTATCGGCTACGCGTTACCTATCCATATTTATTTTTTGGAAGGTTCTAAAAAATATCAAAATATCCGAGAAAATCCAAAGGGGTTAGCTTTCGTTATTACCGAAAAGGGAGGTTTCCGTCAAAGAACACGTCAAAAATTCATTTTCTGTTAAATAACTCGTCAAAAAAAAATTTTCTTGCACATGAGGCTTGTATTCTGTATCGGCTATGTGTTACCTATCCATAGTTATTTTTTGAAAGGTTCTAGGAAATACTAAACTTTTGAGAAAAATCCAAAGGGGTTAGCATTCGATATTATTGAAAAGTGAGGTTTCCGTTAAATAACTCGTGCAAAATTCATTTTTCTTGCACATGAGGCTTGTATTCTCTATCTACTACGTGTTACCTATCCATATCTATTTTTCGGGAGGTTCTAAAAATATCAAAATTTTTAAGAAAAATTCAAAGGGGTTAGCCTTTGATATTACCGAAAAGGGAGGTTTCCGTCAAATAACTTGTCAAAAATTCATTTTTCTTGCACATGAGACTTGTATTTTCTATCAGCTAAAGGTTACCAATTCAAACTTAATTTTTGGGAGGTTATAAAAAATATCAAATATTTTGAGAAAACCCAAAGGGGTTAGCCTTCGATATCACCGAAAAGAGAGGTTTCCATCAAATAACTCGTCAAAAATTCATTTTTTATCAAATAACTCGTAAAAAATCATTTTTCTTGCACATGAGTTTTGTGTTCTGTATCGGCTACGCATTACATATCCATACTTAGTTTTTGGATAGTTCTAAAAATATTAAAAATTTTGACAAAAATCCAAAGGGGTTAGCCTTCGATATTATTGAAAAGGGAGGTTTCCGGTTAATAACTCGTGAAAATTCATTTTTCTTACACATGAGGCTTGCATTCTCTATCGGCTACGTGTTACCTATCCATACCTATTTTTTGGGAGGTTTAAAAAATATCAATTTTTTTTTGAACAATCCAAAGGGTTAGCCTTCGATATTACAGAAAAGGGAGGTTTCCGTCAAATAACTCGTCAAAAATTTATTTTTCTTGCACATGAGACTTGTATTCTCTATCGGCTATGCGTTACCAATCCAAACTTAATTTTTGTGAGGTTATAAAAAATATCAAAATTTTTGAAAAATCCAAAGGGGTTAGCCTTCGATATTACCGAAAAGTGAGGTCTCCGTCAAATAACTCGACAAAAATTTATTTTTCTATCAAATAAATTGTCAAAAATTCATTTTTCTTGCACATGAGGCTTGTATTCTGTATCCTACGCGTTACCTATTCATACTTAATTTTTGGAAGGTTCTAAAAAATATCAAAATTTTTGAGAAAAATCCAAAGGGGTTAACCTTCGATATTGCCGAAAAGGGAGGTTTCCGTCAAATAGCTCGTCAAAAATTCAATTTTCTTGCACATGAGACTTATATTCTCTATCGGCTATGCGTTACCAATCCAAACTTAATCTTTGGGAGGTTATAAAAAATATCAAAATTTTTAAGAAAATCCAAAGGGGTTAACCTTCGATATTACCGAAAAGGGAGGTTTCCGTCAAATAACACGTCAAAAATTCATTTTTCTGTCAAATAGCTCGTTAAAAATTCTTTTTTCTTGCACATGAAGCTTGTATTCTGTATTGGCTATGCGTTACCTATCCATACTTATTTTTTGGAACGTTCTAAAAAACATCAAAAATTTTGAGAAAAATCAGAAGGGGTTAGCCTTCGATATTACCGAAAAGGGAGGTTTCAATCAAATAACTCGTCAAAAATTCATTTTTCTTGCACATGATACTTGTATTCTCTATCGTCTATGCGTTACATATCCAAACTTAATTTTTGGGAGTTTATAAAAAATATCAAAAATTTTGAGAAATCTAAAGTGGTTAGCCTTTGATATTACCGAAAAGGGAGTTTCCGTCAAATAACTCGTCAAAAATTCATTTTTCTTGCACATGAGGCTTGTATTATGTATCGGCTACGCGTTACCTATCCATACTTATTTTTTGGAAGGTTCTAAAAAATATCAAAGTTTTTGAGAAAAATCTAAAAGGGTTAGTCTTCGATATTATTGAAAACGGAGGTTTCCGGTTAATAACTTGTGAAAAATTCATTTTCTTGCACTTGATTCTTGTATTCTCTATAGGCTACCTGTTACCTATCCATACCTATTTTTCGGGAGGTTCTAAAAATATCAAAAAATTTGAGAAAAATTCAAAGGGGTTAGTCTTCGATATTACCGAAAAGGGAGACTTTGGTTAAATAACTAGTCAAAAATTTATTTTTTTACACATGAGGCTTGTATTCTCTATCGGCTATACGTTACCAATCGAAACTTAATTTTTGGGAGGTTATGAAAAATATCAAAAAAATTTAGAAAATCTAAAGGGGTTAGCCTTCGTTACTACCACAAAGGGAGGTGTTTGTCAAATAACTCGTCAAAAATTCATTTTTCTGTCAAATAATTCGTCAAAAATTCATTTTTCTTGCACATGAGGCTTGTATTCTGTATCGGCTACGTGTTACCTGTCCATACTTATTTTTTGCAAGGTTCTAAAAAATATCAGAAGTTTCGAGAAAAATCCAAATTGGTTAGCCTTTGATATTATAGAAAAGGGAGATTTCCGGTTAATAACTCGTGAAAAATTATTTTTTCTTAATATGACGCTTTTATTCTCTATCGGCTATGTGTTACCTATTAATACCTATTTTTCGGGAGGTTCTAAAAAATATCAAAATTTTTGAGAAGAATCCAAAGGGGTTAGCCTTCGATATTACCAAAATGTGAGGTTTCCGTCAAATAACTTGTCAAAATTCATTTTCCTGCCATATAACTTGTAAAAAAAACATTTTCTTGCACATGAGTCTTGTATTCTCTATCAGATATGTGTTACCTATCCATACTTATTTTTTGGAAGGTTCTAAAAAATATCAAAATTTTTGAGAAAAATCCAAAGGGGTTAGCCTTCGATATTATTGAAAAGGGAGGTTTCCGTTAAATAACACGTGAAAAATTCATTTTTCTTGCACATGAGGCTTGTATTCTCTATCGGCTAAATGTTACCTATCCATACCTATTTTTTGGGAGGTTCTAAAAAATATCAAAAGTTTTAAGAAAAATCTAAAGGGGTTAGCCTTTGATATTACCAAAAAGGGAGGTTTCCGTCAAATAACTGGTCAAAATTTCATTTTTCTATTAAATAACTTGTCTAAAATTATTTTTTTCTTCCACATGAGGCTTGTATTCTATATCTACTACGCGTTACCTATCTATACTTATTTTTTGGAAGGTTCTAAAAATATCAAAATTTTTGAGAAAATCCAAAGGGGTTAGCCTTAGGTATTATTGAAAGAGGAGGTTTCCGTTAAATAACTCATGAAAAATTCATTTTTCTTGCACATGAGGATTGTATTCTCAATCGGCTACGTGTTACCTATCCATACCTATTTTTTGAGAGGTTCTAAAAATATCAAAATTTTTGAGAAAATCCAAAGGGTTTAGCCTTCCATATTGCCGAAAAGGGAGGTTTCCATCAAATAACTCGTCAAAAAATCATTTTTCTTACACATGAGGATTGTATTCTCTATCGGCTATGCGTTACCAATCCAAACTTAATTTTTGGGAGGATATAAAAAATATCAAAATTTTTGAGAAAATCCAAAGGGGTTAGCCTTCAATATTACCGAAAAGGGAGGTTTCCGTCAAATAACACGCCAAAAATTCATTTTTCTGTCAAATAACTCGTCAAAAATTCTTTTTCCTTGAAAATGGGGCTTGTATTCTGTATTGGCTGCACGTTACCTATCCATACTTATTTTTTAGAAGGTTCTAAAATTATAAAAAAGTTTGAGAAAAATCCAAAGGGGTTAGCCTTCCATATTATTAAAAAGGGAGGTTTCCGTTAAAAAGGGAGGTTTCCATTTTTCTTGCACATGATGTTTATATTCTCTATCGGCTACGAGTTACCTGTCAATACCTATTTTTCGGGAGGTTCTAAAAAATATAAATTTTTTTAAGAAAAAACCAAAGGGGTTAGCCTTTGATATTATTGAAAAGGGAGGTTTCCGGTTAATGACTCGTGAAAAATTAATTTTTATTGCACATGAGGCTTGTATTCTCTATTAG
The DNA here is from genome assembly GCA_030760725.1 of Neostapfia colusana. Taxonomy (NCBI): domain Eukaryota; kingdom Viridiplantae; phylum Streptophyta; class Magnoliopsida; order Poales; family Poaceae; genus Neostapfia; species Neostapfia colusana. The sequence goes on from JASWHV010000018.1 coordinate 73,640,558, forward strand.
CTACGTGTTACCGATCCATACCTATTTTTCAGGAGGTTCTAAAAATATCAAAAATTTTGAGAAAAATTAAAAGGGGTTAGCCTTCGATATTTCCGAAAAAGAAGGTTTCCGTCAAATAACACGTCAAAAATTCATTTTTCTGTCAAATAACTCATCAAAAATTCCTTTTTCTTGCAGATGAAGCTTGTATTCTGTATCGGCTACACGTTACCTATCCATACTTATTTTTTTGAAGGTTCTAAAAAATATAAAAATTTTGAGAAAAATCTGAAGGGGTTAGCCTTCGATATTATTGAAAAGGGAGATTTCCGTTAAATAACTCGTGAAAAATTCATTTTTCTTGCACATGAGACTTGTATTCTCTATCGGCTATATGTTACCTATCCATACCTATTTTTCGGGAGGTTCTAAAAAATATCAAAATTTTTAAGAAAAATCCAAAGCGGTTAGCCTTTGATATTACTCAAAAGGGGGGTTTCTGTCAAATAACTCGTCAAAAATTCATTTTTCTATCAAATAACTCATCAAAAATTCTTTTTTTCTTCCATATGACGCTTGTATTATGTATCTACTATGTGTTACCTATCTATACTTATTTTTTGGAAGGTTCTAAAAAATATCAAAACTTTTGAGAAAAATCCAAAGGCATTAGCCTTAGGTATTATTGAAAGAGGAGGTTTCCGTTAAAAAACTCATGAAAAATTTATTTTTCTTGCACATGAGGCTTGTAATTCTCTATCAGCTACATGTTACCTATCCATACCTATTTTTCAGGAGGTTCTAAAAAATATCAAAAGTTTAAAAAAATCCAAAGGGGTTAGCTTTTGATATTACCGAAAAGGGAGGTTTCCGTCAAATAAATCGTCAAAAATTCATTTTTCTTGCACATGAGACTTATATTCTCTATCGGATATGCATTACCAATCCAAACTTAATTTTTGGGAGGTTATAAAAAATATCAAACTTTTTGTGAAAATCCAAAGGGTTTAGCCTTCGATATTGCCGAAAAGGGAGGTTTCCGTCAAATAACTCGTCAAAAATTCTTTTTCTTGCACATGAGGCTTGTATTCTGTATCGGCTACACGTTACCTATCCATACTTATTTTTTGGAAGGTTCTAAAAAATATCAAAATATTCGAGAAAATCCAAAGGGGTTAGCCTTTGATATTACCGAAAAGGGAGGTTTCCGTCAAATAACACGTCAAAAATTCATTTTTCTGTTAAATAACTCATCAAAAATTCTTTTTTCTTGAAAATGGGGCTTGTATTCTGTATTGGCTGCACGTTACCTATCCATACTTATTTTTTAGAAGGTTCTAAAATTATAAAAAATTTTGAGAAAAATCCAAAGGGGTTAGCCTTCCATATTATTAAAAAGGGAGGTTTCCGTTAAATAACTCGTGAAAAATTCATTTTTCTTGCACATGATGTTTATATTCTCTATCGGCTACGAGTTACCTGTCAATACCTATTTTTCGGGAGGTTCTAAAAAATATAAATTTTTTTAAGAAAAATCCAAAGGGGTTAGCCTTTGATATTATTGAAAAGGGAGGTTTCTTGTTAATGACTGGTGAAAAATTAATTTTTATTGCAAATGAGGCTTGTATTCTCTATTAGCTACGTGTTACCGATCCATACCTATTTTTCAGGAGGTTCTAAAAAATATCAAAAATTTTGAGAAAAATTAAAAGGGGTTAGCCTTCGATATTTCAGAAAAAGAAGGTTTCCGTCAAATAACACGTCAAAAATTCATTTTTCTGTCAAATAACTCATCAAAAATTCCTTTTTCTTGCAGATGAAGCTTGTATTCTGTATCGGTTACACGTTACCTATCCATACTTATTTTTTTGAAGGTTCTAAAAAATATCAAAATTTTTGAGAAAAATCCGAAGGGGTTAGCCTTCGATATTATTGAAAAGGGAGGTTTCCGTTAAATAACTCGTGAAAAATTCATTTTTCTTGCACATGAGGCTTGTAATTCTCTATCAGCTACATGTTACCTATCCATACCTATTTTTCAGGAGGTTCTAAAAAATATCAAAAGTTTAAAAAAATCCAAAGGGGTTAGCTTTTGATATTACCGAAAAGGGAGGTTTCCGTCAAATAAATCGTCAAAAATTCATTTTTCTTGCACATGAGACTTATATTCTCTATCGGATATGCATTACCAATCCAAACTTAATTTTTGGGAGGTTATAAAAAATATCAAACTTTTTGTGAAAATCCAAAGGGTTTAGCCTTCGATATTGCCGAAAAAGGAGGTTTCCGTCAAATAACTCGTCAAAAATTCTTTTTCTTGCACATGAGGCTTGTATTCTGTATCGGCTACACGTTACCTATCCATACTTATTTTTTGGAAGGTTCTAAAAAATATCAAAATATTCGAGAAAATCCAAAGGGGTTAGCCTTTGATATTACCGAAAAGGGAGGTTTCCGTCAAATAACACGTCAAAAATTCATTTTTCTGTTAAATAACTCATCAAAAATTCTTTTTTCTTGAAAATGGGGCTTGTATTCTGTATTGGCTGCACGTTACCTATCCATACTTATTTTTTAGAAGGTTCTAAAATTATAAAAAATTTTGAGAAAAATCCAAAGGGGTTAGCCTTCCATATTATTAAAAAGGGAGGTTTCCGTTAAATAACTCGTGAAAAATTCATTTTTCTTGCACATGATGTTTATATTCTCTATCGGCTACGAGTTACCTGTCAATACCTATTTTTCGGGAGGTTCTAAAAAATATAAAATTTTTTAAGAAAAATCCAAAGGTGTTAGCCTTTGATATTATTGAAAAGGGAGGTTTCTGGTTAATGACTGGTGAAAAATTAATTTTTATTGCAAATGAGGCTTGTATTCTCTATTAGCTACGTGTTACCGATCCATACCTATTTTTCAGGAGGTTCTAAAAAATATCAAAAATTTTGAGAAAAATTAAAAGGGGTTAGCCTTCGATATTTCAGAAAAAGAAGGTTTCTGTCAAATAACACGTCAAAAATTCATTTTTTTGTCAAATAACTCATCAAAAATTCCTTTTTCTTGCAGATGAAGCTTGTATTCTGTATCGGTTACACGTTACCTATCCATACTTATTTTTTTGAAGGTTCTAAAAAATATCAAAATTTTTGAGAAAAATCCGAAGGGGTTAGCCTTCGATATTATTGAAAAGGGAGGTTTCCGTTAAATAACTCGTGAAAAATTCATTTTTCTTGCACATGAGACTTGTATTCTCTATCGGCTACGTGTTACCTATCCATACCTATTTTTCAGGAGGTTCTAAAAAATATCAAAATTTTTAAGAAAAATCCAAAGCGGTTAGCCTTTGATATTACTCAAAAGGGGGGTTTCTGTCAAATAACTCGTCAAAAATTCATTTTTCTATCAAATAACTCATCAAAAATTCTTTTTTTCTTCCATATGACGCTTGTATTCTATATCTACTATGTGTTACCTATCTATACTTATTTTTTGGAAGGTTCTAAAAAATATCAAAACTTTTGAGAAAAATCCAAAGGCATTAGCCTTAGGTATTATTGAAAGAGGAGGTTTCCGTTAAAAAACTCATGAAAAATTCATTTTTCTTGCACATGAGGCTTGTAATTCTCTATCAGCTACATGTTACCTATCCATATCTATTTTTCAGGAGGTTCAAAAAAATATCAAAAGTTTTAAGAAAAATCCAAAGGGGTTAGCTTTTGATATTACCGAAAAGGGAGGTTTTCGTCAAATAAATCGTCAAAAATTCATTTTTCTTGCACATGAGACTCATATTCTCTATCGGATATGCATTACCAATCCAAACTTAATTTTTGGGAGGTTATAAAAAATATCAAAATTTTTGTGAAAATCCAAAGGGTTTAGCCTTCGATATTGCCGAAAAGGGAGGTTTCCGTCAAATAACTCGTCAAAAATTCTTTTTCTTGCACATGAGGCTTGTATTCTGTATCGGCTACACGTTACCTATCCATACTTATTTTTTGGAAGGTTCTAAAAAATATCAAAATATTCGAAAATCCAAAGGGGTTAGCCTTCGATATTACCGAAAAGGGAGGTTTCCGTCAAATAACACGTCAAAAATTCATTTTTCTGTTAAATAACTCGTCAAAAATTCTTTTTTCTCGCACATGAGGCTTGTATTATGTATTGGCTATGCATTACCTATCCATACTTATTTTTGGAAGGTTCTAAAAAATATTAAAATTTTTGAGAAAAATCCAATGGGGTTAGCCTTCGATATTATTGAAAAGGGAGGTTTCCATTAAATAACTCATGCAAAATTCATTTTTCTTGCACATGAGACATGTATTCTCTATCGGCTACGTGTTACCTATCCATACCTATTTTTCGGGAGGTTCTAAAAAATATCAAAATTTTTGAGAAAAATCCAAAGAGGTTAGCCTTTGATATTACCGAAAAGGGAGGTTTCCGTCAAATAACTCGTCAAAAATTCATTTTTGTTGCACATGAGGCTTGTATTCTGTATCGGCTACGCGTTACCTATCCATACTTATTTTTTGGAAGGTTCTAAAAAATATTAAAATTTTTGAGAAAAAACCAAAGGGGTTAGCCTTCGATATTATTGAAAAGAGAGGTTTTCGTTAAGTAACTCGTGAATAATTCATTTTTCTTGCACATGAGGCTTGTATTCTCTATCGGCTACGTGTTACCTATCCATACCTATTTTTCAGAAGGTTTTAAAAAATATCAAAATTTTTAAGAAAAATCTAAAGGGGTTAACCTTTGATATTACTGAAAAGGTAGGTTTCCGTCAAAAATGAATTACCTCCCAAAAATGCTTCTTATCTTTATCAGTTACGTGTTATATTGGCATACCTAAATTTTAAAGCATTTTGGAAAAAGTACAAATTTCACAAAAAAATCCAAAGGAGTTAGCCTTTGCTTTTCTACCAAAACAGCAATTTTCATTAAAACTCGCCATAAATTCATTTTTCCCGCCCGTGAATCAAAACTCGCCGTAAATTCATTTTTCTGCCCCGTGAAGCTTCTTATCTTTGTCATATACGTGTTATATTATCATACCTAAATTTTAAAGCATTTCGAAAAAAATCAAAAATTTACAAAAAATCCAAAGGGGTTAGTCTTTACTTTTTTCCAAAATCGGCAAGTTCCATCAAAACTCGTCGTAATTCATTTTTCTCGCCAGTGATGCTTCTTATCTTTGTCAATTACGTGTTATATTGGCATACCTAAATTTTGAAGCATTTCGAAAAAAAAATCAAAATTTCACAAAAATCCAAATGGGTTAGCCTTTGTTTTTTACCAAAACGGCAATTTTCGTCAAAACTCGCTGTAAATTTATTTTTCTCGCTCGTGAAGCTTCATATATTTGTCAGATACGTGTTATATTGTCATACCTAAACTTTGAAGCATTTCTGAAAAAATAAAAAATTCATAAAAAATCCATAGTGGTTAGCCTTTACTTTTTACCAAAGACGGCAAGTTCCATCAGAACTCATCGTAAATTCCTTTCTCTCGCCCGTGATGCTTCTTATCTTTGTTAGTTACGTGTTATATTAGCATATCTAAATTTTGAAGCATGTCGTAGAAAATCAAAATTTCAAAAAAATCCAAAGAGGTTAGCCTTTGCTTTTTACCAAAAACGGCAATTTTCATCAAAATTCATCGTAAATTCATTTCTCGCCCGTGATGCTTCTTATTTTTGTCAGTTACGTGTTATATTGGCATACCTAAATTTTGAAGCATTTTATAAATAATCAAAATTTCAAAAAAATCCAAAGGGGTTAGCCTATGCTTTTCTAACAAAACGACAATTTTCATCAAAATTCACCGTAAATTCATATTTCTCGCCCGTGAATCAAAACTTGCCGTAAATTCACTTTTCTTGCCCGTGAAGCTTTCTTATCTTTATCAGATATGTGTTATATTATCATACCTAAATCTTGAAGCATTTCGGAAAAAATTAAAATTTCACAAAAAATCCAAAGGGCTTAGCGTTTGCTTTTTACCAAAAACGACAATTTTCATCAAAACTCATTGTAAATTCATTTTTATCACCTGTGAAGCTTCTTATCTTTGTTAGATACATGTTATATTGGCATACCTAAATTTTGAAGCATTTCAGGAAAAAAATCAAAATTTCACAAAAAATCCAAAGGGGTTAGCCTTTGCTTTTCTATCAAAAACGACAATTTTCAACAAAATTTGCCGTAAATTCATTTTCTCGCCGTGAATCAAAACTCACCATAAATTCATTTTTCTCGCCCATAAAGATTCTTATCTTTGTCAGACACGCGTTATATTGTCATAACAAAATTTTGAAGCATTGCTGAAAAAAATCAAAATTTCACAAAAAATCGAAAGGGGTTAGCCTTTACTTTTTACCAAAAACGACAATTGTCATCAAAACTCGTCGTAAATTCATTTTTCTCGCCCATGAAACTTCTTATCTTTGTCGGTTACGCGTTATATTGTCATAGCTATAATTTGAAGTATTTCGGAGAAAATCAAAATTTCATAAAAAATCCAAAGGGGTTAGCATTTGCTTTTTACCAAAAACGACAATTGTCATCAAAACTCGTCGTAAATTCATTTTTCTCACCCATGAAGCTTCTTATATTTGTCGGTTACGCGTTATATTGTCATAGCTATAATTTGAAGTATTCCGGAGAAAATCAAAATTTCACAAAAAATCCAAAGGGGTTAGCATTTGCTTTTTACCAAAAAACGGCAATTTTCATCAAAATTTGTCCTAAATTCATTTTTCTCTCCCGTGAAGCTTCTTATCTTTGTCAGTTACGTGTTATGTTGTCATACCTAAATTTTGAAGCATTTCGGAAAAAATCAAAATTTCACAAAAAATCTAAAGGGGTTAGTTTTTGCTTTTTACAAAAAACGACAATTGTCATCAAAACTCGTCGTAAATTCATTTTTCTCGCCCGTGAAGCTTTTTATCTTTGTCAGATACGTGTTATCTTTGTCATACTTAAATTTTGAAACTTATTATCTTTGTCATATATATGTTAGCTTCTCATAACTATATTCTTACGCATTTCCGGAAACATAAAATTTGTCACAAAAATTCAAAGGGGTTAGCCTTTGCCTTTTACCAAAAATGGTAATTTTAATCAAAACTCGTCGTAAATTCAATTTTTTAATGTAAATTTCTTTTTTTGTCAGATATGTGTTACCTTGTCATAATTTCTTTAGAAAAATCCAAAAGGTTTATCAATTGTTTTTTACCAAAAATAGTAATTTCTATGAAAACTCCATTTAAATTTATTTTGTCGCACGTGAGGCTTTTTTCCTTTATCGACCTGGTTATACCTAAATTCTAACGCAGTTTAGAAACATCATATTTTCCACAGAAATTGAATAGGATTACCCTTTGATTTTTACCAAAAACGGCAATTTTCATAAAGAACTCGTCGTAAATTCTTCCTAAGCATGAGAATAAGTGTATGCAGGATATTCATATGTGCACATGACAAAAAAACTAACAAAGCTATTTCTTCCCAAGCAGCAGACTAAAATATGCTAATGGGTTTTTGGGTTTGGAGAAAAATTATGGCTCTACCAAATTTCTTTGTCACATGTAAGGAGAGACAGACGCAGGTTCTTCACGGAGGGTCAAGGCGAAGAGGCGCCGGTTTGGTCGGCCTCAAATCTTTGTTATTATCTCCTCCTCTCTTGGCGGAATTGAATGGCATTCTCTTGGTCGCCTAATGGGGAATTGAATGGCATGCATCCGATCAGTTTCTGTTGGGCTGCGTGCATTAGGAGGGGCGCAATAACTTGCTGGATGCATGCCAGAGCAGGAGTTAAATTTTAATTAGTAGTACCGGCTGCGTGCACGTGAATCAAAGTAGAGTAGTGAGCATCAATCAAAGCAGGATTAATTGTTGCCAGCCAGAAGAACTGACGAATGGCATTTCCTCTGTACTCTGTTAACCGACGCCTTGTTCGGGGATTAGGCCGTGCCATGTGGTGATCCACGGGATCCTTAAATACGGTTCCCCTATTTATGACGGTATTGTTTAGTCCGTCGTAAATACGTGTGACTTATTTACGACGTTCATTCTGACCCTTGTCTGGATATTATTTCGGCGTGGAACGGAGATCAATTGGCTGGGCCTGCTTTATTTTCTCATTCTATATCTCCTCTATGTTGGGCTTACTCTAATTCTTTACGTGGGCCGGTCTACCTCAATTGCTATTTGCCAACGAACAATAGCACATGTCCCGCACTACTTCCCCTCTCCCGGCCGTCGGCACCCTCCTCGCCTCAGCCCTGCCTCCGTCGTCGCACCATTGCTGGGCACGGGCAGGGCCACTCACCACGGAAGAGGTGATTGAATTGCGAAAATAAAGGTGTGCATCCCTTCATAGTTCCATTCCTTTCTATGGTTCCAATTATTATGCGTACTTACGTTTAGGTACATCAGGAGCATGCTATGGTTTCTTTTCTCCGTGAAATATACTACTCTGTCTCTGCTTGCGGTGAGTGAACCACTTACTGCTCGGGCGTTGAAGAGGTAGGTCTTACAGTAATTCTAATACTAATTTACGACAAATTATCCTTTATACGTTCTATTAATTTGAGCTATGTATTCAACCTGAATACCTATTTCCGGGGACACTTCATTTTAGTTCAATAAGGTCCCTTAATGGCAACATAAAAAAAGTATCCTTCACAACAGCTGCTTTTACGGAATTTACAAAAGTCATTCCAGCGCCAATCTCTCAAGCATGGACAAGAATATTCTTGTTTCCAACTATCTCATCAACTAGAATTATACAGGATGCAGCCACAAAAAATCAGATCGTGTGTTGTTTTACTTCTGGACAAGTATCAAACACCAGTGAAATGGAGAAGAAAGTTGACCATATAAACCCTGGGACATACATTGAAAGTCTTATGAAAACCTTCTGCATAGATAACATCACCATCCTGCCTAATAAAGCTGTTCTCTTTGCCCATTCAACCACCTTGACCTACACCAAAATCACAAAATGCTTCAAATATCAGAGAGAAATACAACAACAAATGATTCACATGAGAATGAGAAAATCGATCACTGTAGTAATATAGGACAGGGATTGAGGATATATGAAACATTCTCATGCTAAGATATAGATAGAATAGGTAGTCCCTTCGATGATCTAAAATAATATTGTAATAGACAGTCCAAGTTGCATTTTCGGGACTACATGACGACCAGTGCAGCAAGATTCCTGACTACTTTTATTACCTAAAAAGTATTCGTTTTTAATGCATAACCAAAATGCTGCATCATAAGCATATTACTAGAAGTAATCCCATCGTGGATTGATCTTCGACATGCGGTTTATCCCATATGGGTCTCTGCACGGCGAGGTTGCGAAAAGCGCAGCACCCACAAGAGTAGATGGCTATGAGTATAACGAGGACAATGACGTTGAGGATGGTGATGTTGTGCCAGTCTCCCGCACCTGCTCCAACACTCCGACCTTGCATGAGTCGCACTGGTAACAGAGGATGTTGGCAGCATTGTTCCACCGCTAGCAGTCCTCCTCCTGAGGCGCAATTGGCATGCCTTCACTGTAGGTGCAAGATGTTGGTAGCTTGCAGCATCCAGACTGCATGAGAGTTCAAAGTTACAACTGTCTGTCTAGTTTGGCTGAAGAGATTTTCAGTTGATTCTAAGCGTGTATTTTTGTTATTGTAATAAAAATAATTTTTTAGATAATAATGAGTGGAATAACAGCAGTTGAGCAGAAGATTGTCAAAACGGCAGTCGGCAGGAAAGAGGTATTGCAGAGGAAAGCAGGGCGGACCTGTACTGGCACGAGGTTGTGCTGGAGGAATCTGAAAATCATAGTACATAGCAAACATAAAAATACTGACGACAATGTTGTATTGGACACCTAAACAACTGTGGAGTACAGCTGCATATGTCAAAAAGCATGGCTTGAAAGAGCTCTCATCAACATTGAAAACTCCAAATAAATAATTATAGTGAATGTCCTGCCGGGCAGCCAGGCAGATTATTTCTACGTCGTTTCAACTCTCACCAATGCAAATTAATGCAAGAAATAACTTCGTTCGTGCGCGGTGGCAGTAAACGGAGAGGCGACGCTCTCGCTCCTGCCCCTTCTCCTTCTCTCCCGAAAACGAAACTGCCGCCCCCTCGGCTTTCGCGCGAATTAATGGTCTCCTTATATATCCCCGCTCAAGAATCATTCGTTTCTCCAGCCTTCAGCTCTGATTACTCCCTCCCTGCACATATGGCGGATTTGTTCCATTCTCTATCGCTGTGACCCCAATCTCTCCGGCCGGCGTCATAACCGAGCGCAGCAGCGCTGGATCTTGGCGACGCGCTGACGGCGCACGCAGGGCATCTTCCGGAGCGGTGATGCTTTGGGGCCGTGCCGGTGTTTCTGTTTACTTCACCACTCCTACTCCTACCACGCTGGGAGGACGAGTCTTCTCCTGCTCGTCGGCGCTCCATCCTGCGGGGCGAGACTCGGCTCCGAGTCTGACTGCGCGCGTGGCGGCAAATGGAGGGGTGACGTGACCCTTTCACTCCCGTCCCTTTGGGTTCCACTCTTCCAGAGCGTGCGCAGCAAAGGGAGTAGCTGTGTGCATTCACTTCCAAACTGCCGCCGTTTGGTCTTCTTAGTCGTGTCTCCTGCCATGCATTTACTCCAAAGTTGCTGCCCTTTTGGCTTCTCCGCCTTATGAACTGAAGCAACAGTTCCAGTCATGTGTCCTACATCTGCCCTTTGTTTAATAACCGCTTCCTCACGCCGCTCCTTATATCTTCCTTGTTTCCACCTTCTCACCGCGCTTCCATTTTCATTACTTAGCGCTGCGATTCCCATTCTGTCGGTTGTAGTGCTCGCCGGCCGTAGAACCAACCGATCGATCCGCTCGGATCTTGGCGATGGTGTGCGCATGGCATCATTCGCGGCGGCGGTGGGATTGACAAGGTATGTCTAACCCAACACTTCCTCTTCCGGTGTATGGTCACCTTGCCGTTTAACGATATGGATGTATCAAACTGCCACACAGCAAGGACCACTCTTGCCGCATCAACAAGAACGACTCCCGCGTCGCCCCCCCGACGGGAAGCGAGCACGACATGCTAATCGCGTCGTCTAAGCCAAGGTACACATCGGCAGAATAAAAACCTTGGCCTGTGTTCTTGTCGTCAGTGGTAAGTGGATTGGGTTGCTCTTGCCTTGAGATTGTAGAACGGATCCGTTTTGAATTATTTGATCCGAAATATGTAGTGGTTTTGCTAAAAGAAACGTTCTCTGTTCATTTTTTCAATATCTAGTGTAATATCGGTCATTGACTTTAATGATTTCTTGCTGCTTTCTTGTTCTTCCAGTTTATACTATTTTTTTATTTGCCATCAGTCTAGGTTTGACCTTTTTTTATTTACCATCAGTTCAGGTATGATTCAATTTGGTGGCTCCAGGATTAATTCCTCGGGACAAAAAAAATGTGAAGCTAGTGTATCTGGGCTGTACCTTGGTGATAACATATTTGTTTGCAACACTCCAGCCAGTTGAATGGAGAAGATACATAATTACTGTGTAAGTCTGTTTACATCCTTTAAACTATGTAGTGAAATGCTAAGATACAAGTTCTTTCATGCACGTAAAGTTGCCTGTTTAACCACAAATTATCCGTTGTTTTAAATTATCTTGGAAGCAAACAGCCTGATGATAGAACGACTTTGAGTTAAATATTTGATTAAACTCACCTCGACCAATATCTTCCTGTCCTATATCACCAACCAAACTAACTTATTTTCGTTTGTAAACCTAGTCTTCGTTTTTTTCTGTTAGATTTTGGAAAAAGGTTCTTTTGACTAGACTGACTTTTAGAACCAAAGATAGACTAGCCATTTCTTTAGAACCAAAAAGTTCAATCCTAAACCCTATAACCCTAAGGAAATTGTTTTGTTGGATTGTTGTGTCATATGCTTATGTTGAAGTTAAGAATATTTCGGGTTCATTAGTTGTAGCAAACTAGCAACATACTTTCAGCATATTTTGAAGGCCTGTTGGGCATATGCTAAATTTCAAGTTAAAGAACTTGAAATTAATGTTTGCATTTGTGTTAATGTTCGCATTCCTTTACTTGCAGATTTAGTTTGATCCATGCATGTGTGTCATAATAATAATAATTTGATACATTGTGGTCAATAATTTCTTTCTGGTAGTGCAATATCTTCATCTACTTGGCTTCACAAAGAGGTGCACATACGTGATGGTTCTATTTTGAAAACAACACGTTTCAATGTATTCTTAGTTTTTGATGGTAATATCCATAGCTAAAGAGATGATCGTGAGGTTTCAATTGGTCCTAATTTTGGAGTCCAGAAAGCAAATTGTACGCTGTTGGAAAAGTTTTCATGATGAAGCATCTTTGTATGACAAGCTATATTCAAGGCTTTCCCGCTGCTTGTTTTGTGATGGAGAATTTAATTATGTTCAAATCATTGTCATCCTCAATGTTTCATGACAAGTTATGACATGCATTAATTCCTGGCTTCACCTTCGTGTATATTCATTGAGTATAGTGTAAGTTCTCTTAGATCTCTAATTATGACAGTCAATTCAATTCTCTGTACATATGTATTTGCAGTAAGTTTGTTTGCGTACGCAATGACTGACACCAAAATGCTTAGGGATAATCTCCAGAATAATATTATGATGGCTGAACAATGGTGACGATAGGTTATGTAGATTTCATATCTGCTGAAAATGAAGGTATGTGTCAGCTGCCATCCTTTTTTAAGATTTATGTAGGTGATAGATGTATGTTGGGATACTTTAAATGTTTATCTTAGCTTCTGTTGGTATACTCAGATATTTATGAATATTTTATATGTTAATGTCGCTTTTATGTCACCTAGCCATTTCAAATTGACATTTTAGACAAATGTCCAATGACAATAAGAACAAATAATAGAATACATCTCTCGTGCTAATCATTTATAGTAATAAAATGTGTTGAATATCATAATCATCTATTTACTATAATTGCATGGGAGGTGCTGGCTATCTATTTACTGTGCTTGCATGGGACGTGCTGAGGGGCCATATTATTAGGCTTGTGGGTAGAGACTTGACTAGGAAGTTAGCCTTCAAACTACAAATCATAAAAACATTTTGGACGTAGGAGTTAAAAACCTTGTTCTTTCTTTCCTGATATCTCTTTCCCTATATGTAAGACCTGAAGTTCACTCTTAGCTAGTGAAATGTGAAGGCAACTTAATTTTAAATAAGAAGTTTAAAAATAGGATAAATTTACCATGAGAGTGCCTTCCATTATGATCGTTGCCTAACATCATGTGAATATAGATCCATGATAAAGGTAAGGCAAAGTTTCATCATTTGAAACTTAGTTGCTTTTGTAGGGTTTAGGGTTTAGGGTTTAGGGTTTAGGGTTTAGGGTTTTTTAGGGTTTAGGTTTTAGGGTTTTTTAGGTTTTAGGTTTTAGGGTTTAGGGTTTTTTAGGTTTTAGGTTTTAGGGTTTAGGGTTTAGGGTTTAGGGTTTAGGGTTTAGGGTTTAGGGTTTAGGGT